>WBMY01000218.1:14118-58734 GCA_013397315.1 Donacobius atricapilla | reverse complement strand
AAAGGAAAGGAAAGGAAAGGAAAGGAAAGGAAAGGAAAGGAAAGGAAAGGAAAGGAAAGGAAAGGAGAGGAAAGGAGCATTCCAGGGCCACCATTCCCAGCGCCACCAAAGGGCCGCCTCTGTCAGGCTGGAGCCGGGGAGAAGCGCTGGTCCCACCCGAAAGAGGAGGAGAAGGAAGAAAACTCCGCTGGCATCACTTCCAGCAGGGCCCGGAGGGGCTCCCCTGGCAGCAGGGCGCCTGTTCGGGGTGACAGCTCCGGGTGACAGCGATCGGGGGGATCCACCAGCGCCGCTTCCAGCGTTCCCATGGCGACGGGCGCTCGGTACAGCCTGTGGAACACTCCATTCGCTTATTGATTGAGCCGCCGTCAAATTCAATCACAAGCGAAAATGGATTTTTTAATGCGACTATTAGCTGCTTTTGAAAGGCAAATTGAGTTCGGTTATACCGAGTCAGTCATCAGAAAACAATTTGCCGTCAGCCAGACGGGCCGGAGAGGAATCCGGCCGGGAGCAGCGGCTGCGCGCCCGCGGATCGGGAGATCCAGGCCGGGAGCCGTGGGGAAATACGGCTTTTCCTCCTCAAAAACGCACTGGGTGAGGAAGGTGAGGCGCAAGGCTGGGCTTTGAGGGGCTGGCATGGACACGGCTGCTCTGTGGGATCCCTGGCTGGAAAGGAGCAGGGAGTTCATGGAGCAATTTTGGTGGGGTTCTTCCCGAAAACCCGAGCGGGGCTTTAGGGCAAGCACGATGGACGCCGTCCCCAAATATTGGGGCGCACAAGGGGAGCCAAGAGAGGACACACGGCCCACAGTGCTGTGGTGAAGCACAGGCGGTGTCACCCCCTCCCTGAGCCACCCCACAGCCACCACAACCCAACAGAGCTCATTTCCTTCCAGCCGCTGGAAAATAAGATTTTTCCCTCGCTGATTAGGGAAGCAGATTCTCATTACTATGTTAAGTGAGGATCAATATCGCAGCCAAGTCTGAAATCAGCCCTGTCTGGCGAGGTGCTGAGTGCACCAGTTTCCCCAGTTTGGGGTTGAGCAGCATCTCGGGGCAGCGTTCACAGCATTGCTCCAGGACAGTGATGGAGGAAGGAGGTGGGACAGGACAGAGCAGTTTTCAACTGAATTTGAAGTTCAGACAAAACTCTGCCAGATATGGGAGGACTTGCCTGTACACACATATTTATGAATAAAACCCTCTGTATGTTAAAAAATCCACATAAAAATAAATACATTTCCCCCCCACAGAGCTCAAGGATTACAATAGAGCCCATTAATTAAAAATCCATTGTTTTCAGTCCCCCTGAGAACCGTCCAATAAATAAATAAAACTCCAGCTTCACTTCGGGGTGCCACCTTTCCCAGTTCTCCTCTCAATCCCACGAGCAAACTTACAGGCCTTATTAAACATTTGCAGGAGCAATCCAGGAATTTCTATAGCAGCATAATCCAAAGATCTGCTTTCAAAGAGCCTCTGCTTCCTGCAAAGCTCCAGCCTCGGCTAATGAGAGCTTAACCACATGTTTGTGGTGGATGAAATAGTATCATTTTGCAATTATGATCATTCAAACATTATTTATTTAACCCGCAGCCACATTATATTGACTGCAGAATTGCTGTCATTTTTACTTTTGATGGCTCTCTTATTGAGCTGAGTGTGAGGAATTGTGCTCCATGTTCCCAGTGTGGGGGAGGCTTTCCCTGCTCCCTCAGCCTCTCCCCAGCCAGGTCCAAGCCTCTGCCCCAGAGCTGGTGGTGTTTGGTACCAGAATCCCCAAAAATGGGCATTTTCCCATCTTTCCTCTGCTTCCCCTTCCCTCACTGGTCATATTTGGGTAATTAATCCTTTCTGACCACCAGCACAAAGCCCTGTGCACCGAAGAGTTCCAGGTAAGGGCAGAAGGTGGATTTGGTGTCACCCTTGTACCCCCCAGCAGCTCTGAAAGCTCCTTTGTAAGAGCTGGAGAGGGAAGGCAGCAGCTGAGAAGCTCTGTGCACCTCAGAAAGTCCAAATGTGGGGAAAACAGACAGCCTTGAGCTCAAAACCCTTCTCCAAGGAAGCAGCAGGATGAGCCCAGCCAAGATCCCTGGGGTCTGCAGCAAAATAAACACCAAGGGGTGCACAACTCCAGATCTGAATGCCAGCAGGGGAAAAAAAAGTCTGTCCTCTCTCTCCCTGCTGGCCCTGGTTCTTCTCTCACACGTCACTCTCCTGAAGCCTTGTAAGATGTATTCACACAACAGGAAATCCAACATTCCCCTTCGCCTTCTTTTTTCTTCCTCTCCTTTAATTTTCCCCAAATGTAAATGAGGAAGTCATCTCTCCTCCGGTGATGAAACATCTGCCTGGAGAAGCTTGCAGTGCAATGCAACATATTTTGATCACTGCTCCATCTAATTACAGAGAAGAGAAGAGAAAAATCACAAAGCAGGGTTTGGGACTTTTTTTCCCCCAAAACACAAGGCATCTGAAAAATAATAGAGAACCAGCAGCACTGACAATCAGAGCAGAGGCAGCTTCCCCATCAGCCTTGAAAAACAGCACTGGAATACAGAACCTGCTTGGAAGGAGAGGGATTTCAGGGTGAGATAGAGAAAGATTAATTGCTCGTGCCAAGGACACGTGGGAATGGATTTGGAATCTCAGTATCCTCAAAGCCAGAGGCTGCTCCAGCCAGGCCACAGCGATCTGGCTGCACATCCACCCCTGGGGCTCACCAGGGCCAAGTCCTTGCAGCCCCCTCACACCTTCTCCAGGGCACAAGGGAAGGAGGGACACGGAGCGGGGAAGAGCCTCAAAGAGCAACTGACGGTCACCAGTTTCAAGACCCACCAAACACTTGATGCTCAGGAGCCAAGACGAGGAGGGAGCAAAGGCTGAAGCTCAAAACTGGGATGCACTGGCTCACCCAAGGCTGGGATTCTTCTCCAGGAGCAAGCCCGGATTCTTCCAGGAAAGCTCTGGAGACACTCAGACACAGCTTCAACCTGGCACGGCAGGAGCAGAGCCCTGGCTTGGCCTCGGCTCCTGAAGTGACAACGGGAGAGGCCTCAAAGGCACGGCAGGCAGCACCATGCACCCCCCTCGGCATGCCAGAGGGGCTGATTGCTTCCCTTGTTTATCTCTGAAAAAATTCACCGTGAAGCACTGGTGGGGCGTAGCCTCCAGCCGCTCGAGGATGTTGTTCACCGCGGGGAAACGGAGCGTTTAGGAGCTCCAAATAAAACCCTAATCATAATGGTTGCTGTTTCCCTGTCTTGCTCTTCAAGCTCAAAGGGAGTCCATGGCTAAGCAGCAGCGAACAGCACCTCTAACGAGACCTTGCATGGCAAGGAACCAAGCCCAGCACCGGGGGAGCCTGTTCAGCAGCCTCACCGGAGGAACGCTGACAGGTTGTTTATAGCAGCTTACAGAAAGGCAGTGCAAAATAAACAGGAGGCTACCTGCCTTCCACCCCTCTCCCACCCGGATTTCCAAGGGAAAACTTGATTTCCCTTCTAAACGTTTCAAGTTTCCAGAGGAGGAAAACAAAACGCTGCCTGTGATGGATGAATGGTGGTTGGCAGCTGGTGGGGACAGGTACGGCGCTTCAAGCCGTGGGAAACCGGCCCAAAACGTTCAGGCACCGCAAGGAAAGAAAAGAGCTGATGGGAAGGATGCCCACAGACAGGCAGGGGGGTCCCAAGCCCCTGTTTTTCTTCACAGAGATTTGTCAGCAGCGTTCTGCTGGCGAACAGGCCCCCGTCCATCCTGCCTGCCAGCTCTGCTCCAAAACAATGGCTCCAAGGATTGTCCTCGCCGTTTGTTATCCTGCCTGAGCGGGAAGACACTCAAGTGAGCAGCAGGTGCCTGTCTGGAGCCAGCAGCGCACAACGGTTTAATCCAAGTCCATCCGCACGTGGAGAACAGGGCGGTGGAGCTGGGGCCCCCAGAACTCCTCGCCACCACCAGGAAAACAAACGGATCCACTCCAAAACCAAGCCTGCCACAGACACCCCGGGCTGCTCCTGAAAGGCCACATCCCTCCTCATTGTGGGTTTAATCCAAGTCTTGGCTGTCAGGCAGAGAGAAAAACCCAGGCCTGAGGCTCTCCAAGACGGAATCAGTGCTCTGAATTCTCTCTCCCCTGTGGGCACAGGCACGTGTGCCAGGGGAGCGCATTGTGCCCTCGGCGCAGCGCCGTGCGCTCCCCTCCAGTACAGCCGGTGCCGACAAGGTCAGCGGCAAGAGGAAAACTCACCCTGGCCTAACGGGAGGCGGAGAGTGGGAAGATTAGTCACCATCCAGAGATCCGTGTCTGCTGGGAAATGAAGCAGCTGACAAAGGGTGGAGGACACGCGAGGCGCAGGACGCTGTGGGATTCCACGCCGGAATGCAGTCCCTGGCTCTGCCCCAAATCCACACAGCCTCTCCTTCCCTCTCTGCATGTCCTGATTCACCTCCCGCTCTCCTCTCGGGGCACTGGAAGCTCTCTGAGGTTTGCCAAGGGCAAGTTCTTGCGAGCACAACCAAAATCCCCGAGTCCCCCCAGAGTCAAAGGGAGAATTGACCCTAATCCCAAGCAGGACAGACAGAGAGGGGCTCCTCCGCAGCTATTTCGGCTGTCTCCCAGGATGCAGGAGCGTTCCCAAGCGGATCTGTCAGTCTATTTGGAGCATCAATGTTTGCCTAAGCAAATAGCTCGGAAAGCTCCGAGCAGGAGGGCTGGTTAATTGGGAAGAAGGCAGAGAACCACCGAGCAAAACACATGCAGGCAGCACCAAAGGCAGGGAAGAGCACGGCCGGGGGGATGTGGCCACCCCAAGGGCACGTTCGCCCTCCATCCATTGTTTTCTCGGTCCCAGCACCACTGTCAACAACACTTTCTGCATTTGCAAATAGGACTGTACTCCCGCAATTACATGGCAATCAGAGGCAAATTACATTCTTGCTGTTTACTTTCAGTGTCCTTAATTAATCCGGTTATTAGACGATTAATGAAGCTTGTTTGGTGAAAAACTCATAGCATTTACAGCGCGAGCTCACGCGTGCAGCCGGGCTGGCATCTGGCTCCGCTTGGGCACGTGTGGATGGAGGCAGCGCGTCCAGCGCCTGTCCCCATGGCCAGCAGAGCAGGGTGACACTGCCACCGGCCCTGCAGGCTCCCGGAGGGGCTCAGGGCTCGGCTTTTCCAGCCGTGCCTCCTCTCCGGGAGCTCAGTCCCGCGGCTCCAGCCAAGCAGCACATCCCAGCTCCCTGTCTGCAGACACAGCCGCCGCCTCCCTGCTCCTCTCCAAAGGCAGCGGGACCCACACCGGCAGCTCGCAGCGGGCTGGAAGCTGCTGGAGAAGGTTCCCAGGTCCCTGCGGCCGCTGGGCCCCGTCATCCCCCTCCTCAGCCGCCTCCCAAGGCACCCTGCCCTCCCCAAAGGTCACCCCAGCTCGTGTTTGGTTAAGCTGCCGATAATGAAGTGGCATGTTCATCTAATGATCAAATTGCTGCACCACGAGCATGAAAGGCTGAGGAGAACTAATTAAGAAGCTCATTTGCATACTCCAGCGTTTCCGGTGCACGTATGGGGTTCCCATAGCAACCGGTACAAAAGCTGGTGATGGTTGTGTGGGTTTTAGTGGGTTTTAAGTGCTGTTCCTTCCCTTTGTCATCCCCTGCAGATCACAAAGGCTCTGCGAGGAAGGTGCGGTGACACCGGGCTGGGGAGGGAGGGACATTTCTACACAGCCAGGGGTGGGGGACAAACGAGCTGCGAGCGTAGCTGGGGGCTGGGCCCGCCCCCAGTGCCACCAACTCAGGTATCTGAGAGGGGCGCAGGCACCTAGGGGCTGAGGACACACCTGAACAGAAATCCCTGGCCCGATACTGCTCTGTGCCAAACTTTCCTGAGTCACTTTGGCCTCAGCTCCGTGAGGAGGCGACAGCTCCGGAGGGAAGTTTTTCAGGGGACTGCACCAAATCCCGCAGCATCCCAGAGCCCTGAGCAGGGACTGGCTGCCGGGAGCTCGGGGTGACGCCTGCAGCACCCGGGACATGGGACACGGTGGGATGGGACCCTGAGTGCTGCAGCCCAGAGTGGGGAGGAGGGAAGCAGGACTGGCCAGGTGAGGGTGTCAGCTCCAGCCCCAGCAGGTTCCCCGCAGTGCGGCGCAGTCCAGCCCCGGCTCCTTCCATCATGTCACTTTTCCTAAGCACCAAGATTTCTTTTCTGCTTTGTGTTTCTGGCAAGAAACCTTTGCATTTAGATAAGGAGTAAAGCCAGGAATCAGATCTGAACTCTGCAGCAGAGATCAACATTTTAATGAATTAAATATATTCCGAACTAAATGTAACCTCTTAGCGCTCACATTTTTGAGTGAGACTAACTTAAAGAAAAAGCCAACAATCCAACTCATTTCAGCTCTCCCCGGCTGTGAACTGGCCACAGGCCAATCAATTATCTCGAATTTATTCGTTATTCAATTTCCCTCCAACAGCCAGTTTCCAGGCTGTGAATTGCAGGTGAGCGGCTCCCGCGGCCGCGGCTGCGCTCTCCTCCCGGACCAGTTTGCCGGCACTGGTGGCACTGGGAGCAGCGCCTGGCCCGGGGCCACCAGCGAGGCAGGACACTCCGGCTGGCGCGTCCAGCGCCGGGGGGCTGCGGGGGCGGCGGCGCTTTGACACCCAGCAGCAGCGTTCAGAGATGCAAAGGGAGCCCGAGCATCCCCGCTGGGCTGAGCGGCGCTGTCAGGCCTGGGAAGAAGACATTTAATTCCTCCCCGTTAATGCGGGGCTGCGCAGGGAGCGCAGAGCTGCTGCTCCGAGGCGCGGTTGGGCGCGGGGGGCAGATGCTGCGGCTGAAGGAAGCCCGGAGTGCCCGCAGAGGTTTGCGGGGCTGCGAGGGGCGGTCTGGGGAGCGGGGAGGGCGGGGATGAGACCTCGGCTGTGCTGCCCCGGGCTCAGGCAGCCCCAGTTCCTGAGCCTGGCGTTTGGGGGGCAGATGAGGGAGGAGAAGGATGACAAGGACCAGCGGTGAGGCAGCAGAGGAAGCCCAGCTGGTCCTTCCTGCAGGCCCCAGAGCTCTCACCCCTCCACTTCAAGCACCTCACTTCAGCATTTCCCACTCAAACCAGGAGCTTTTCCTCTGTCCCCAGCCCACCCAGCATCCTGGAACAAGCTCCAGACCCATCAAGCTGGAAGAAGTCCCCTTGCCCATCCAAGGCTTTCTCCTCCCCTAACATTGTTTTCCTTTCCCCCTCCCCCCCGTTTTTTATTCTCAATAAAAACATAATTACAGGCTTTTAAAAAAAGCAAATTATAGTGACATACTTTAATTATCTCCAAGCAATGGAGGACTAAATTACACAGTCAGGGAATCGGAGGTTACCTAAAAATAAAAGCAAGAAGCTTCATTAAATGCTAATTGCAGCTTTCACCACTGAAGTGAGATTTCAACACAGACCACCACTGACTCACTGGGCCCTACAGGAGAACACTGGGGCTGGGGAGAGACCCTCAGATACACCACTTGTGCCTCCATCCGTGGCTGCAGCCGCAGGGGCTGCTCCAAAGGGAGCTCCAAAGGCTGCACTGCTGCTGCCTGCGCTTTCCCAGCCGCAGGGCCGGGCGCTGCCGCCTCCCTCGAGGCCACCCATGGTCCCCTCAGCCCGACTCAGAGGCACTGCCCAGCTCCCCAGAAGCATTGAGGGGCTCATCACGGCTCCTCCGACGCTTTGGAGCAGAGAAACGAGCTCCAGTTTTTCCCAGAGCTGGTCCTGCACCATGAACGGAACCACAGCAGCCACCTCAGCTTTGCTGCCCTCTGCTCTGAACCCGAGCCCAGCCTGGCTCTGAGCACCACTCGGCTCTCCTGGGCTGGAAATGGGTCCTTGGGGCTCTCCTGGTGGGAGAGGAGCTGAATGCAGCCCTGTCCTCCTGTCCTGTCCAAACTAAGCTCTGCTCCAGCCCTGTTCCTGCCATCCCCTTCCTCCAGGTTTCCTCCCCAAGGAGCTGCAACAGGAGATCTCCAGCCCCAGAGGGACAGGGGGCTGGTTTTCCCCAAGACACGGGAAGGGAGGCACGAGGTGGCAGGCAGGCTGGAAAATTCGCAGGGAAATTATCTTGTTTTTCCATTTCCCATCGAGTTGGCCTAATTATGCCACCGAAGTCTGTAATTTGCCTCTCACAGAAGAGAGTTAATGACTGGTTCCAGGCTGCTGCTGCTCCAGGCGGGGGCACAGCTCCCACTGCAGCCCCCAGCTGTGCCCTGGGACCCCCAAAGTTCCTGCTTGTCCTTGGAGAAGGGAGCTCAGGAGAAGAGCTGGTGATTGGGAACAGCAGCCAAGGACAACAGAAAGTTCCAGGAGGCAGGAAGATGCGAGCAGGGGATGGAGGGAGCTGGCACCAGTCCAGTTTTTTTTCCTTGCCACTTCTCAAAGTCCCAGAAAAAGTGAAAAATCTGCAGGTCAACCACTCAGGGAACTCAGGCAATTATCATTGTTTAAATTCAACAGCCCTTCACAGAAATAAGAGGAAAATCAGACAAGTGCTTTTAAAGCTGTAAGGGAGGCAGAGAGGAGAAACGATGGCAACCATTTCCAGATACCTCATAAAAAAAAAAACCAAAACACCACAAAAATACTAAAAACAAGGAATCTGATATCCAGGAATCAGTCTCCACTCTGCTGTTCTCCTCAGCCACAGGCAGAGCTACCCTCAAAAATATGAAGCAAAGCAGAAAAGCAGAATCTGGATCCTGATAGGTCCCTGCTGCAACATCCACAGCAGCGCCTGGCTGGATCCCCATCCATCTCAATGGCTCACAGACTGCTCCCTTTTAATTAGCTCCCATAATCAAAGAGGTGTTTAGAATTGAACAGCACTGTGTCCTGAGGTGCTGGATAAAATCAACCAGCTGTGCTGGGAGGTTGCTGCATCCACCACTGGAATGGGCTGGGAGGGTCAGGGGTCCTGCAGCAGCCCAGGTTTGGGGTGACAAAAACGGGGCTTCTCTGGAAGGTTTAGAACACCCCCTCACAAGCACAGGAGGCTGTAATTAAGTCAGAATCAGCCTTTCCAGCCGTTCTGAGGCAGGATTCAGGGTGAGAGCTGCTTGTGACACCATGAGAGCAGAATCCCCGAGCCAGAAGCAGCAGCAGAGACATCAGCTCGGGTTTTCTCGGAGCCCTCTGAACCAGGCAGTGCCTCACATCCGAGCCGACAGTGATGGATGCGCTGGGAACGGAGCAGTTTTCTCTCCTGAGAAGCTCTTTTGACAAGTATGATCTTATCAAAGTTTCAAGCTTTTCATTACACTGCTTTTTTTTTTTTCTTTCTTCACTCCTGCCTTCAAGCCAGGCTCTGTCCTCTGTGCACAGGGAGGGAGCAGCTGCGTTTCTCTCTGGCACCAATTCCTGGCTGAAGCTCCTGTGGGGCTCAGGGCACCCAGGTGCCCCCCACACCCCCCAGGCTGAGAGCAGAGCTGTGATTAACACACAAACAGCTCTGGAAACGTGCAAAATACAGGAGGGACTTCACACAGGCTCGGAGAGGGGGAAAAGTGGCACTTTGGGGTTGGGAGAACAGGGACAAAGGGACAGGGAGCCATCCCAGCACCCCCTGCCAGGCCAGGTCACCACCAGCTCCAGCATTTCATTGGGCAGCTGAAACAAGGCTTGTCCAGAAGCTGGAGGCACCCAGCACCTCTCTGCCTCCTTTCCCCCTCTCCCAAAACAGGGAGGAGTTTGGACCCTCCTCTCCTGATCCAGCAGCCAACAGGCACAGCCAGCGCCAATCCAAGCGGGAAACACTTGGCGTGCCCAGGCCAGAGACAGAAACAGCAGCAGGCAGTGCACCAAACTGCCCCAGAAAGGCACAGCTCAGACTCTGGGAGCAACCACGTCCCTCACACACGGCTGTGCCATCCCAAGGACAGGCTGCAGCCAGGGAGAGCAACCCTTCCCACCTGGCAGGGCTGCTTTTGTTAGTCCTTGTTAGCCCCGGATCCTCTGGGTTGGAGAAGCCCTCTGAGATCCTCCAGTCCACCCCTTAACCCCGCAAGGCCAAGGCCACCATGTCCCCAGGGGCCACACCTGCACACTTTTTAAACACATCCCTCCAGGCGTGGGGACTGAGGGTGTGGGGATGCCCTGGGAAATCTGCTCCCCTCTGCTCCATCCCTGCAGCCTCCACCCACAGCTCAGGGAGGAGAAAATGAGGAGGAATCAGCCCTTTCCACCCCAAACCTACCCGGGTGCCCCGTGCCAGGGACATGCCCAGCTCCCCTGTCCCTGTCCCATCCCCTCTCACAGTCTGCAGCTGCCTGGGATCTCCAGGAGTGCCTGGAGAGGAAGGACACCGAGCACTGAGCGCTCCCAGAGGGTTTGGCCACCCAAAACCTCCCCTGGCACCTCCTGAAACCAAGTCACCAAGAGACAGCAAACGCCGAGTGCAAAACCAGGGTCTTTTATTAGAAATCTCCTCGTATAAAAATGATCATGCTCTACACAGTCATCGAATAATTCATAAACATCCAGGCACTGAACTTTGTTTTTTTGTGTGTTTTTGTTTTTTGACTGGTCAGTACATAAAGCAGACATATTTCAATCCATATGGTCATCACATACATTAAGGAACCACCTATAGAAATCAGCACTTTGAACACAGTCTAGGTTTTATTTTATTTTATTTTGCTGTTTTTTTAATGTAAATTTTAAGTATTTTTATTTATTTTTTCCTTTCTGCAACATATAGAATTTGGTAGGATATGGGGTAGAGAGTGAAGAGGGACGGAGGAAGACAGGAACGAAAGAAAATGGAGGATTAAAAAAAAATAAAAAGAGAAAACAGAAGGTTGTGCACGACCACAAACAATCTCACAAATTCCAGAAAGGTGAAAATGTTGGGGCTCTTATATTTTTTCTCTCTTTTTTTTATTTTGCCAAAATACAGGAAAAAAAAAGAACCCAAAGACTTGCTGAAGTCCGTCCCCTCTTGCCCGTGCTCCATCCCCGCGCTCCGCTGTCCCTCCGTGGGAGCCATGCATCGCCGCCGTGGGCGCTGGAAGAGTTTTAGTGTTTCTTTATGATTTTTTTGCTGCTGTTGGTGGCGTTTTTCCCCAGGAGCTCTGCCCTGGGGCGTGTCCCCCGGCTGCCACCGGCCTGTCCTGCGCCGCTGTCCCTGCCAGGAGCTCGGCTCCCTCCCGCTCCCTGCTCCTGGAGCTAAATGGCGTGGTTGCTGTAGCTGACGTAGGTCTGCTTGGTGGCCAGTGCTGGAAGAGGACACAGAGCTCACGTGGGTCATTGGCAGAGGCCACCTGCCCGTCCCGGCTCCCCTCCCATGCCCCTGACCCAGTGCCAGCAGGGACGTGACAGGGTTTGCTCAGGGATCTGGACAGTGCTGGCACTTGGGATCCTTCCCTGAGCCCCACAGCAGCTGTGGGTGCTCCCAAAGGACGTTTCACCCCAAAGAGAGCCCTCAGGACATGCCATGAGCAGGGGGAATCTGGTCTCAGGCTCCAGTCGACTTCCCTCAGCCACCTCCTACAACAGACCCAGAGGGGCTGCATCTTCCCAGAGCTCAGCTTGTCCCAGCCAGCCCTGCCTGGGACAAATCGTGGGGTCCCAGGGGGTTCTGGGGTCCCAGCTGGGTGTCCCACACCCCTGGCCAACACTGCACAGCAGCTGGGAGCAGAGCAGCAGGGCACAAAATCAACCACCCTGGCGGTCACCTCATCCAGAGGGTGCCACAGGGGCACAACCCTGCTGCCACTCCCCAGCTTCCCCAGCCCTCAGACATGGCAGGAGAGGAGGCAGCAACGGCTCCAAAGCCACCACACATCCCAGAGTGGCACTGGGGGCACAGCAGAAGCCACAGAGCAATGAACCCTCCCCCTCCTTGCACTGCTGTGCCCCTGCCCTCGGTGGGGACAACACACTGCCAAGACCCCCAGAAGCTCCCCAGGTACCACGAGGTCAGCAGGCACAGGGACACCCTCCAGCCAAGGGCACGGGCTGGCACAGATGGCACAGCCTGGGACACCCTGAGCAGCACAAACGTGTCCCCACAGAGCCCACAGGGAGGGGACGCTGGCAGCCCTCAGCGGAACCTTGCTGCAGGTTTCCAAGTGGTGTTCCCAGATAACAATTAGATAGAGCAGAAGGAATTGGAGCTGACAGAGCTATTTGTTAGCTGCGATGTTTTCGTAGCTGATCTGCCCGTATCAAAGCCCTGTGAATTATTTATTCTGTTGTTTATTTAAGGATACGTGACCCGGCAGTGACAAGAGTGAAAAATGTCCCCTCGGTGCTACGCTGACGTCCCCCTGTGCCTCCCACCCCCAGCGCTGCTGCCGTGCCCGTCCCTCCCCAGGCACCACAGGAGCTGCCAGCCCCGCTCACCCCGAGCTCCCCCAGCCCCGTGTGACACACGCTGGAGTCAGGGATGTGCGGACAGAGCTCAGCTCTCCCCGTTCCCGGCGTTTGTGACCCTCAGAGGATCCCTCTGCGAGCCCCTGCGGGAGCCCCCTCACCTTGTGTTTCCAGGTTTTCGCAGAGCTCCGACTTGGCCTCTCCGTTGGGGCGGAACCCTCCCTTCTGAGAGAACTTGTTGGACATGGTGGCCGCTGTCACCACCGCCTTGAGGCTCCGCTTGCGCTTGGGGACGTTCTGCTCCGGGTGGAAGAGGATGATGTACACCTTGGGCATGTAGAGCATGCCCAGGGACACCGAGGCACTCAGACTCACCGAGATGGTGAGCGTCGTGGTCTGGATGTACATCTGCAAGACACAAGGCCGCCAGCTGAGAGCCGCCCCAAGCCCCCGTGGGATCCGAAAGGGAAAGGAGGAAACGGGGCAGCGAGGGAAAGCTGGGGTTAAATGAATGGAGTGTGGCGTGCTGGGTGTTCAGCGTGAGGTTTGATGTCCACCACAGAGCAGGAGCTGCGAGGCTGGTGCTGGGCACAGCAAGGACACCCATTCCCAGGGCACACCCCATTCCCAGGGCACACCCCATTCCCAGGGCACACCCCACTGCCCTTCTCCCTTCAACAGGTAATTCCCATTCCCCAGCTACTCCTGGCCTCTTGTCATGTAAGTCACATATTACACACCGACGCTGCCTTTTTGCAGTCAAAACTAATTTCACGCTCACTGTCCAGGACTAACAGTGACAGATGTTTTGCAAAATGAAAGCCCATTAATCTGACTGTAGAATAATCCATTTTTCTATGGAGAGCAGTTGGCAGGCTCCTCTCAAGCCGGAGCATCTGAAGCAGGTGGCGTCTGGAAGGAGAGACCCCCTCCCTCTGCCCATCCCACCTCTCGGGGAGGCTGCGAGGGCAAGTCTCTGCCCCGTGGGCGTCCCTGCTCTGCCAGCATCTGGCTCCTTCCTCTCCAGCATCCCCTTCTCCACCAGGCAGTTCTGAGGCTCTGGGGAAGAGCAGGGAGGGGGCTCTGGGTCTCCAGATGCCTCTACACGCACCTGTGTGCAGGTCACCAACCAGGCTTTAGAAGGAGCCTTAAAGCAGTTCCTGAACTTCACTCAGTGCCCAGGGGGTCCCCTGCAGGTGTTTTGCAGGTGGGATTTCGTGCCCTGTGAGGAGGCAGCACTGGAGGAGCCAGGGAAGCCTGGAGGGGCAGCAGGGGTCCCCAGGGGCACACATTTCACCTGAGGGTTTCTGAAGTGAAAAGGTGATGGGGAGCACACGCTGAGGCAGAGGCTCAGCACAGCTCCCAGGAGGGAGAGCTGGTGGGACACAGCTGCTCCAGGACCCCCCAGGACCCGCAGGTCCCACCTGTGACCCGGCAAAGCCAACCAGCACCTGCTCCAGAGCATTCCGACTCAGCCCCGAAGGGAAAATGCCACCAAGCTTGTTCTGAGTCAACTGAAAAACTTTGGTTTGTCCCCAGAATAAAACCTCCTACTGTCACACGCACCGGTTTGTTTGTTCCACCTTCTCTCTCTAGGCAGTTTTTGGAAATAAAAATGTCATTTCATCAAGCAAAGTCAAAACACATCTCTGTGCCAGAATACGTGTGCTTTTTTATTTCTTCCTTTTTCTTTTTTTCCACTCCAGCTCTCCAGACTCTGCCATGGGTGTCCTGGACTGGCCAGGAATGGGGGAAACTCTGGGACCCCAACTCCAGGCCCCCCAAGCCCTGCCTGGGAAGCAGCACTGCACGACCCTGGTGGGGCACAGCTGAGCTCAGAGCCCCTCATCTCCCCGGCTCCCTGCCTTCCCTTGCCAATCCAGCCATTTCCACAATTTGTGCCTCTGCAGAGAGTCCCCCCTCCCCGTGCCTTGGGGCTCGGGGGCGTTTCAGTGAGGAGGGAGAGCGCAGCTGAGCTCAGCTCAGCTCAGACGTCTCCATGCGTGCTCCCCCCTCGCTCCTGGGCCGGTTCTCCCAGTGCTGCCAGGGACTCCCCTGCGCTGAGACCCCTCTGGCACCAGCCCCAGCTCCCCACCCCACTCTCTGCCTCCTGCTGCACTTCTGGGGTCTCACAGGGCCACTGTGGCAACCTTCCCCCGTAGGATGCCTTTGCAGGAAGCGTTCTCCTGCCCACTCCAGCCTCCACAGCCGCGTCTTGCCGCAGCAAACCCCTCACCAGCTCAGACAGGAATATTTTTAGCCTGGAGCCTCCGCATAGCCATGGAGCTCTGCTCAGTTAACCTTTTGCCACTGCAAAAAATGACCATTTCTCACAGTTTCACTTCCTACTCTCTTAACTGGCTTCCAGCCCAGGACCCCGCTTTGCCCCTCCGTTAGCAGCACTGAAGCTTCCCCCGGAGCCCTGGGAGGTGTGAGCTGTGCTTATTGAGGAAGTTCCAGCTCCTGCTGCCTCGTGGGCTGGATCAAAGAGCACAGCCAGCCCTGGCTCAGGGCGATGGCGCTGAGGGACGGCAGTAACCCAAAATGCCCCCACACCAGCCCCCAAACCCAGCTCTGTGCTCAGCTTTGCCCAGGGCTGGGTGAGCCCATCCTGCCCGAGGGAGCAGCCAGGGCTTGAGGCACAGCCCAGGCTTGTGCCTTTCCCACAGCAAATCTCTGCATTTATGCAGAAAAATCTCTCCACTCTAAATCCATGCCTGGCCCTGCTACAAGGGGTTTTGCCCTGTGGTGGGTGCTGGGGAAGGGCAAACCTGCTCAGCGCTCCTCCAGCACTCCCAACACCACTGGACAGTCCCTCTCACTCCTTCCCTCTCCCTCTTTTCCCGGGATAAAAGTGCATGTGATAAACAGGGAAGCAGACAATGACTCCAGTGTTCCGCTGCCACCTTATCAGCGCAGGAAATTGTCTCTTTCTTTAGATGCTCTGTTATTGCTATTTCTGTAATCCGCCGGGATCGGCGGGGATAAGAGGTTCTTTTCAGAAAAGGCTTGGGGGACTTGTTACAATAATATGCCACCTCCATGCAAAGTTGTGGGCACGAGGCAAAGCAAATTAAAGTAAAAATGGGGATTATCATCCAACTCCTCCAGACCACGAGGCAGCCTTGGCTGAGGCCCTGCAGCCTCAGCTGGGGTCAGGGCAGAAGTGCCAGGGGTTCACGGGTTTGCCCTGTGGCATCCTCAGGACTTCAGCCATGAGAGAACAGCCCAGACAACGGTCCCAGATTTTCTTTCCCCTAGGGTCCAGACGCTCCACGGAGCCCAAGAGGCCCTCAATCCCAGCAGCAGTGGGGTGAGGGTGGTGGGACCCCTCCCCACAGTGAGCTGGGGGTGCCCTGTGGAGCATCCCCGGAGCCCCCGGTGGGTGATGCCAATGCCAGTGCCCGCAGCTGTCACCCCAAGGACACGCTCAGAGCCACACCCTCCATACAGGCTGTGCAACAGCTCCTTTTTGACCTTTTCCTCCCCAAAAGTGCAAGCAAAAGCAACAGCCAAAGAACTGAGGGAGCCCCGATCATCTACTCCCTGCAGCCTCATTTGAGCACATCCATCATCCCTCAGCTGTGGCCCAGGGACACTCAGAGCCCATTCCCACATCGGCAGAGCAGAACTCCAGGCTGGAATCCCAAAGCCCCTCCAGGGTTGGCTCAGCAGGCTCGAGGCAGGGCTGGGCTGTGAGACAGAGCTCCTCGTCCAAGGGGAGTTGGGAACATCACTTTTTCTGCCTCTAATCAGCTTGTTAGCAGCCTAATAACAGAGCAGGCCTGTGCATTACAACCCCCAACGAGAGGCACAGCCTATTGTGGAGCTGCTGCCTGACAGGCAGCGTTCAGCAGCCCTAAATTATCCCGTGACAAGCTGCAGTGAAGAGGTGAGCAACCTTGCGCATAATCTACAATCATTATCATTTCCATCTTTATTACCCACAGTATGCCAAGCACATTAAGGAGGCTTTCAGGGAGCTTTTGTTTTGCAATAATTTCTTAAAAAACCTGCTTTCTTGTTAGTATCTCCCCTGCCATCTCATCAAAATGGAAATGCTGCAAAAGGCTCCATTTATTTCCTTTAATTCTCCTTCACACTTCCAGCCAGAGAAGGCCTGGTGGGACTTTCTGGTTGAGCCAAGGTCAGGGGTGGCTGGGCAGACTTGGCCTCCTCGAGGGATGGATGCTCTGAGAAGAGACGCTCCAGGACACGACAAATTCGGGTGTCCACAGCAAAAGCTCCCTCAGCACACCTTTACAACAGGTGTGTCCTAAAGCCATGGTGTCAGCAGCATGGGGACGCATGATCCAGAGAGGGATCTGGGTGCTGGGACACCCCAGGAATTTCCAGGGAACAGCAGCTCCGAGGTTTGTTCACCAGAGCAGCACTGGGCTGGCAGGCGGGAGCTGTTTGCGTTCGACAGAAACGCGATGATTCCTGTTTTGGCTGGCAGGCAAAGGGATTTGGGTCTCATTCATGAGATTTTTGTTCTTTGTTCTTAATCCCTCGCACTTGAGCACGGAGCCTCATCCAGGATGGCTTCAGTCCCAGGGGAACTCAGCACTGGGAACAGGGGCCGGTGGGCAGCACCGGTCCCTGTCCATGCAGAAATTGTGCCCATGACACCGGGGACCTGCCCTGGGGGCTCATCCTCCTCCAGCCCACGCAGCAGCAGCCCGTGCTGCCCACTGCCCCCGTCCACGAGGGCCGGTGGGGCCACCAGAGCAGGGAAAACTTCCCACCCCAATTCCCAAGCCGACCAAGCCACAGGGAAGGACTCTTCTTGCTCCAGACACCACAGCTTCTCCCAGCCCCGCACACCGGACACCAGCCAGGCCTCTCCCCTCCTCCCTTACCTTTTCCGCCGACTGCGACGTCCCAAAAAATATCGGGATGAAGGCTAACCACACAATGCAAGTCGTGTACATGGTGAACCCAATGGGTTTGGCTTCGTTAAAGGTCTCCGGGACCCCGCGGGTCTTAATGGCGTACACAGTGCAGGTGACCATGAGGAGCATGCTGTACCCGAGCAAACAGATGAGGGACAGGTCCGAAATGTCACATTTGAGGATGCCCCGGGCAAAGTGGGGGTTTGTAGTCCGCTGGTCCTCGTAGTCAATGACGGAGTGGGATGGGTCCACGATGAACCAGATGCAGACGCCGACGAGCTGCAGGGAGATGAGGCTGAAGGTGATGACCAGCTGCGAGGCGGGGCTGATGAAGCGCGGGGCGCTCACCGACTTCTTGCCCTGCTCGAAGATGCGGTAGATGCGGTTGGTCTTGGTGAGCAGCGCGGCGTAGCTGATGCTCATGCCCAGCCCCAGGAAGATGCGCCGCAGGGAGCAGGTGCTCAGGTCGGGCTCGGCGATCATCAGGAAGGTGGTGGCGTAGCAGAGGAAGATGCCCGTGAGCAGGACGTAGCTGAGCTCCCGCCCCGACGCCTTGACGATGGGCGTGTCGTTGTAGCGCACGAAGGTGATCACCACGAACAGGGTGGCGATGATGCCCACGATGGCGATGAACACGGGCACCACGGCCCAGGGCGAGCTCCACTCCAGCTTGATGATGGGGATGGGCGTGCAGCTGGTGTGGTTCTCGTTGGGCCGCTCGTTGAAGTGGCAGCGCTTGCAGTGGAACTCGTCCAGCTGGTACTGGTAGCCGTCGCAGCGCTCGCAGTGCCAGCAGCAGGGGATGCCCTTCACCAGCTTCTTCCTCTCGCCCGGCTTGCAGGGCAGGCTGCAGATGGAGCTGGGCCGCTGGCTCCCGCCCCCTGGCCACAGCATGTTCTCCACCTGCGGGGCAGATGGCACCAGCCGCGCTGAGGGCACAGCGGGCACCTGCCAGGCACGCCGGGGCACAGGGAGTGCCCTGACCTGGATCTGGACCCTCAACCCATCAGTACATCCCACAAAGGGTTCCAGCCCAACCTGGCACGGGGACAGGGAGGTGGTGAAGCTCTCCTTTGGCCTTTTGGGAAGATTCAACAGCAGGAACACAAAATGAAGCCCCTCTTTCCCTCAGGAAACCCCATCTGCTCTGGTCTGGCTCCTGTCCCCTACCCAGAGTCCCTAGGGTGTGGCCACAGGTGCTGAAGCACACCTGGGGAACACCTTCCGCTCTGCCCCCACCACCTTTGGCTGCCTGGCTTTGCACCCAGGGGCTCCCAGGCCCTACATGGGGAAAAGAGAAACTTCCCCTTGCACCACGCCCTTACCTTGAGGTGCAGGTGGTCTGTCCACTGCCCGATGACTTTGTACTCCGGGGTGGAGTTCCTGATCTGGTACTGGTAGATGTCGTAACGCCCTGGAGCATCTCCGTTCTCATTGAATGTCACAGGAGTCCCAGCAATGCCTGCGGGAAAGGGGGGGCTCAGCACCCACAGCACCCCCAGCAACCCCCACCCTGCTGATGGGGCCCAAGGGGGCTCTGGCTTGATGCTCCCCCCTCACTGCTTCTTTTAAGAAAGGGGGGAAAGCAGCTTTAAAAGTTAAATCAAGTGAATTCTGGAGATAAACACTAATGAAAGGAAGGAAGAGGGGAATCAAGCGAGAGGGGAAAATAAATAAAAGAGACACTGTGGAGGAGATCAGAGGGTGGAGATAAATAGAAATAATAAGGGGAGCAGACAGAAAATGTTTATTAAGGAGTCGGGGCAGAGGAAAAGATGTGCTTCCAGAGGAGATCTGAGACAGACAAGGGCAGAGCAGCGGGAGGCAGCGGGACCTCTGCCAGCTGGGAGGGAGGAACTGGCACGGGGGGTGGGCAGGGGGAGAGGCTGGGCAGGACAGCAGGTGAGGGCAGGGGGAGGGCAGGATGGCAAGTGAAGGTAGGCCAGCAGGTGAGGGCAGAGCAGCAGGTGAGGGCAGGATTGCTGCCAGATTTACGCTCCAAAGGCCCTCAGGAGATGTGGAAGCTCAGACCTTCTCACCTGCTGCCCTGCTGCCCTCCCTCCATGCTGCACTCACAGCGCAGCAGCTGCCAGATGGTGCCACAAACCAACTGTGGGTGCTGCTGTGTGACCCACACCGGGGACAACCAGAGACCCCCAGGCCCACTCCTCCCACCGCCCCAGGGGCACGGCAGACCTGAGAAGTTGACGCTGCGGATGTACTTGAGCAGCTCCACGCCGTCCACCGGGTCCATGCGGGGGCACAGCCCCACCTTGCCGGGGCACAGGTTCTTGTGCATGTTGTGCAGGGCGTGTCCCATGGCGTAGACAGCGTCGATGACAAACTGCACCTTCCCCTCCTGCTCGTACGAGGAGTCCTGGCCGATCCTCTCCCGGTCTGAGGGGACAGGGGAAGGGGGTTCCACCTCCTGTGCCCCAGCCATCCCCCCCAGGATGTGTCTGCTGCACCCAAACCCTTGCAAACGAGCCCATCCTGGACTGGAGCAGCTGGAAATTCCAACCCCGTTCCCAAACCTGCACAGCCAGGGGACAGGCAGACAAGGAACATTCCCTGGGGAATACCCAGCCAACCTCCCCATCAGGTGGTTCTGAAGATGTGGGTGCTGGCAGCCTGCTGTGCTCCGAGAGCACTCAGGATGTCAGGTCCCTGTGCCATGGGACATCCCTGAACTCCCCTGTCCCCCAGCAGGACGTGGGCTGGGCTGTGACCAGCATCCCACCCTCACCCCGGCATGTTTCATTCCTCCTTCATCTCCCAGCAGTTTCCACCAGCTCAGGCTCCACCACTGGTGTTCAGGACAGCCCAGGCAGCATCCATCACTGCCTGCCTGTCCCCCTTCTCACTCCCAAAGCCTCCTGTCACCCCGCTCCCCTCGTTTCCCCCTGCCACCCCCTGCCTTGCTGACCCCGCAGCCTCGAGGGCTGGCAGGATCCTGCAAGGATCTGGCAATTACCAGTGACAGCTGCCTTCCCCCGGTCATAACCGCCCTTAATGGGACCACAAACATGTTAATCACTTAGCAGAAGACACCGATTAACACACCACACTGTTAATTACAGCTACGAGAGCGTCTCCCAAGGGGCAGAGCCGCAATGGAGAGCCCCGGCCTCTGCCCCTCCATCCCTGCCCCGAGGCATGGCCGGGCACCCTGCCAGGCCACCAGCGGGAAGGAGGCTTTGTCAGGGAGCCGAGGGCACCACCTCCCTCCTCTGCAGAGGCGGCACATCCTCGAAAGCCACGCCAGGGTGCCCAAAATTAACTCCAGCTCCGCCACGCAGGGACGCGCCCTGATGTGAGGTGGGATTCACGGGGACTGCAGGCGGCCGAGCACCAGGTCCTGATCCCTTCCTGCCCTGCTGTGGGGGAGTGGGATGGAGCTCCAGTGAGACGGGACAGCCCCGTGAGCCGTGTTGGAGGTCCCCGTGCCAGGACCTGTGCCACCGACATGACACCAAAGTGAATTGATAACAAACTGACCGACAGGAAAAGATGATATCGGGGAGGTGAATTCATAGCCCATCCTTCAAAGTTATAAAAACGCTTTTGGAAGGTGGAGATTACTCATGCAAAGCCCAGCAGGTGATCCCTCCTTCCACATTATTGACAGGAGCCATTAATCTTCCCCCTCAACTTCAGGCCCTTCCCCATATTCATCTCCGAAGGCGCAGACAGGCCACTCTGTCTTGTCAAGATAATTACCCATTAAAAGAGGAGCTGTAACAGACTGTCCAGGGGAGCTGAGCCCATGGGGATGTCACAGCCCTGCCACCACCCACAGCACCCCGCTGTTCAGGGGACACACAGGACCCAGGGCTGGTCCCTTACAGCTCCTCAGCTTCTCTCAGCCTCCCCAGTCCCGCACACATCCCAGAATCCAACCCGCCGCAATAGCACAGGCTGTGGGGGCTGGATTGTCATCCCTGTGCCAAGGCTGAGCAGTGCAGATAAGGAGACATCCCTGGGGCTGTCCCTCTGTCTCTCAGCACCTTGCCCCAGGCCCCAGCTGCTTTTTTCCAGATGGGAATTAGGCCGGTGCACAGAGGGGCAATGTGGAGCAGACAGCCGAGGCTTGTTCCCAACCTGGAGACAATAAATCTCTGCCAAGCTCCAATAGATGAGGGCCATAGAAGGGAGGTGACCTGCTGATTATAATAGCAGGGTCGCGCGTCGTTCTACAGGGCTGGTAATTAATTTTCAAGAGCGCAACGAGGCTCGGCGGCCCCCTCGGAGGAGGGAGGCAGCTCTTCCCCAGCAGCGGATGAGATGGGATCAGAATCAATTCCCAGCACACCACTGGTCCTGGCTTTTGGCAGGAGTTAATCAAAATCGCTCCCAGCACATCTGTGGGGAGCTGGGGATGGAGAATCTCCAAATTTTGTGGGTGCTGGTGGCACCCCTTGCCGTGTTTTTGGGCTGGGTGAGCCCATCCCAGAGCAGGGATGGTCCCTCCATGTGGGATGCTCATGGCAAACATCTGATGGGTGCCAGAGCTTCTCTCAGGGGTAACACAGGCAGCTGCCATCAGGAATTCCATCAGCTCAGCCCTCACCTTCGTCCCAGCCCTCCCACCCAGGAGCCGTCTGGTTCAGGGTGGCATCCTTTGGTTTGGTTTTTGGGGTGGAATAAAAAAGCCAAGCTGGCATGTGTTTGGGGCTCTACCCAAACCTGAGGAAAAGAGCCCCAAACTGGGCATTTGCATCAGCCCTGCAAGGCAGGAGCTCATGGATCTGCAGGGGCAGGTGATTTGCTTCACCAGGCGTTAGTTCCCTGCTCTATCTGCCAAGCAATCACTCGGGAGATGGTTTATTTGCTGACAAATTCCGATGATTTAAAGACAGCTCCTAGGACATTTGCCACGTCGTAGTTTCAGCTGCTTCCACTGACACCTTGGCCCTGAAATATCACCTGTTTAAAAGCTACATCACGGTGGAGATGAGGAGATCAGCGCTCGCAGGGCCTGCTCATGCATCTCCTGGTGCCGAGGGTTCCGTGATGCTCTGGGGAAGGATGAGGAGCTCTTGGCTACCCAAGGCCATGGCCACGGGCCAGGTTCCTGGAGTGCCCAGCTCCCACCCACTCAGACCACCAGCTGAACCTTTGGGGAATGCCTGCAAGGACAGGGATGTGGAAGCACCATCCAGATCACCAGCTGAACCTTTGGGGAATGCCTGCAAGGACAGGGATGTGGAAGCACCATCTCACTCCTCCTCAGTGGTGAAAGCAGGGGGAAAAACAAAACCTTCACAATCCAACTTCTCAGGCACAGCCAGGTCCCTCTGATAGGAGATGATGGCTTCAAAAGACATCCCTCCCAAGGGGACAAAGGGACGCGCCGATGTCCCCAAGTCCTGCCACGTCGCAGCCCGTGAGCCACGGCGCCGTCATCTGTCTTCAGCCGGTGCCAGGCAGGCAGTAAATCTCTCCCATCTCTCAGTAAACATGTCGCCTCCCCGAGCCTCCAACCATCACCTGACAGCAGCGCTGTCAGCAAGACAGATCCCCGGCTGCCTTGTTTACTGCACTCGTCCCTAAAGCCTCTTTTGGCTGGAAATGACTCAAAATGCACAGCGGGGCTTGAGGAAGGAGTTGGGAACCTGGAGTCGAGCTCTGATGGGATCCCCACCAGGCAAAAACCACCATTCTCACAACGAGAACCACACCCCCCGTGAGCCTCCACCCTCCCAGGGCAGCCCCCCAGCTCTTACTGGTGCATTTCTTGATGCTGCTGCCCTTCCTCAGCGCGTGCCGGCTCAGCTTGCAGTGGAAATTCTCCTCCCAGAACTCGGCAAACCAGATGTTCCTGCGGTTGTTGTCCAGGGTCCTGCTGGAGAAGTAGCGGTCGAAACCTGCCCGGGGAGAAAGTGGATGGAGGGGATAAGTCCCAGGGATGACAGAGAGATGCATCACACATTCCCAAATTCCCCAGGCAGAGAGGAAGGGAGCGGTTGTGAGCGGTGGGGACACATCAGAGTGTGGAGGGATTGTGTCCAAAGTGCCACTTGTGCAGAGATGCCAGTGGAAAATCCACTCAGGGAAGATCCTCTGCAAAGCAGAGACTTTGTGGGACTTTGAGAGCAGCAGGAAACACCTCTCTAGGTACCTTGGTGATAAAGGGAGAGCAGGGAAAACACAGCACATGGAAAATAAGGAAGTGATTGGTGGGTAAATCAGGCAGTCTTTAAGGTCCCTTCCAACCCAAACCATTCCGTGATTCCACGATGGTTTCACAGCCAAAACCTGCAGTTAAGGAGGGCAAGCTCAGGGGACCAGCAGCCCATACCTCTGACTGAGACCCGCTTGGGCAGGATGGTGACAGAGCCCTCGGCCACCTCCTCCAGGTGCAGGACCGGGGCGATTTTGGAGCCCCAGCTGTCCGAGCCCATCCAGATGAAGTGCCCCGTCTGGTTCGCCCTCTTGGCCGCCTCCAGCACCCTTCTGTGGAAAGAGGCAGTAGAGGCTGGGCCACCAACTCCGTGTCTGGCCCCAGGGAAGTGGGGACGCTGGCACAGTGCTGGTGGCATCTCCAGCTCCAGGCACAAGTTTGGCACCAGGCACAACCAGGTGTATATGGACACACAAAATCCAGCGGTGCTGCTCAGCTCCCACACCCTCTGTCCTCCCAGCCCGGGCACACAGGCTGCTTCTCCCACTTCATTTGCATATTTGCTGACTGGTAATTGAATTTCCCCTTAATTACCCAACATTAAGAAAGAGAAAAAAAAAAGAAAAAAAGAATCAGGTTATGCCGCAGCAGGCAGGGAAAGCAGCAGCATGGAGAGCACGTGCTCCCAGCATGGCCAGCCCTGGGTGAGGAGCAGCCAGTGCCCAGCATGGAGCTAAACTGGGCTCTGCTGGGCTCAACTGGGCTCTGCTGGGCTCAACTGGGCAGCTGAGCAGCAGCTGGGAGCGGAGATGCCATCAGTCCTGCTGAGCATCCCTCCTGGTTCCAGACACTCAGACACGTGTCCTGCTGAGCATCCCTCCAGTGCCAGCCAGGTCAGAAACTCAGAGGGAGGATGGGAACGGAGCGTTCCTGGATCTGACCCTCCAGGCTCCATCTCCCAGGGCTCACTGTCCCCTCGGGGTCTCCTGTGGGTCCCCAGCCATGTGGGAGCAGGGCCCAGGGCGGCTCCATCTCCCTGCGCAGAGCTGAGGCAGGTTGTGACTCACCCCCCATGTCAGAGCTGATCATTTCAAGTCCAGATGGTGTTTGAAACACATAATAAGGGAAAAAACCCCATAGAAATCCAGCAGAGTGCAGACAAGATGGGAAGAGGCAGGCGAGCAGTGGGAGCCGTGCAGGCTGCTCCGTGCTCATCCCGGGCTGCGCGGGGCTCCGGGCACGTCCCTGCCTAGGACAGTCACAGCCCGTGTCCCACTCTGTGAGGGCAGCACCTCCACCAGCCCCTGGACCCTGTGTGGGGCAGGATCTCCCCAGGGCAAACCCAGGACGATCCTGTGGGATCACCCACACTGAGATAGGCAAGAATTCCAGCTGCAACCTTCCCAGTCTGTCCTTCCCAGTCTGTCCTTCCCATCTTGCAAGGCCCACAACCCAGGCTGGCACGAGGGTCAGGATCATGGAGATCCCCACTCCTGGGCTAAAGGAGGCTGCAGAACCCCACTGCCCAGGGCTGCAATCCCATTTGGATGGGTAAATGTTTCCAGAGCCCTGATAACAGGACCTGCCGTTTATCCTGCAAGGTAAATCCCTTTTTTCCCTCTCACCCCCACTCGATGTCAGCTCTGCAGACATTTCTATTAAGGAAGGAAAAAAGAAACCGGGAGAGTTTGCACATCTGATGTAAACTGATTTAAACTTGCAGTTTACCCACATTTACATAATGTTTGCTGATTAATAAATTAGACACTTAGGAAATCAGGGGTAGCTCCATGTGAATCATTCTGCTCCATAAACAAGAGCTGCAGCCGCCACTTCGCCTGCAGAGCAGCTCATCACCCTCAAGTGCGGCCACGTCCCGGGCCCTGCTGGGCACAGAGTGCTGGGGAAGTGCCCAAAAGGTCCCTGAAAGGTCCCCTCGGTCTGTTCCTCTGCCACGCCGGGGCTGGGGCTGCTCTGCAAAGCAGAACCAGTGCCCGGGTCCTGCCCTGGCAAAGTTGGAGCAGCCCCTGCGTGGTGTGAAGCAGCAGGGCATGATATCCAGGGCTTCCAAAGCTGATGGAAAGTGGGACTTTCCTGCACTGGGCTCTGTGTGGCTGTGGTTGGATGGCAGCCAGTGGCCAGGTGGCCTTTCTGAGTGTGTCCCCACTGCAGACATTCCCTGCACGCCGCGCACTGCGCCCTCTCCCCGCTGCACCCCAGTGCGTCCCTGCCCAGTGCCCTCCCGGCCAGGCCGGCCCCTCCACACCTGATGTCGTCCTCGTTGGCAAAGATGATGACGGCGCGGGCATGGGAGGTCTCCAGGAGCCGGCGGATGATCTTGTCAAACTCCCCCGGTTTGGGCTCCCTCGGGATCTTCACGGACTGGGCCACGCAGACCCCGCCTGTGGCAGAGAGAGCCCTGGCACTGAGACAAGCCCCAGTCCCCGTGCCCTGGGGCTCAGTCCCTGCCCTCTCACAGGGCTCCTCGGCCCAACAGGCAACGCCGGGTCTCTCCAGCACTCCCACAGAGGGGCTGAGCACTTCACCATCTCCTCAGCCCAGAGACCTCCTGGCCACCACCCAACCCCCTGGGACATGTCCCCCAGCCCTCCTCTTACCCCTCCTCTCCCAGGTCACTGCCTTCACCCCTCCTCTTCCCCCATCTCAGCACTTCTGCACCACATTCCCTCCCACCCTGTATCTCCACAGCTCCTCCCTGCCCACTCTGGTTCCTGTCTCCTTCAGCCACCACCACATCACACTCCAAATGTCCCCAGGGCAGACACACGGTCCCAGCCCGGCAGCTCAGTGAGGATTTTCCAGCCAGTTCCAAGCACCAGCCCCTCCCCAGCCCAGGATTTGCAAAGGGATCTGCACATGGAATGGTCAAACTCTGACAAAACCACCCCGTGGGAAGAGCAGCCAGACCCTGCAGAGGGGTTTATTCCCATCCCTATGGCACTGGCCAAGTTCCAGCCCAGCTTTCCAAGGAGCCATTGCAAAAACAAGTAATTAGAATTAAAAGAGACAATTGGAAGAGCAATTGGAACAGCTCCCACAGTTCACTGCTGGGCTCCCAACCTCCACCTCCAAAAAGCCAGAGCCCTCCTGCTCCGGCATTTCTGCAGATGCCAATAAAGAGAGAGATGGGAGAGAAAATTAAACATTGCGGGACCTTCTGGATGTAATTGATGGTCTCAATTTGCATAGTAAATGACACGGTTGATGCCTCCTGCCACTAACAGATCGCAGCTTAAGCAAAGGTCAGCATAATTACCACCCGGGGCTGGGAGAGACTCCCAGAGCACGGCCCTGGAGAGGAGCAGGACAGGACAGGCTCCAGGAGACTGCTCCCTACATGAGGCTGCAGGAAAACTGAGAATATTTGGCCCCTTGCAGCCAAAACCCGAGAGGAGGGCGATGTGCTGAGTGCTGAGCGGGGAGGGAGGGCTGCGGGGATGGGGCGCAGCATCCCCACCCTGTACTCACTGGCCGGGGCTTTCCAGGGGGTTGTTTTCCCGTGGCAAGGAATTGGGCCAATTTGCTGTTTGTTTCCCATATGGGGAGCCAGATGGATGGAGAGGAGGAGTTGGATAAACAGACAGATCAGCCAGGCGAGGCGGGCAGCAGCCGGCAGCGCCAGCGGCACCGGAATGTCCCAGCCTGGGGACACTCACCCTGGTCACCACCGAGCCCCAGGCCAGGGTGTCACAGCACACACTGCCGGGGGCCACCGCGCTGCTTAATTACAGTTTCCATGGCAATCGGTGGAGAAAATCCAACAAAAGCAGCAGTTTGCAAACACTGAGAGCCTTCCAAAAGCCCTGGCACGGCCGGGCAGGAGCGCGCACACGCGAGTGGCAGCTGGGGGCTGGCACGGGCACACACCTTGGTGCCACCAGGCACTCCTGCTAGGGAACATCTCCCTGCACACGTGCCAGAAGAGATGGGCCCATAAATAAACAAGAAAAGAGGTTAAATCGATGGCAGTTCAGAAATCACCGTGCTGTGGCTCGGCTGCTTCGTTAAATCAAACTAACGAGGAACGCAGCTCCTCCAGGTGACAGCCTGCAGGCCCGGGGAGCCCCCGGTTCCCACAGCAGATGCTGACAAGGTTTTTGTCTTCTTAATTAATGAAAAGCTAGTCACCAACAGTAACAAGTCCAGGGTGTCAGGGGGTAGTGGCTGTGTGGTTTGGGGCGCTCTGCCCCTCGGCACCGGCTTTATTCACACCCCGGCACCGCAGGCAAAGGGGATTGGCCAAGCGATGCTCCCACTGTCCACAAAAATCCATTTAGTCAGGACACTCCTCTAAAGCCAGAAATCAAAGTGAGGAGGTGGCAGCGATGGGGAGGAGGCGACCGCTCTCTGCTCCAGCAGGATGGCACCGCACTGGTCCCGGACTGGGGCAAGGTGTGACTCTGGGAGAAGGCAGCAGGTGAGGCTCGGGGCCCCTCTCCTCCTCCCCCAGCTTGGGAAAGGACCAAAGAGGAGCAGGAATATTGGGGATGGGGGGAACATCCCACAGGCAGCTGCTGGAGGCAGTTCGGAGCCAGGCAGGATGCTCAGTGGAGACCCGGCACATTTCGTCACTGGTGGCACAGGACACAGGGCACTCACAGCAAAAAAACAGCCTGGAAAACCCAGCCTGAGCCCACTTCCAAAACTCCCAACGCTGCCTGCGCCACCCTCAGGCACTCATCCCTCCCGTCCCGGTGGGATCTCGCCTCCCCCGGCATCGCCAGGGCCCCGGGCGCTCCGCTGATGCCGCCGGGGGTAACGCCTGTAGTCAAACACGGGTCAGGGTTTAATCGCCACCATTCTGGCTCGGTGGGAGCGCAGCCACTCCGGCTTCCCCTCTTGATTGCCGGTGCTTAATTAGCTCTTGGCTCAGGGGGTTCTGCCAGGGCTTCTGCGGGGGCTGCCGAGCTCGCAGCAAGCAGGGACCCGGCTCAGCCGTGCCGGGAACAGCGATGTGGATGTTCCCCCCACCCCGGGCAGCCCTGGGCACCCCGGGGAGGGATCAGCCTCTGCACAGCCCAGCAGCGACGGCATTCCCACTCCCAGCTCCCGACCTAACTCCACCTTCCCCTGAGATTCCCGAGCCCAGAGCCTTAACCGGGAGCGGTGGGCTGCTGCCCTGCCCCGGGACTCGTTGTTTGTGTCCCTTCAAAGCCCCCAGGAAGCGGCTGGTTACAGAAGAAGCCATCAGTGACAGAGATCTGCGCCCTCTCCTGTGCGTGGTGGGACCGAAACGCTGCGGTCAAACCTCCTGCCTCAAGATTTTGGGAGTGGCTTTTTGGGGGCGACCTCCTGGTGCAGCCACCGCGAGTAATGAACCCGGCTGGAACCAGAAAGAGACAGCCAGGGATGTCACATGGGGATGAGCAAACGCATCACAAATACACATCAGGCTCGTAACTAAAAATATGGGAAACTTAGCGAAGAATGAAACAGTGGCGGGGGCGGAACGGCAGCAAAATTGATCCGGGTCCATGACCGAGGAGCCTGCGTTGGGCTGGGAATATTCCCCTCCTCACAGACCCAAGGTGAGGCACACACCAGCTCTGTTACACAAACATCCATCCCAGGCCTCAATCTCCAAGAGCTTGGAGACAGCAGAGACCTCAACAATGCAGAGCCAGAGGGGCCTGGGTGGGTCTGTCCGACACCAAAATGATGCCACGGGCCAGGGGCGTGGGGAAATGCTGGACAGAGGTGCTGGAGGTGGGGACACCAGGGAGACATCCATGCTGGCCCTGCCGTGCACCTTGGGGCGCAGTAGAAATCCAGCTGACAGCCACTGCCAGCGCAGGATGCTCTGGGGGAGCAGGATGGATTTGGGGAGCAGAATGCACTTTAAACACTTAAAAATGGCTGAAGAAAACACATCCTTAGCAGACTGAACATCTCTGCAATGCTAAAAGTGAATAAGGACTCGCCAGCCACCAGTGCAGCCATCAGCAACCTCCAGGGGCCAACAGCATCATCACCAGCGCGACTGCAAATATGGATAAAAAGTTAAATGAATAAAGATGTAACAGCCACCCAGGTCAGTCTGTCATGGTAGCCCAGGGCCAGCCCCAGCTGCAAGAATAACCCATCTCCAGGGCGAGTTTGCTCCCTGCTTCGCTGTCGGAGGTCGCTTTGTGCCTCAAGCAGAACCGTTTTCCACGGCGCTGCGAAGCTTCAACGTGAGGCTCTGCTAAAAATTGAAACTGAAGGTCAAGTTGATAATGCATCAGAAAGCAAACAGCTTGAGTGCGAGCTGCTAACGACAGCAATGAGCATTATTGCCTGATGGAAATAAAACCCGACTCTGAAGGCTCAGGCTTGGCATGAGAAATGAAGCAGAGCGCTGTGGGGAGGAGAGCGGGAGCTGCTCACCCTGAGCCGGGTGGGTGAGAAACCCCCCGGGCAGAGCCAGCACGGGGGGCTGGGGATGGGGCTGGGGCTGTGCAGGGCTGTTCCCCCGGCATCAGCACCGCCACGGGGAATCTCCACCACTTGACCAACAGCCGGCCAGCCCCTGGCACAGGCCAGATCCTCACTCAGCTGACAGCTCTGTCTGTCCCTCTGACAGGCTGGAGGCAGCGGCAAATCACAGGATCCTTTGGGCTGCTGGAGAAATGCAACTGAGAGCCAGGAATATCCCACAGAGGACACAGATCCTTTACCCCTTCCCAGTGGATCTGAGCTTGTGTAAAGGTGTTTGGTGCCAGCAGAGCCCTTTGCACACGGGAACACAGAGAGGTGAAGTGGGCAGAGCCTGGCTCTTCCTCCAGCCTGGCATTGCCACCACAGATGGCACAGCTGGAAGGGTTTAAATGCATAAAATAAAGGGGAAAAAAAAGAAAAAGCATGGTTTTGGTCCAGCTTCACCATTATTCACGGCTGTGGCTCTACTTCCACGGGCAAAGCAATGTGGCTGACACCCCACGCTCGCTCCCAAGGGAGATGCTCCAGGGAGCAGCTCAGAGCCCAGCCAGGGCCCGACGCTGGGGCTGGCACAAACTGCTCCCACGAATCTCCATGTTCCTGCAGCGTGTCAGGGCCACAGCGTCACCGCTGGCACCACACGGGCTGCCCTCACACTGCAGGCACCGTGGAAATCTGCTTTTTGATAACTAAATTATCACTAATGCACATAATCGCCAGGTTATGTGGATACCCAAATTACAGGACTGCTGCAGCCCCGGATTAACACACGGCCGCTCTGGCTCCCTGTGCACTCCTTTACTCTGCAATTATGCTGTCAGATCGTTAACATCTGGTTAGAGAAGCTCGTGGTAACCACAGGTATCTCAAAGGAGAAGAGCTCATGCCTCAGCAGGACCACCAGTCACCGTCACCACTCCTTACTGGAGCTTAGTGGAGGAGTTTGAATCGTGCCTGTGCAGCCCTCGGCCACCCCACGGATCCCCCGGGGGGCTGCACCCATTGTTTGGGCAGCAGAGCATCCCCTAGCGCTTCCCCAAACCTGCCAGGTGCTGTTACACGCACCCAGCACAGCCCCTTTGCACCTGCAGCTCCACACATCCCCTGCAGCCACGGCTCCGGAGCATCCCCAAGCGCTGCTCCTTGCGAAGCCACAGCCCCGTGAAAAATATTCCACTTTTCAAGTGAAAATCCTGAAGAGCAGCTCCCAAGTTGGATCCCCAGATGGGCTTCTCTGCATACTAAAAGCACAGCCGGCTCCGGTGCCAGGGAGCGCGCACGAGAGACGGAATTAACGCTGCTTCTATTTATAGGGCTTTGATTAGGAGCTCGTCACCTCGAAGTTTTTATTCCCTTTATCCATTTATAAGGCCATAACGCAGTTTGACTGGCTCCAGATAGGCCGGTGTCCCACCGACTTTGCCAGAACCTAATGTGCCATTCAGACACACTTAAGCCTGTAATAAGCAGCAGCCTGCGGCCTGCAGGGGTTTAACTGCCTCAAAAAACACCCTTTAGCTCCCATCCCGCCCCGTGCTGGGGGGCTGAGGTGATGCCAGAGCCAGGAGGGACCCCAGCGCTGTGCCAGCCCCTCCATGGGGTCCCGAGGCAGCTCCGAGTTCGTGGTAGCAGCACCCACAGCAGCGATTCCCAGGGCTCCTCGCCCATCCCAGGGTTGATGTTCGGGTCCTCACAAGCTCCTGCGCTGCTCCCAAGTCTGCTAATCCCCCCTAAGCATCCCAGAGCTCCCGTCAGCAAAACGCTTTCTGCCTCCAGACAAATCCTCCCAAAGAGTTTTGCTGAGCACGGACTTTCCGCCTGTCCAAAGCCCATAGACAAATTAAAGCACCTGCCCTGGGGGATAATTCCACTAAAATTGGGTGCAGCTCGTGGTGGTGCCAACTTGATTCTCTGTTAAAACCTGGGAGTATTTGTAAAAGTCTTGTCTTCTGGAAGGCGCCCAGGGCCGTGGCTCAAGCACAAAGGGAGGGGTGAGACCAGCTCAGCGGAGCTGGGGAGCAGGGGGTGGGATCTCGAGATGTTTCCCAAATGCAGCCTGCCCTGCAGAGTGGAGGCAGCCCAGGATTGCCGGCCCCAAGCCTTGCTGGAAAACTTGGATCCTTCTTTGGGCAGCCCCAAAACCCACAGCGCTCTGGGGCCATCCCCCAAACCACACCATCCATCACCTCGCCCACATCCCAGCTCAGCCCAAGGAGTCCAACCAGACACATCCCTCCATCCCATCCTTTTCTGCACCGGTCTCAGCTGCTCCCATCCCGGGAGAGATCCACTCACCATCCTCCCTGGACTTCTGGATGAAGGCCTCCACCCCGCTTTCACCGTAGCTGCCCTCGGAGGCCAAGGTGGAGACGTAATTCCACTTGAGGGCTTTGACAATGTCCACCATGGCCTGGGCCTGGTAGGTGTCCGAGGGGACGACGCGGGAGAAGAAGTCGTAGCGGCTGTTGTCGCTCAGGTCCGGCGCCGTGGAGGCGTAGCTGATCTGGGGGATCTGGGGTGGAGGAGGGAAAGGCACAGAATCAGGGCAAGAAGGGGATGATCTCCACCCCACAGCTCTGCTCTGGGGCACAGGGAGGTGGGAACTGAGGATGAGCATGGGGCAGGTGGAGCACGTGCCACCATCAGGTGCTCCAAGGGGACAGGGGGCTTGGGGACCACCTGCAGCTCAGGGACACCCAGCAGGACCCCAATAGGGTTTCTGGAGCATCCAGTGTGAGAGAGACCACAGGAAAAAACATAATTCTTCCCTGGCCAGCACTGCCAGGGTCTCCCTTTGGCTTCCTCCCCAGGAAGGACAGATCCAACCCATCCCGCTCCCACCCCAGCCCTAAATAAGCCCCTTAATTTACCCAGAGCCGCCGCACCTCTCCCAGCACACTGGAATGATTTAGCACCGCGGGATCAGGCGATGTTTAACACTTACACAGCACTTTCCATCTCCAAAACGCACCACACATCCTCATTTATCTTAAAGATGGAAAAGGCTTATTAAATTATCAAGCCCAGGTTCTCCCCACCAGCTGTGGGAATCCGAGTTGGTGTAATAAGCCCCAGCCACCTCAGTGGGAGCCCAGCTGGGAGCTGCGTCCCAGGGCTGAGGTGTGCACCAGGGCTGGGTGTCCCGACCCTCCTGGCCCCACTCCATCCTCCTCCAGCCCTGCATCTCCCGGTTCTTCCTTTGTTTCTCTGTGATTTCCCCTCTCCCACTCCTGCCTCTCTCTATTAAATGCGATTCCGGTGTTATAAACCCACGACTCCACCTGAATGCTAAAAGGCCCCTGGAAAGGAGCAGCCACCCTTCTACCTGCCTGCGAAACAGGAGATGAAAGAAAGGGAGAGATGGAGCAGGAGTGGGAGAGGGAGAGGAAGGAATCTTTATCAAGGCACAAATAGGATTACTCCCCGTGACAATCTGCTTTGTGCTCCGTTCCGAGGGGCTCTGATCTGCTCGTTGGGGATCTCTGACTGGAGCCGGTGCATGAGACTCCATTAAAATTCTGCTCAGCAGGTGAGGCGCTCGCCTGGCAATCGCTCATCCCCGGGGGAGCAGGGGGGCTGCTCCCATCACAATCCCTCCTCTTCCCTGCCGAGCCTGCAGGATGGACACGGGCTCGGGATGGAGGCGGTACCCACAGCGTGCCCACGAGGGCACAGGCAGCAGCAGTGCCCACGTCAAAGGTGATCTGGGGGCAGGGATGCACCCCTGCCCTTCCAGAGGGTCTTTTCCCGATGATTTTCCCCCTGCCAAGGGTTTTGGTTTCACCTCTTCCGCAGGGCACCGGCGATGGAGACTTCCCAGCCATTCCCCATGCCACCAGCATCCCACCCAAGCTCCAGCAGCCCGGGATTAAACCCTGGCCTGCCCATTCTGCTCCAGCCTCAGCTGGAAAACAGAGCCCAGAAAATACCTGTTGATCCACAGGCTATGGACTGGAAGCTGTATTTTAATAAACAAAAGGAAAGGGCTTTTTTTCTGTCGCTCCTCTGCCTTGGATGAAAGTGAAAATAAAATACCAGTTCCCAAATGACCATTTCATAGATTTCTTCTGCCTTTTCCCCCCTCTGCCTTTTTGATAGCCCAACTCCTGGCACCAGCTATTTTCTCAGATAAAAGACAAAAGTCCTTTTAGGTACATAAAAGCAAAATGCAGGCAGGGAATTCAAGGTTCTTAGAAAGAAGGATGCAGTGGGAAGAGGGAGCTGGAAACATCTCTCGACTGAAAATTTGGGCACTGGTGGTCCCTTGTCTGGCTCATCTCCAGCCTGGGACAAACACTGTGTTGAGGAAATCAGTAGGACCAGCTCTCCTGCCCCCCAAAAATTCCTGGTCCCACAAAGAGTGGGGATCGATCCCAGGGCAGGGCATAAAACCTCCTTCTCTCTCTTGTTTTGAATCAAAAACCATCACCCGGAAGCACCGTGAGCGTGGGGAAACATCCCTTGGGGTAAGAGAGATGGTGAGAGCCAGGGCTGGGGATGTCATCCTGCTCCTCCAGGGTCAGTGGGCTGGTGTGACTGATTGCAAACGCACTGGGAAAGCTGGATTTGGTACCCCGCATTATCACCCATTATAAATGTGGCTCAGGAGCCGCTGTGGTGTTTTCTTCACCGGTGGGAGACAGAATCCCCCCAGATTAGGAAGAATTAGGCAAAGGTGGTGATTTCAGCACATCCCAGCTCAGGCTTAAACCATTGATGTCAACATCAGCCTGAGCAGGCAGGAAGGAAGAACCAAAAACCCCAAAACCACTGCAGAGCCAGAACTGGCCAGGAGCACCCCACGAGCAGGGGCTCCTGCACCAACCCCCCATGCCAGAAACAGGGCGGGGAGCAGCCAATTCCTTCCCCGTAATTATTAATTTCATGCATATCTTATGCAAACCCCCGGTTCGCCGACAAGATGGAATTGATTTAATTAGAATTTCCATCATCGAGCCATTTGGACGGCAGCTTTTAATTAGGGAGAGCGTAAAGCACCGCAGGGGCTGGAGCGGCGAGGGGCTGAGCGGAGCCGCTCGGAACTCGGCGTCGGGCTGAACGAGCCGCAGCCCCATCCTGCTGCCCCTTCCCTGGGCAAGGAGTCAGGCCCAGGACCCAGCCCTGAGCATCTCCTTGGAGAGGGAAAAGGCAGAAATAAAACTCCAGGAAGCACAGCAGGCGCAGGAGGATGCTCTCCCTGATCCCTGCCAGACTTGCCGCCACCGGTCCCACTCCTCCTCAAGAAGCTGTGCCCAGGGAGCCCTCAGGGCTGGGGGCAGCCCAGGGGAGGCAGGCAGCTGCAATTTGTTTCAATAAGGCCGGTGAAGAGCAAGGAAGCGAAGTGGCAGCAGCGGGTGATTAATCAGAGCGTCCCCCGGCTGGCTGCCACCTTCCCGCTCGGTGAAGGTTATTCACCCGCTAAGTGGGGAAGCGTGTCCTGAATCCCTCCACCCCACTGCCCCCACAACCTCGGGGCACCCTGACGCGAGCAGGGGGGCTCAGCACTGCCGGGGGGGGCTCAGGATCAGGACGTGACCCAGCTCTGCACCCGCCAGCCCCAGGCAGCGCAGCCTCGTGGGCCTGCAGGTGCCGAGTGCCCAGCTGCAGCGCGGGCAGCGCCGTCCTCAGGTGAATTATTCATGTTGTACAGCACAGCCCTGCGCTGCAGAGAGCGGCTGCACTCGCTGCCACGGAGGAAACAATCGCCTCAAAGTGCCTGGCACGTGTCAAACCCACCCTCGGGCTGCTCACTCCACGCTGGGCGCTTGGGCTCTGCCTCGTCGCAGCTCTTTCTGGGTCGGGAGGAAAACGCTCCTCAGACCCCAAAGCGGCTTTTAGGGGATCCCATTTGCAGGAGGAGGGCCTGGTTGCCTTGACACCATCAGCGCTGTGGTGGTCCAGGGGCCAGTGGGTAGAGCTGGGGCTGGAGAGGCAGCAGCGAGGCGTGTGAAGGAGCTGGAATGTGCCAGAGCGCTCTGGCAGTGACGCCAGAGAGATGCTATCACACGGAGCCGGGAGCGTGGATTTGGGGAAAGGATTTTCTGCAGGCAGAGCGACGAGGAGTGATAAAACCGGCTTGGACAGAGGATGCCGCATCTGCAAGTTGTTCCACTGATGTACAGCTTTAATTAGGAGGCAGCAGCTAACGAAGGACCCGTTATTTATTTATGGAGTGCAGGAGCCACAAAAGCCCGGGCAGGGAGGAGCAAGGCCAGCCTAGCGGGGAGGGCTGGAGGCTGTGCAGGGGATGGAGCACAGATGGAACAGGGAGAGGTGCACAGGAGGGAGTGTGGGATGGGACAAGGGGACCACAGCAGGGAAAGCATCATTTCGAGACAGGAACAGCCACCAGCAGTGTGCTCATGGTCACAGGAGAGAAGGGGGAAAACTAGGGGGGCTGCTCAGCTCCCATCCCAGCCAGGGCTCCGCAGGACTTGTGTGGACTCCTTGCCTTGGTGGACTCTAATCCATTCCACGCAGCTCACTGGATGTGCTGGAGCCCTCCCAGATGTGCTGGAACCTCCCTGAGAACCACCTGAGCACTTCAGAAACCAGAGTGCTCAGGGGGCACTTGGAACACCCCGCAGGGAGGGTCCTCCTGTCCCAGCTCCCGGCATTTTCCAGCCCTGTCCCTGTGCTGGGGGAGCGCAGAGGGGGACAGGGGGGACACAGCACCATGGGGCCAAGCAGGGGCAGAGCTCCAGCAAGTGCCGAGCCCCAGGGAACGGGCAGAGGCAGCTGCCTGTGCCTGAGGCAGCACACGCTTTGCTGAACCTCGGAGCAGAGTCACCCACGCTTAAAGGTCAGCGGCGGCGTGAAATGGAAGTCACCTTATTCTCATTTTAAGCATGTCCCTGCCATAAAAGCAGTGTTTGAATAACAAAGAGCAGCAGCAGCACTCAGGTCGTGGTAGGGTGAAGAGCCCCCAGCCCCTCCCTGCTGCAGGAATGGCTGTGCCCAGACAGGTGGGACGAGACTCCTGTCCCATGGGAATGGTGTCCCTGTGCTGGGACATCTGAGGAGGGCACCAAACCCCACGCTGGGATTCACTGCTGTCTAGGAAAGGCTGAGATTTTCCTTATTCTCCTCTCCCAAGGAGTTTTGAGGTCTCCATCCTCTACCTGCTCATCCTCCCCACTTGCATTTCTCCCCGCCCCGTTGGGCTGGGATCAGCTCTGGATTAAAGTTCCCGAAGCTCAGGATGCACCGGCAGCAACACCAGTGCCTGGCTGCTCAGCTGGGGCAGGGCTGCACCTGAGTTCAGTGACATCCTTCTGCACAGGCACAGCTCTTTGCCCAAAGACCAAAACTGGAGGAGAAGAGTGAGGGAAAAAAAAAAAAAAAAGAACCTAGAAGGATTTTAGTTGCTCTCGACTATTCTGACTGTCACTCTCCTACCTCCTTCCCCACTGCCAGCCTCCCTCCTCCTCTCCAGAACTAGTATTCAATCTTTTTTGTCTTGGCAAATAGCTTTTAAGTTCCTCCCACTCCCTCTAATTTATATTATTTTAATTATTGAATAGCCCTCTCACTCGTCGCCTGGAACATTAACACGTTTTTTTTAAAAAAAAGGGACCCAGAAAAATCAAACTCCATCAGCGATCTGGTTTTTCCGTCTTCACTAACAGCTCGCAGCCCTCCCAGGAGGGCACCCGGCGCTCAGCACGCTGGGCTGGCAGAGGAAGAGGAGGGGGAAGAGAGAGGGGGAAACAGCACCAGCCCTGCAGAACACAGGGGTTTCGGGGAGCTGGGAGAAGGCCAAGGTGGGATGGGGCCCCCATTGCCACTGGAGGTGCAGAATATTTACATTTCTCCCTCATTTCTGCAGGGGGACCCTTGTTCACACACTCTGCAGCCCAGGGACGTGGCTGTGGATAAACAAATGTACAGCAAGGGGGAAAGGAATTGTCAACTCCTTGGCATTCCTGCGGCTGGCACGGAGCAGGAGGGAGAGCTCTACTCATCCCACCGCAGCCTGAGCACTCCTGGGCTTGGTGGCACAGGACCAGTGTCCCCAGCCTGGCTGACATCCCCCAGGCAGGGGCAGGGCAGCCCCAGCTGTCCCTGCCATTGTGGCCTCCAGCCCTGTGGCCGCCTGGCTCGGATGGGATTTACATTTTGGGGTACAACCCACCCCCCTGACGGAGCATCCCCCAGAACCGGCACCAAACCCACCCTCAGCCCACCTCCCATCCACCCCCGCCACGGGACGGGAGCAGCAGCCCCACGAAGCCGGGGAGGAGAGACAAAAAATCCTCCTGCTCTGAGTGTCGTCACTGGAGGGGGATGGAGGAAGGGATCCCCGGGGACCTGGGGGAGGCAGGAGAAGCATCTTAACAACACCGGCTCTGCCTCTCCCCAGCTGTGGAGGAAGAGGCAGTTATGGAGAAACGCTGCCAAAGCACCCGCGGGGGTTTTGCCGAGGGTTTCTCTTCACCTGGCCAAGCCCTACCTTGAAGAGCCGCAGGATGTTGGCCACCATGATGGACACGGAGCTGCCCGAGGCGCCGATGACGCCGACCACCCGCTCCGGCTTGGTGATGATGGGGGGCCCCCCGCTGACACAGCGCACCTCGGTGCTGTCCTTCTCGATGAGGGCCTGCACGAAGGTCAGCGACTGCTCCAGGGCGTGCGTGTCCCGCGAGCACGTGTCCAGGATGCGGGCGCCCAGCGTGATGTTGGGCAGCAGGTCGGGGTCGTTGTTGATGCGGTCCAGGGCGAAGAGCATGGCCTCCAGGCGATGGATGCCCTTCTCCTTCTTCAGCTCCCCGCAGGCTTTGCCCTCGGCGCCCCGGCCGTGCACGGGGAAGAGCCCCCCGAGCGTGATGTCCCCGTCGATGCGGATGGAGTTCATGTGCGGGTAGCCCTGGCCCTTGGGCTTGGCAGCACCGCCGGGCGCCCACCCCCAGCTCCAGGCACTCAGGAGGAGGCAGAAGGACAAACGCTCCATGCAAAAGTGACCCCCGCTCATCGCCAACGCCGTGCTGGGGCAGAGCTCGGGCCGGGAACGCGGCGGTCAGGGGGCCGGGCCGGGCCGGGCGGGCGGCATGGCTCCGGAGGGATCCCGCTCCGGCACCGTCAGCGGCTCCCGCCGGTGCTGCCAGCCCCGGGGGAGCAGCAGGAGCTCGGGATGCAGGACGGTGCCGGGGTCTGCATGGCTACACCAGGGAGGAGAGACAGCGGCAGAGACACGAGCCCACGCAAAGCTTCGGGTCCTTCCTCCGGAGACCTTGGAGGGACAGGGGAAAAGGGGAGAGAGAAAATTAGGCAAGAGCAGGAAGAGGACATCAGCTATTCCGGGCTTTCTTCAGGGAGCTGGTGGAAATTAGCACCGGGGGTTATTGCAAAAAATAGATTTGGGATTCACTGGGTCTTTGATTCACACCGGGGCTTTTGGCTTAGCCCAAATTGCATCTGGGCAGAGGGGCTGGTCAGGGCCTCGGGGTCACTGTGCCCCAGAGAGCAGGACAGGTCAGCGACCAGCTCGGAGCAGGCTCTGAGACCCTGTCCCAACCTGTCCCTTCTTAAGGGAACCGTGAGGGTGGGACAAGTCCCAAGACAGAGCTCAGAGCGGGGCAAACCCCACACACACCCCCAGCCCTGGTCCCTGCCGATCCTAAAACACACCTAGCTTTTCCCAATGGGTTTTGCAGTCACCTTCCACAAGCCCGGTTGTCTTGAGCTCCACAAACTGAGGTCTGCCTCCTCAGCTAGAGCCAGGCACTGCCAAAACCTCGCGCTCCGGATCCGAGTCACAACCCAAAGCACTGCGCTCCTGCCGCTCTCCCTTCCGGCCGCTGATTCCTGAACCAGCAGCTGATCCCGTTATCGACGGCTTCCAGCAGCAGATATCGACAGCACCTGAGCTGCCCCCGCCCCAGCAGCACAGCCCCTGCCTCAGTTTCCCCCGAGGCAGGCTCCCCCTCATGCCCATCCCCGCCGTCTCCCAGCAGCCGCTGATGGATGCTGAGGGCAGCGCATGATTAATGCAGGCACCAAAAGCAGCGCGGAGCTGAGCAGGCAACTACATTCCCCAGGCAGGACGGACAGCAACAGTGAGACCAAGGAAACAGCTTAAATTAATCTCAGCTCAAGCCCAGAGCTGGCACCCAAGCCCACAGCTGCCGGACAGAACCTCACCGGCCCTGAGGGTGCTCCCGCTCCGCAGCCACCCCAGCCAGGAGGACCCTGGCTTCCACTCACCTCCATAAATTATGCACCTCCCCGCCCGCCGCAGCCGCTTGAAGGCCCATCTCCAAAGCGATTCTGACAGCCGGGGCTTTTAAGGAACCAGAATTTCCCGGTGCCCAGCTCTGTGCTTCCAAAGGCAGGAGGTTGGGAATGCTGCAGCAAAACCCCCACCCCATCCTGCCAGGAAAGTCCCTGGGAGCGCAGCCCCACTGGGATGGGGATCAGGGACAGGGATCAGCCCTGTGCGTGATCCTGTCCCCTCTGCAAGGACCACCCCACACATCAGCAGTGGGCACGGAGCAGGGGAATGTGGCTCCTGGCACGGCCTGGGAGCGGGTCAGACTCTGCCCGTGCTGGGGAGGAGGAGGAGGAGGATGGGGTGGCTCAGACACCACAGCCGCCTCCACAGCCCCGCACCAGCCGAAAGCAGGTCACCTCTCCCACCCTCATCCCTGGAGCTGCAACATTTCTGCCCATCAAAGGTGGGATGCTCACACCACGGACCCGCTCCCCGGAAAACCCTCAGAGCCCACAGCAGCTCCCGCAGAGCTGGCAGTGCCCCCAGAGCCCACTGCCTTTCCCTTTCTTCTTTTAAGCTTTTTCCCTCTCTGTTCTCTCCCCTTTGTGGCTCCTTTGATCATATAATCTGAACGAACTGAAGGTAAAAATATCACGGCAGGCAAGAAGAAAGCGCAAATAATGGAGAGAGGAGGAGGGAGCTGGTTCGGATCCCTCACGGAATCATCGGGGGAGACGGAGCCGGAGTTACCCGATGAGCCCCTGCTGCAAACGCCCCAGGAAGGGGGGACAGACGAGCACCCCTGTCCCCTCCACCTGCCCCCAGCAACCCCTCAGCCACCCACAGGTCACTGCGTCCACACAGCCCAGACCGGGGTTCCATCATGCCCGAGCCTCTCCAAAGCAGCTGCTCCACCAGGGGCACATCTGGAGGGAGGTGAACATCTGGAAGAAGACACCTGCCTCCAGCAGGTGCGCATGGAGCAGGGAACAGCCTTACCCACACGTTCCGGGCAGCGAGGGGTCACAGCCGCCCTCCTGCCCCACCTGCACAGCTCCCCAGGGGCACCCGAGGCTGGGATCATCACTCGGCGTGGTGCTTACCCCAGCCGCGAAGGAAGGAGCAATTCTGCTTTCTCCTACTTCCACCAGCACAGCATCGGTGAGGACAGAGCCCTCCCCTCGCCCTCCTCCCGGCTATGCCGCAGCCCCATCCGGATCTGGGAAGTGGCACAAGCACCAACCACACCGAGATGTGCAGAGCCCTGGTGTGGGTCATCCCCTGCCCGAGCCAGGCGGGCTGAGCAGCGGCGGGGAGGAGGGAGCCGGCGCTGGGTGCTGCTGCCCCAGGACAGGCTGAGCCCCGGGTCCCGGCACCCCGGACACGGGGCCGGGCAGCACGGTGGCAGCCTGCCCCCCTCTAGTGGTGGCCATCGGGCCACCGGCATCACCAGCCACGGAGGGCCCTGGAAGGAACAGGAGAGGGCCCAGCTGGGCAGGTGAGCCCGTCTTGGGGCGACCTTCTAGGGAGAAGGTCCGTGCCCATAGCAGGGGCTGGAACTGGATGGTGCCTTCCAACCAGAACCATTCTGTGATTCCATGAAATCAATCTGATTAAAAATTCCCCCACATCAGAGAGATCTCCTGCTGCAAAACCCTCTCCAATGCCTGGAGGAGCAACCGGCCCCCCCAGGCATCACCTCTGTGGCCCCTTTCCCACAGCTCCTCCTGCGTGTCCCCACAAGCACCGCCTGGGCTGGACTGTGGTGGCACACACGCCAAGCAGACCCCACTCCCCAGAGCTCTGCCTGCACCAGGGTCCATCAGCTCCCAGTTCAAAGCCAGAGCATTTCCTGGGGCTCGTTAAACCTGGCAGAGGCTGAGCTGGTTACGCAGCCCAGGAGATGCTGCAATAATCAGCCAAGAGCGCCCAGCACTCACCTGCACATCCCCAGCAGCCAAAGAGCCCAGCTCCACCAGCAGCAGAGACTCCAGCCCAGCCCTGGCACTGGGAGGGCTGTGCCAGCCCAAGCCACACTGGCTCCTACCAGCTCCGCAGCATCTTTTTGAAAATCAAGGCTATTTCTTTCCCCACCTGCTCTTCCTCCAGCAAGCAGGGCCAGCCAGCAGGCAGCACAATATCCCAATTAGCGTACACTCACTCTTCCCGCTTGCAAGCAGCTACAGGGTACTTTGCTTGGCTCCTGGTCTTTTTAATTGCAAAAACTCCATGAAGTGGACCAGAATTGAGACGTGGACAGAGGGAGGGGACGCCAGGTTAAGTTCTCTCCCGACAGGCAAAACCTTAAGTATTCAGGTCCAGTACCCTGGCATTCGCTCGGAGAAGCAAGGCCACGGCTCAGCAGGCAGTGGTGAGCAGAGACCCCAGATCGTGCCATCCAAACCCCCCCGGTGAGCTCCAAGACACAGCCCCTGCCCCAGCAGCCCCTCGATCGATGCATGAACCGATATCGCAATGCTCACGCAATCCCGAGCCCATCACCGAGGTGCCAACTCGTCCTCGCTGCAACCAGGTCCCCACGGTGGGGAAAAGCTGGGTACAACCACCCAGCTCAGTGCCCCGGAGCATCTCCTGAAGGACGCTGAAGTCCGAACAGAAGTGCTCCCGTAGGGCGCAGATGAGATCCGGGGAATATTTACCACACCATATTTATATATATATGTCCTTAACTGCAGCAAGCCCTCTCCTTCCGCCTCCCTCCCACTGCCAAGCAGGTCAGGGCTAATCCCTCACTTTGAAGGATGCGATGGCGCGGCGGGGGGGGGGAAGGCGAGCAGGATCCAGCCCCGGAGGAAGCGGAGAGAGAACAGCAGCTCACCTTGCGGGCAGGCGGCGCGAGGTCTCCGCCGGCAGCCAGCGCAGAGCTCCAGCGGGAGCGCCTGGAAGGGAGGGAAGGAGCCGCCGCTCGTCCCCGCTCCCCGCCACGTGCAGCAGAATCCCCCAATTAATTTTTTATCGCCATCCGCAATTTGGGACGGCGCTGGCTCCGAGCGAGAGCGCGGCCTGACTGCCGGTGCCCGGCAGTGCCCGCAGCAGCGCGCGGTGTCCCCGCTCCCCATCACACCTACGCCCCCAGACTGCGGTCTGGCAGTGCCAGCCCCTGCCCCCAGCCCCCCGGCGGTGACTGCACAGACCCCCATCCTGAGCCGGGCTGGGTGCGGGGCCATCCAGGGAACTGCAGGGAGGAAAACCCTCCGTGAGACACAGCGCCCGGGAGGAAGAGCCGGTGCCCGCAGCGGGCGCGAAGCCGCGGAGGGCGGCGGGCGCGGGTTCACGTATGTTATAATTAGGACCTGCCACTTCTTCAAGCCGTTGCCTTTCTGGGAAGAGCTGGAAGGGGGTGGCTGAGCTGACAAATCCATCCTCCTCCTGCCTGATGCCAAAGTTGAAGCACGTGATGCTCTTTTTCGAGGAGCTGTTCGGCTCCTCCGCAGGGCGATGCTGGCCCCTGGGATGTGGGGCCCGGCCATGGCTCCACTCACGCTTGGATTCCCACAGGAAAATCCCCTCGAGGCTGCTCCGACACCCCGGGGTGTAGCCCAGCACCCCTAACCCGGTGCTTGACGCCATCCTCAAATGGGCTTTGCCTGTAGCCCCCCAGCCTGGGGCAGCTGGAGCCACCACTGCCCATGGGGACCCTCTGCCATCACAGAGAGGGACCACCCTCACCAGGGCCCCCAGCGCTGCCCCTCCAGCTCGGCCAGGCTGGCCAAAACCAGGAGGGATCCCCGCACATCCCACCGGACTGGCGCAGAGGTGGCGGGTCACAGGGAAAAGGGTCTTGTCCTCGCTCTCCCCCTGCCACAGCCTTGCCCAGCACATCCCGCAGCGCATCCCCCGCTGCCTGGTGCGGATAAACGCTGCTTACAGCGCGCAAAGGCAGGGAAGGAAACGAGCCTTTCCTTTTGGCACTTCTCGTGGCGTTTTCCCGAGCTCCTCGCTGCATTCAACAGATCAGCTCTGCTCCTTCCCTCCATCCTCGCATCCCTCCGTCCCTCGCCGAGCCCTGCCCGGGGCACAGGGCCACTGCCGGCGGCTTCCTGCGGTCCCCGCCGGCCCTGCCTTGTGCCACCCCCGCCGAGCCCCGAGCCACAGGTCACCTGCAGCGCTGGCGATGGCAAAGGCAGTGACTCACCCGCAGCCTCTCCGTGGCAGCCGCCGCCGAAGGCAGCGGGCATCCCCCAGCGCCGGAGCAGCCCACGGAAAATCACCCGGCTGGCAGAGCACGGCAAACTCATCACACCGAGGGGAGGAGGAGGAGGAGGAGGAGGAGGAGGAGGAGGAGAAGGGCTGGCGGNCTTCCCCAGCGGCTCCCGACGCCTCCGATCCGCTCGCCCGGAGAGCGCCAAGGAGCGGGAGAACGCTCGGCAGAGGAAACCCACCCCGCGCTGGAGCGGGGCTCTGCCCGGCCCGGGGGTGCCCCCGAGGGGTCGCTCCGCAGCCGGGGAAGGGTCGTACCCCCCCCCCAGCCCCTCCGAGCTGGCAGGGGAAGCGCCTTCAGCCCTTCGCGGCTCTGCTGTCCCCCCTGCCCTGCCCTGCGGCGGCGCTTCGGCGAGGCGAGGGCAGCGCCCCGCGCCGCGC
>WBMY01000217.1:292128-304935 GCA_013397315.1 Donacobius atricapilla | reverse complement strand
TGCCACTTCCCTCAGCTGCTGGACCCCTTTCTCAAGGGTCTTCCTGCACATTTTTTGATCGTGTTCCTGCATTCTGTCTCTGTGAACAAACCTCTCCCTCACACTCATTAAAAGCCACTCCCAGAGGGAAAGGGGCCCTTGCTCCCTTAGAAATACCTGATTCACACCTGAGTCCTGGGTCAAGGGTCCCAAATTCCTTGCCTCACCACCATCCAGTTGCACACCTGTACCCATAAGATCCCAGACCCGAAGTAACCAGGCTGTGTAAACCTCACGTCCCCATCGTGCAATATCTTTTTGCAGATTACGGAGACTTTACATGTCAGAGACTCGTTGATGATCTCAACCTCTGGCTCCCCTGCAGGTTGTGAGGGCCCTCCTTTCTTATCCTTATGGCCTGGGTGCTCTGATTTCATCTTGTACTTCTTTATTTCCGTAGGGGTGACTGAGGCTGACTGTGACTGCCCCTGTGGTTCAGCTGGAACCTGGACGGTTGTGACGTCTGTGGGTTCCACTGCTGCACCATCAGACTCCTGCTCTTCAGGACAGGGGGAGGGTTTCCCACCAGCTGGGGAAATGTGCTCCTTCATCATCTGGCCCATCTCCTTCACCAGAACCCCCACCCAAACCGGGTGGTTCATTTCTGAAGTGGGCTGCGGGGCAGGGTCAGGTGGAGGGTCAGCATCCCTAGTCTGTGGGGCAGTGTCAGGTCCCACAGCAGTATCCCCAGTCTGTGGGGCAGTGTCAGGCCCCATGGCAGCATCCTTAGTCTGTGGGGTCAGTTTCTGTGCAGTGATCCCAGTTGACCTCACCTTATCTCTGAAAGCTAAACAGACTAGAACCATCAGCAACACTTGGTTAGTGTCTAGAGGAAGTTTAAACCCTTCAAAAGCTAGTGGTATAGGCACAAAGAACTGGTTGAAGGGCTGGGAGAAAACTTCCCCTGCTGTCGTTTCCTCACATAAAGTACCATTCTTAACGTAACCCCAAAAACATGCACTTAGTGTGTGATAGCCACGTATCCATGTGCCTGCCTTCCAGAGGAAGTTAAGAATCCATGAATTCCTCACCTTATCAACCCATAAAGCAAACTGGATGACAGCCACAGTAGCCTTAGTTTAGGGCTCATATTCAGATAAGGGCCTGCGAATGGGAGAAATACAGCCACGACCACATGCCATGCAAACCAGGGTAAGCTAGACAATACGGTGCTACTTAACGAGGTTTCTATACCCAGGACACAAGAAATTAGGTCAATTAAGAGCTGTTATTCCTTTTTTTCCCTTTTTCTCTCAATGCCCTCAAGCCGCATGTTGGGCACCAAAAATCTGTCTAGGTTAGAAAAGACTCCTAGCGACTCTATGGGGAAAAATTCTATAAGGAAAAAAAAACCCACCATATTGAACCCCCAACAGCTGTTGCAGTGATTGTAAATTCAGGTTTGGACACAAGTACTATTTTACCTGTTTTGTGACTCTTTCTTCAATAATTATAATTTGGCCAAATTTAAAAGTACTTTTTCTGTCATACTAATAGCAACATCAGAGCTGGGTCATGCTGTTAACGAGTAGGATTTTACAATCCTTTCATAAGTCATTGGGACCATAGAAAATTGCACAGATCTTTTCAGGACTTGAAAATATTCTTCAGTCTTCCAAAGCTGTTTACCTATGTGAGATTCAGATTTGAGGAAAAAAGTTGACTATGAAGACAATACAAAATTTTTGCTATCAAGGGCTAGACAGCTGAAATGACAATAACAAAGCATATTTTCTTCTTTGAGTACGCCCCCACACCCCATTGTAATTTGTGTGCATTTATCTGTCTTCCTTCAGTGCAGATGGACGTTTTGAGGGAACATCTACAAAAACTGTGGTAAAATATGATGGCACCATTGCTTGGACTCCCCCAGCAAACTACAAAAGTTCTTGTACTATTGATGTAACATTCTTCCCCTTTGACCTTCAAAATTGCTCAATGAAATTTGGTTCCTGGACTTATGATGGCTCACAGGTTGATCTAATTCTTGAAGATTATGATGTTGACAAAAGAGATTTTTTTGATAATGGAGAATGGGAAATAGTGACTGCAACAGGGAGCAAAGGAAACAGGACTGATGGATGCTGCTGGTATCCTTTCGTTACATATTCATTTATAATTAGACGTTTGCCACTTTTTTACACTTTGTTTCTCATTATTCCTTGTATTGGGCTTTCATTTCTAACTGTCCTTGTCTTCTATCTTCCTTCAAATGAAGGTGAAAAAATTTCACTCTGCACTTCAGTACTGGTATCTTTGACTGTTTTTCTGCTTGTTATTGAAGAAATTATTCCATCATCTTCTAAAGTTATCCCGCTGATAGGAGAGTACTTGGTGTTCACTATGATATTTGTGACTTTGTCCATCGTGATCACTGTCTTTGCTATCAATATCCACCACCGCTCCTCGTCCACACACAATGCCATGGCACCCTGGGTTCGCAAGATATTTCTGCACAAGTTGCCCAAGCTGCTTTGCATGAGAAGCCACGTCGATAGGTACTTTGCTCAGAAGGAGGAAACAGCAAACATGAATGGATCAGAATCATCCCGGAACACCTTGGAAGCAGCTCTGGATTCCATCCGCTATATTACGAGACACGTCATGAAGGAGAATGAAGTTCGTGAGGTGGGTGTGTTAGTCCTGCTACATTGATTTTGTACAAGTGGAAATTAGAAAACCAAGTGCTTTACTGTGCAGTTGCATATTAAAGATGTGCTACAGATTTCTGGCTTTTGTGCTTTGCTGAAAGCTGTGTAGTTGTTTCCACTGGAAAAAAGTGCAAATATGGTACAATACTGAGAATATTTGGCTGATACAGTACAGTGTTTGGGGTCTTTAAAAGTCTTTTGTTTTCTTCTGGAAGTTTTTGTCACTGTGAGACACTTGTCTGTGATAAGACAATGTAGTGTAACTGTTCCTACAGCACTGTTGAGATGACAGGAGAAGGAGCTCTTTTTCACTTTAATGTTGTACCTGAAGGCTATCTTGAAAAATGCATTTGCCTTATATTTTCTGAAGAAATACTGTCGAGACTTGCCTTACAGCTTTCAATTCCAAATAAAAGCAATTTCAGTGCTCTAACTTACGTTAGGTTAAATAGAGTCTATAGCCATATGTTGGTCATTTTGTGCTCAGATGAAACATGGACTCAATAACTTCCTAAGTGTTGTCTTCTACCCTTACTGTTATTTGTCCCTAAGTTTTATTGAAAGATGTCAGAGGCTTTTTTTCAGTCTGTGCATTTGCATTCTGAATTATCCTTAATGAATGTTTACAACATTTTGTGTAAGAGCATTAGGAATCTCTTTTCTTTGAATGCTTTTTTAAGCTACCACTGTTGATACATCAGAGACTTAAACGCTATTTCCAGTCTAGTGAAGTTTGTAGAAATACAGAAGTTTGTGGTGTAGTATCTCTTTCTGATGGCAAAGCCTGAGGTTCCTTCAGTCTGTATGGGAATTGCTGTCTTCAGAAGGCTCTGGTTGCTGAGAGTATGTTCTCCCATACGAGACTAGGAGTATTGTGCCTCCTTTAATGTGCCTTCTCAGGACTTGATTCTGACATTGTCACATGGGATGTGGCCTAGATTTTTAATAAATATATCTGCTGTACTGTTAAAGTGGCATCTAATAACACTGCCTTTTATGAACAACAGAAATAGAGTAGTTTGCTATTAAATACATGATTTCCTGTAAATTAAGGTTGACTGTGAGTGACAAGAAGTAAATATTTTGTTTTTCAAGTGTAATGTTGTTGTTACTATAAACCTTGGAAATTAATATACAGCTGACTGGGGATTCACTTGTTTTATTATTACCAGGCTCCAGAGAATGCAAGCTTTAATTGCAAAAGTTGTTAATAAACATGAGACAGCTAGTGCTATTGTAGCCTTACATCTTAGGAAGCATTAGGCTTGGGAAATGTGGATAGCTCCAGTTCAAATCCAAGACAGTTGTTTGGCAGGATTTTAATTTGCTTGCACAATTATATCTGTAATACTTGTAAAACTGTGTATAGATATGAGTAAGTTTATCAAAAATGAAAGTAGTCTTGAAGCTGCTGTGAGTATGCTCCCCAGTGTATAATTCCGTGCAGCAGTAACTTGGCAGCTTTCAGCAATTGTTTGTAACGCAACAGCTGCTCTGTACTAAGAATTTTAAAAACATTTTTTATTATTACTATTTGGGAGGTTTGGTTTTGGTTTTCTGGTTAGTTTTTTGTTGTGGGTTGGTGTTTTTGGTTGTTTGGAGGTTTTTTTACAACTTTTGCTTTCAACTCCTGCTTGGCAATTCCTCATTGTGATGTCATGTGCCATGAATTCTGCAGTATGTAAGAAAATTACAGACCAGTCTCGTCTCTCTATAAATGAGGATGTTGGGTGCTTCTCAGGGTCAGTTTCTGCATCAAAGGCTACATACCTTATCAATCTTCACGGAACATTGTTCTGTTCTAACTCACAGTATAATTATAAAATATTGTTCAAGAGGGTTGTCATATGGACATGGTTGAAGAAAGTGTACTTTGAAATAACTAAGAATTGCAGGGTTTGGTACTGTGTTTTTACCTGTTCTTGCACACACTGACCAACTCTTGTGCTCTTTGTGTTTTAGGTTGTTGAAGACTGGAAATACATTGCTCAGGTGCTTGATCGAATGTTCTTATGGGCTTTTCTTCTGGTTTCAATAATTGGATCACTTGTGTTATTTATTCCCGTTATTCATAAATGGGCAAGTATAATAGTACCTACCCATATAGGCAGTACAAATGCATAAAATATCTTTGGAGCCACGTTCTGCTGATCTGGCTCTAAGTTTTGCAGTAGCTCTGTTTCCATGTACGTTCTTTGTAGGCGTCTTTCTGATAGAGTGAAAAAAAAAATCCAAAACTAGAAAATTAGGTTTTTCTTAAAGCATGGCATTCCCAGGACACATAGAAGTCAGTCTGCTTATTGCCAGTCTACTGAGTTACTGCTAAACCAAGTCAGAATAAAAAGAACCTTCTCAAGCCATGGCATGTATGATTTATCAAAAAAGCATATACTGACACCTAATGTGATATAGAAGGATTTAAATTTTTTTGATGATGATCCCTGTAGTCCAATTATTAAATTACTATATCAGTTGTTATCCTGAATATTAAATATTTGCTGTTACACAGTAGAGTTGCTTATTTCAATTTAGTATACAAAGGAGAATTTTTATCAGTTCTCTTCAGTGTGTTGTTGAAGTCTTAAATTTTGCCAGAGTAATTTAAAATAATAATAAAAATACAAGGTGAACTTCCTTTATATATAATATACAACTAAGAACAGCAATTTGGCCATGTTTGGCCTTTATAAATTTTCAATGGAATTTGCTGCTAAATTTTAAATCTTGTTAATTCTGTGATACCAACATGGGCATTTAATAAGCCTTAAAATGCCTGAAGCACGTGTGTATATTGATGTCTCCATCAGCTTTGGAAAGGAAGGCAAGGGCAGTTAACTGAGTTCCCAAGGTGCATAAGTATTCCAAGGGGCTGGAATATTTACATATCTCTACTCTTGATGAAGAATTTGATACAGTATGTGAGTTGGCAGACATGTTCATTATTTCCTGTCTTTGGGTGTTTCTCAGAATTAAGATTTTAAGCACAGGCAGAAGGAATTTGTGGAATGTCTTTCTGAAGGAAATGGGTTATAAATTATTGCACTGTGAAACCAAATGGACATGATTAATGATTTTCACCTTTGTTAAACTGAACTTCAGAGAGCTACCTTGGATTAGTTCTTCCACTTAAAACCATATGTAACTAAGCAGCAAGGACTTAAGAGTTTTCGATATTTCCTTTTTCACAAGATCATTGAATATGAACTTGCAATTTTTCAGTTATTCCATTAAAATATGGAATTTTAACGCTTTTAAACCAATGCTTTACATTGATTCCATTGCCACCTTTCTTCCTTTCTTAATAGCTTTCTTTCTGGAAAAGACTCTAAAGTAGTTGAGTGTATTCCTACATTAAAGTTTTTTTTGTTGGTCATATTATAATTGCATCCTGTAGGCCTAATACAGGAGTGTCAGGCTGGAGCAATTCTTAGGAAATTTTTGTTTGCTTAAATTACTACGTGAATAATAACATGTTTAGGTGAGAAGTTTTAGTGTAAACTGCCATAGCTCCCATAATTTTAAGTTTTTATAGTGATTATAAGTTTGAACAACAGATACATACTTCTCCCACACCCCATGCCAGATCTCCTTTAGAATACCCCTGAACTGATTATAATAGTGACTACTTAGGACATAACTTATATATAATTGAATATTTATTTCAAAATGTTTTAATCTGCAGCAGATTCTTGGGTTTGTGTAGCTTTTAAAGGCTCACAGGTAGGGAAATGATACCAGGCAAGCCTTTTTTTTTTCCATTTTTTTAATAGCAGTTAGGAAATCACTATTCTTCAGTTACACAATTACATCTGACATTGGATATCCGTGTTTCCTCTATTCCCATCATAACTTTAAGTTGAATTTGCAAAGATTATCTGATTTAATTCATTAATATAAGAGCTTTAACTTCTCACTATTAACTGAGGTTAAACAAGGCATCAATGACTTTCCGTGTGGAAGTTGCAGAAATACTTCAGATAACTTGTTTCCTCTTCAAATACAACATTTCTTTTTAAAGTCTTCCATAGGTTTGAATTACTGAAATTTACCTGAAGAGAAAGCAAAGTGAGTACAACTGTAGATTAGATAGAGATATGATTTTTTGAACTCTCCATTTCATCTCTTTCCCCTTGTTAAATGTCTCCAGGCTGCCCAGTTATATCATGATGGGCAGCACATTGCCCAGTGGAGACACTATTATAGTAACTCACAGCTTGTGCAAATGCATGAACTTCTTTTAGTGACTTCTAGTCTGATCATGATAGACTCAGATAACATAGCTGACACTGGAATTCTTAGGGTCTTCTGCTTATCAGGTATGTCTGAAACAAAGGAATGTTAATATACTCAGAAGCATGGACTTTTACTTTTGTAACTTGAACTGTATTGAACTGTATTGAACTGTATTGAACTCTAGGCAATGCTACCTTATATAGATTTCTGTCACTTGCTCAAAATAAATGGAAAAAAAAGGCACAATTTTTAACAGTTTGATTCTCTTTATTTTCATAAATGTTATATTACTTAATACACTGTATTTCCACAAAGTTTTCAGTTTGGTAGAGAGAACAGTTCTTATTTTACAAAATATGATCTAATTACAGTGTTTTGTTGCATTCTTTATTCATGCTCTTAAATAATGTGCAGTTACCGATTAAAAAAAAAATAGAGACTACATATATAAGCCTAAGCAACAATTTTAGCACACTTTACAGGACTATTTTTGTCTACCTGCCTTCCCTTGGCATAAGACACTTCACTACAGCAGGATGCCTCTGTATCCAAACTATCCTGTCAGAGTATTATGATCCTTTGCATTACTTGCAGACTGTCTTGTTGTGTGTTTTACTTGTACACAATTCTAAACATCATTAGGTTTGAGCAGCTTTTTTTCCTGACAGCCTTCACATACATTGCAGTCTGGGGATACAGAGTTTACTTTATGGCTGCTTTATTTACCATCATCTGTTATTTACCTATTTGTTTTCCTTTTGTAATAAACCTCTCCTCAGTCCTTTCTTGCCACTGTGTGGGTCAGTTTGTACAGCAGTTGGCAATGTCTGCATTCCAGTTTGGTACTTGTGCTTCCCACCATTCCATCCTCCTGAGGCTATTCATGGAACTCACTATGAACTCCTTCCAGAAGATCCTGTCATGCTCTGAAGAGGCTTGGCACCAGACTACGAAACAAACCCAGTAGCCCTAAGCATTCAACCCATCTTGACTTTCCAAATATTCATGTAATTTTAAATTTCTTTATTAATCCCTTCTTAAACCACTCCTGTAAAGTTTAACATACTGCCTCCATCTTCTCCAGTTATTGCGGGAAGCAGCTGTAGAGCATAGCTCATATTACTTTGAGATTAGCTGTCATAAAGGTTCCAAGTAATTTTTTTTTTCCACATTTTGAACAAAGCTGCCTTGGTCAAGCGAAGTTGAAGCCAAGAGTGATCCTTGTTCGACTACACATGTAAGAGACATGAGGTGCTTGGAGGGGGATGCAGAGTTGGTTGGCAGTTTTACTTGATTTCACAACATTTTATTTAATCTTTACATTTCATCTCCAGCCATGAGAGGTTGTAAAAACAGTCCTGCTGTTCCTAGAATACATACCAGGATGAAAACCCATAGAAAAATACGATCAATTACCATGGCAACGTATTTCCAATCATCCTGAATCTGAAAAGAAAAAAAAGAATAGCAAGTTGGCATGTTTATTAGGTGAATAAGTTGCATTAGCAATAGTACCATTTCATATAAGAAACACAGTTTTTTCTGTATGTAGATATCCTTATGAATATACAACTTACTCATCTGTTTTCACTGACAAATGAATTCATCTTGAAGAAGCTTTATTTGAATATGCTCTTTGGAGCAAAACCAAAAGCTGCTTCAAATCCAAAAGGTTATTCACCAAAACACTGGACTTGAGGAGACACAACTTCTCTATTCCAGAAATGAAAGTGTAAAGCTTTAAATTCTTAGATGAACAGGTTTGTCCAGAAAACGTTACTGAAACAGACTGCTCCTACTGGTCTTAAGGTAGTCTATAAAAAGCAAAGATTAATGGGTATATAATTGTTTGGTACCTTATTATGGAGTACCAAAATGGTACTTTATTATGTAGTACTGAAATTTGACTGTTTTTATGCATGACGTAAAATTCATCTCTGTACTTTTCATGTAAAAAGGGAATCAAGTTTCAAAAAACACCTGATATTTTAAATTTTCTTTTTTTTACAAATTTATTGCCAGAGTGACAATGAAGTATTCTATATGTTATATATGAATAATAACTTGTTTTGTTCTTCTTCAAGAATGATAAGAAATTAATAATGCATTTGTTGTTTTTGAAAATTGGGGGTTTTTAGCTTAGAACTTGGTTGTTATGGGAAACTTAAAAACCCAAAGCAATCCTGTATTTTCTGTACCAGCTAAATCTAAATAGAGTTCTGATTTCAGTACAAACAGAGTGAAGTTAGAATGAAGTGCCATAGTTTGGGGATTTAAAAACTGTGATGGTGTTGCTACTGCTCATAGTATGTTTGCGGAATATGGTAGGAAAAAGCTTTTTTTTTCCTTTATTTTATTCAGATGCAGCTTTATGAAAGATGCCGCTCCCTGTCTTGCAGTAGTTGCCTCATTTAGCTACAGCACTTTGCAGTAGCAACAATGAGCACCATCATCACTGTGAGGGACCTTCACTCTTATATTTCTGTTGTTGATGGTAAGCTGTGGGAGGGAGAATGTAACCTTCTAAAGTCCACAGGGTCAGCAAATTCCACTATTAAGATTATAACTTGGAAAATCCTAACTTCAACTCTCATGGGATGGTTGCTTTAGTATATTCCCCTAGCAGTGGTTACCTTAACATGCCTCACTCGGTGTATATATTGTCAATGAAGAGATCACTGTGCAGCAGAGCTGCTTCTCATTTATATAAGTTCAAAATTGCACATATTTGTAATACAGCTCGTGTAATTTATTTGCATAAAATAATGGTCTCTTATCTTTTTTGTGTGAGATCTTTTTCTAACCAAACACTGTAATGGCAAAAGGTATCTGCCGTTTGAGTAACAGTAAAATATGTTCTTACCTCTTTTGCTTCGTTCTGCATTTTCATATTTTCTGCAATGTATTTCACACTTTCAATAGCATCTCTCATTTCTGGTGACAGAACTGAAAATGAAAGAATAGGATCTACAGACTCAGAGCTTGAACTTCTAGTGAGATTGCCACTGAAATCTGAGAACTTTGTACGCTGATACTGACAGCAGCTGCATGCCATATCTTGACAAACAAAGCCATCTTTGCAGCATTTGGTTTCAGAACCATTGATGCAATTTAAGTTTGAAAACTCAGAAGTGAATATTGGTTTTGGCTTCTGATTATTCTCTTCATCACTGGCAGGCCTCGTCATGAACATGATCCGAGGAAGTAAGTTCAAGAAAATGGTTCTCACCCACACAGGCATTGTGTGTGTCTTGGGTGTTCTGTAGTGCACATTTAGTACAAATACTGTAATGACAATTGAGAGAGTTACAAATATCATGGTGAAAAGGAGGTATTCCCCAATAAGGGGAATTACCAGGGAAGTAGAAGGTATGGTTTCTGTGATTACAAGAAGGAACACTGTTAAAGAGAGAAGCACTGATATGCAGAGTGTCACCTTCTCACCACAGTCTGAGGGCAAATAGAAAACTAATACAGTCAGAAAAGAAATCAGCAGACAGGGAATAATCATATTGATAGTGTAAAATAAAGGTAAACGCCTAATGTAAAGAGAATATGTGATGTCTGGATATATCTCTTCGCAACAGTTGTATTTGATGTCATGTTTATACCCAGGAGCTTTAATTATAGCCCATTCGCCGCTCTCCCAGTAATCTTTCAAGTTCATTGTAGAGCCAATTAGAACTAAGTCAATTTTGGCTTTGTCATAAGACCAGGAACCAAACTTCATGGTGCAGTTCTGATAATCAAATGGGAAGTAGGTTACATCTATTTTACATGAACTCTTAAATATAGCTGGAGGTATCCAGGTCACATCACCCGTGTATTTTAAAAGGGCCTTTGTCTTGTCATCAACCTGGAAATCTCCAACTGCACTGTAAAGCAAGCAAAAATAACAAAAATTAAAATTATCTTCTCCAGGTAGTTTCATACATACAGATCATATGTATTAACTCTTTAATCCGTTTTGGAGAAGTCAGTAATTACTTGTTTACTTGGAGCTGAATTGCTCATGGAAGACTGAGTCAGTGACCATCATAAATTTGTATGGTTAAACTGAAACAAACAGTCTATAAACTCACCAGGAAGGAGTTGAAAGCAAATATTCTTCCTTATTAATAGTATGGCTTGGTGCAATCAATATTCAAAATTACAAATAACAGATTGCAAATGACAGTTTGACTAGATGAGTCTTGTAGGCTCCTTCCAACTTCATTATTTCATTCTATTCTAGATTGATCAAGCACATCAGAACTCAAGGGATGATAAGAATATTACTGGTATTTCCACCTCTTCCATGGACAGTGCAGGTAGTAACTATGGAAGGAGGGATTAGGATTGGGATGTATTTTTGCATAAGGAATGTATTTGGTGAGAGGTTTTTTTTTAAGTCCCACTTTGCTAACTTCTTTGGTTCAGCTGAGTATATGAAAAAGTAAAAGAGTAATTTGAATTTTTAAGACCCCAGTTAGAAAAGGAGTATCATCACTATTGATCCATAGACCTGAGTTTTGGATCTGTGTAGCCGAGTCCATTTCATTGAGAATTGCCTTCTTACAGATCCATTTCGTTATGGTTTGGCTCTTTACAGTCTCAGAAATTGACATCTAAAGTAAACTTTATCTGTGTCTTTTATTTGTCAAAGGCATTAAATTGTGAATTTGACTGCTAAAAGCTAGACTTTGCATTTCTTTCAGTTAAAGTTCTTCTAGTTATAGCAGGGACTTGTGAAGGGGAAAAGCCAAGTTCACTTTGGCCTGCTCACTTGCAGCTCCAGGTCAGAGCTGGCTCCTGCCCAGTGATGCTGACATAACTGGCATGAAGGTGAGAACAGCAATGGGGAGAGGCAGGACATAGCTGTGTTGAAAAGCAGCTTTTCAGTGCATTCTGTGAACTTGCTGCTGATTTTTTTAGAACTGGTAATATCACCCCTCTCTCCCTGAAGTGAGAAGTTAAATATGCAAGAGCCTTACTTGTTATATAAAACAATATCTGGCTTCCAGATCTGGCCAGATGGAACTCGGATGAATTCAGCACCTCCATAGTCTGCTGGATTCCACCGAAGCTTGTAATCGTTCCAGATCTAATTATGGTAGAAATGAGTCCATGTTAGGTTTGTGAAGAAATTGAAATTCACTGGATTAGATGTGAACCATGTGCTGTCATATCACTTCCTAGGTTGATTCTTTGGGGTACTACAGTGTTTAGATGCTTCTTTAACAAACACGTGGTGTTTGCTCATATGCAGATTGTAGGTGGGCCTAGATATCTAGACCTTGTTGATCATATCCATATTATGACTTAAATATATGTGACTCTGCCCCAGGAATGCCTACTGAGTAGCTGGAACAAGCTGAAAGAAGGAATAAGACACTTTTTTCAGAGAGTGTAGGATTGTAATAATAACCTTGATCTCAAAAAAAACCCCAGGTATCTGTGGGAAACTGAAAACAAGTTCCTGGAGGCTGTGATGCAAGTTGTGATCATCAATCGAGGGACTTTAGGTCGGAGAGAGCTTCAGCGTGTTATGGCTCAGGTAACTGCCTTTGTCACTGGCTCTTGTTAAACCCCATTTTAACGAACTCCAATATCGAGCTGGAGGTGGGAACTAAGCTGGTTACTAAGCTGACTGCAACAGTGATTAACTTCATTTTTAAAAAGCCTTTTTAACATGAAATAGACATTTTTGGTTTGTTGTCACTTTACGGGAGCTAACCAGCCCCAAATGGCTCTGTTCGGGACCTCCGTGCCGAGGTGCTTCCCTCGCGTTGGTGTCTGCCAAGGCAGCGCGTTTGGAAGTCTCCAGGGCAAAAACTCTTGTATTTAGCGACTGCAATAAGTGTGGCAGCCTTCCTCCCCTCCCCGTCCCGACCCGACCCTCCCC
>WBMY01000217.1:209765-291962 GCA_013397315.1 Donacobius atricapilla | reverse complement strand
CCAGGGCTGCTCTCCTGGCACCCTGTCCGGGGATGCTGTCACGGGATCCTGCCCAGGGCTGCTCTCCCGGGCTGTGTGTGTGCCCCGAGGGACCCGAACCTGGCGCCGTCCCGCCAGCCCGGCGCTCCCGGAGCCCGCTGCCGCCTCTCTGGGCGGGCGGCTCTCCCCGGCCCGGGTCGCCCCGCGGAGCGCAGAACGCTTCCGCGCCGGAGGGGAAGTGAGCCGGTGCCGTGCGGGTTGTCACTGAGCGCTACTTACGTGCTTCAGCCACAAGTTGGTTTCCATTATTTGGTTGACTTCGTCCTGGAAAAGAGAAGTGTGTCGGGAGAAGCGCCGGCCCTGCCGCGGTGCCCGGCGGGGCAGTACTCACCACCTTCACCAGCTGCGACATGGACACCTCGAACTGGATGATGACAGGGTCCGAGACGTTCTTGACGGGGCGTACGAACTGGTTGTAGCTCTCGAAGAGGGCCGCATAGAGCCGGTGCTCGGCCTCGGAGCCGCGGCAGCCTGCGGAGGGCACGGGGTGAGCGCCGGGCTGGCCCCGAGCGGGGCAGGGCCGCCCCGGTGCTGTCCTGGCCGCTCAGCATCCCGGGGCGCTGGGCACAGCCCCGGTGCTGTCCTGGCCGCTCAGCATCCCGGGGCGCTGGGAACAGCCCCGGTACTGCCCGTACCGCTCAGCATCCCGGGGCGCTGGGCACAGCCCCGGTGCTGTCCGTACCGCTCAGCATCCCGGGGCGCTGGGCACAGCCCCGGTGCTGTCCTGGCTGCTCGGCATCCCGGGGCGCTGGGCACAGCCCCGGTGCTGCCCTGCCTGCTCGGCATCCCGGGGCGCTGGGCACAGCCCCGGTGCTGTCCGTACCGCTCAGCATCCCGGGGCGCTGGGCACAGCCCCGGTGCTTTCCGTACCGCTCAGCATCCCGGGGCGCTGGGCACAGCCTCGGCGCTGTCCTGGCCGCTCAGCATCCCGGGGCGCTGGGCACAGCCTCAGTGCTGCCCGTATCGCTCGGCATCCCGGGGCGCTGGGCACAGCCCCGGTGCTGTCCGTAGCGCTCAGCATCCCGGGGCGCTGGGCACAGCCCCGGGCCCGCCTAAGCGGAGAGCAGTGCGCCATTGGGGGGGGTCGCTTGGGCGGCGAGAAGGAGAACGGTGAAAGGTAATGCTACCAACAGAGGGTTTCTAACACGATCTGCAAATGAGTTGTAAAATTCGTTTCGGGGAATTACTGAAGAACTAGGGGTGCAAAAGCCCTTTCACCTCACAGTCCCGGTCCCCCAAAACTGGCAAGGCCACAGGGCGGCCCAGCAGAGGAAAGGGAGAGTGTAGTCCAATAGACCAGGCCTCTGGTAAGGGGTCAGAACGCCTCACAGTAGGAGCCGTCCCAGGAAATAGAAGTCTGCTTTCTAGTCTGAGTCATGACTGCATGATTACAGTGAGGATACCAGCCTGCTTCTTAAAATTAAAAAAAAAAAGGATTAAAATTTGCTTAACTGTTACATTCAAAGACTTTTCAGCACACGCAAAGAAATATGCTTATTACCCCTTTATTGTTCTAAGTCGTTTTTATTTATGATAGATTCCTATTGTCCTTTTGCCATTCATAATTGCAGTTCATCGTACCCTGTGGCCAACAAAAAAGCTGCAAACTGAAATTCTTAAACAACAAGGTACTTCACCTGTTTCAGGATGAGGTCTGAGAACCTGTATTTTACACTGCCATTTTACTGTCAACCTATCTAGGCAATAACCATCCTAGCACTATTAGAAGCCAGTGGCTTTTTATTTTTAGAGGGCTATCTCTTAAACTCTCTTCTGAACAACACATCCTCATGAATTCCAACTGAAACACCAGAAAAGGTCTGCTTTGTCATTAATAGATAGCACTATGCAAATTTGTCAAAGGCACAAACTGAAGTCTGTTGAACATATTCTACTATTCCTTTGAAACAGAAACATGGGTATATATGAAATATGAATATTTGCAAGGAAGGACATGTTTATTTTCTACCAGTTGTTTTTTAGTAGAGAAAGGGGGGAGGCCAAAGTATCTACAGGTGACAAGACTACACAAAGCAGGTGTTACTTTTGAATCTGAGAGACCTCACCTCTCTCCCTAAGACAAAGGTTCCCCTCATGTGAAACTCTTCAGCTAAAAGGTCTTTTGTTTGGTTTTGGATTTGTTTGGTTGATTTTTACTCCTCGTGCTTTCTCTTGTTCACTTGGAGTGCAATTTTCTTTTCAGATTAGTGAAATCATTCAAGCCAACTTGCTAACTAAAAAAGGGAAACATTTTAACTGCCAGTTTTGCCCATATTATTTCTTGATAACTTCTATCTCTAAGATTGAGGTTTCCTGGAATAAATACCTCCCAATCTTTTAGGTAAATAATTATAAATCTAGATCTTAGCAACTGATATAGTCAATCCCAAACTGCCAGCCTTTTTTCATGTCACCAGCACTCTAATTAAATCTAGCATCAACTGTTTCTAGAGAAGTGCATTCATGTGGTTTTTGTTTAAATATATTCTGCTTTCCATATCTGCAGAGAGAAGACATGCTGTTTGCAGCACGTACTTAAAGCTCTTTAATGTTGTCACTTTCTTGTCTTCCCTGCAATATGTGAAACCACACTTTTATGTGTGAGGTGCTTTTCCTTCATGTTGAAATGCCTTTATGTGCCCTGTTTGGCATCTTTAATCAGGACTACCTAACTACTTTGCAAGGATAAACTTAACACCCCCCCCCACCACCACCACCTCCGAACCACAAGCTACGTAACAGAAAGAACTACACCACAATTCTCTACATTTGCCCCTTAGGTTGGAGAGTGCTTCTGCACTTCTTAAAAATAATTTGCACCAAAAACATCTCCTGCTCCCCTTTTCAACCCTCCCTTCACCATCAAAGAATTACAAATTAAGGATCACTCACCTTGACAGAGGAAGCAAACAGCAGCAGTTAGAAGGAGAGTGTTCAGGCTCTCCATGGTGTTATGAATTACTGCGTGTGGACAGGGGTTGTTGAGGATGAGCTTCACTGCCAGGACTGTAGGAGCACAGGGAGCTGGGAGTGCTTGGCTCCTCCGATGCGTGAAATGCCTGCAAGCAGCAGCTGGCAGGACCCTGAGCGCAGCTCTGCGCACTGAGCTCCCATCAGCTTTGCTGTGCTGCCCCCTTGCAAGCTACCCAGGCAGTCAGAGCTTTGGAAACAGCAAATAAAGTGCAGGAAAAACAGATGTTATTGTAGGCAAAGAGCAGTCTTCTGGCACAGATAGTGGGCAAGAGTCCTTAAAATGGTGCATAAATGAGCCCTGTAATCTGACAATGCTGAAGAGTTTTCCAGCCAGCTGCTATACAGGATCATTATCTATCAGAAATTCATGCCAATCTGCTAGGGGAGGTTTAATTAATACAAATCTTGCGATTGAATTGTTCTGAAATTAATATCGACATTAGGGATGCCTGATTTAGCAGTGAACTGAGATCATGGCACTTGATTTCCAATTATGATGTTGAGGTTTTTTTCCTCCTTGTGTCTCATTTCACAAGAGCACGTGTGGGTGCTTGACCATATAAAAAGGATTTGTTATTCCCAAGGAGTAATTAAAGGCATGTACAACTGTTGGTGGGATCTGAGCTCAGAGTGGTAAACATGGCAGCTGGGATCTGGCAAGAATCTGGGGCTTTGAATGGAAATCAAACTTGACCAAACCCTTGTGAATAACTGTCTTTGGACAATTCCTATTGTGTAGATTAGAAAGGTGAAATTTGAGAAGGGTAATACGACCACAAGGTCCCAACTTGTTCCCACAAAACCTTATTGTTCATAGGAAAGGACACTAGAAAGAAAGAGGAGTTGTTTGAAGTTCAGCCATAAAATCATGATCTGCAAAGTGAGGCATTTCCAAGGTGCCCATCCGCTTCCTTGTTATCTTTACCTGTCATCATTTACACTGCCCTCCCCATCTGGAATGCCCAGGTGTTGCCAGGGTCATGCAGTGCTTGTTGCACACATCTGTGTAAAAGGAGGAAGCAGGGAGGGAAAAAGATGGGGTTCTACTCTCATTTTTAGAAGCGATGAGAAGGAAGCCCTGTGGGACAGGAGCTGCACCAATAGGTGCTTCATTGCCTGCCCTTAGGGAAGGATAAGCAATGACCCCATTTGATGCTGTTAAGAGGTAGCAGAGGAGGAAAGAGTACCAGACTGGGTTCAGTTCTTGGCACTGAGCTTGTTTATCCTGTTAGCCCTATCTCTTAGAGCATCATTCACTTTGTCCCCAGACACAAGGTCTTATAATTTCTGTAATTCTATTAGCGTGGAGGAAATAGGCTTTACTGTCCATTTGATTTTTTTTTTTTTTCCAGAGAACTCAGCTGCTTAGTATTTTAGCTTAACCCTTTGTGGATACTTTTGGTTTTGCATTTCCAGGGCATTGAGGCTAAATGTTTTCCCTTTCTGTCTCCTTGCTATAAGCAGTGTTATAACTGAGAATTTTATTTGTTCTTTTTAATCCCAACTGGAAATGAGTTAAAGCTTCAAAGATCAGGTCATAGTCTGTGTTCCCAAAAGTCAATGTTCAACCTGAATAATTTGGAAAGAGCGATCTACAGAGGAAGCAAAGAGCCATAGCGTCAAGAGATATAGGTATTTTAGCTTAATTTGCCTAGTTACTGAAATGTTCAGTGGTGTTGGTATGGCACAGATATTTTGTTTCTAACATCCTATGCTGGATCTCATGGTGAAATCAACTCAGAATTGTGGTAGAATTATTTTTATAGCTGAGGAGGGTGATGTGATGAGAACACGTCACCATGACTGCATTGCAGAACTACACAGAAGAAGAATTTGTATGGGTAGGGGGAAGCTGATCTACCCAGGAAGATCTGCAGTAACAAACTCTGCAGCCTTTGTTCTTTAATAAACATGCTGCTATCAGAGGGGTTTTGCTTTGTTAAGATTTTTTAAGATCAAATCTTAATCAACTCAGGTGATGAAGAAAATAATATTTTCCCACCTTTGGCCTGGGGTATTGGTGGTCCCAGATGTTCCCAGTTTGCTTGCTGTTGTTCCCAGTTTGCTGTGGCTGCAGGGGTGCAGAAAGAACCTCCAGGAAACTCATCTGAGTGCCGGTGGTGCATGTGAGTGGTGGTGTTGGAATGTCTACATATTCTGATGCAAGATTGCTTCAGGATTAGAGTTTTACAACAGTAGGGAATGGAGAGAAACCAAACAGAGATTTTTCCTCACTGGTAGGGAAGCAAAGACTGGTTGCACACTACCACTGAAAAACAATTTTGGTGTAAAATGACATTTTGAATGTCTGCTTTTTTTTTAATGGAAAGCATTATGGTAAAACCCCTGAAAAGCAGAAATGTTGAAGTTTATTTTGTTCAATGAGCTGGGATATTATCACATTCATATTTGCCAGCAAGAAGAAATTTTTGATATTTCCTTTTCCCCAGTCTTTTAGTTTTAAAATTTTGCCAAAAACTCAAAGTGGAAAACCCTGTAATTCTTTGACAAGTTAAACCGGGGGCAGTTCTACCTATTATATAGGTGGAGCTGCTGAGGGTTAGGCAAAAATAGCATTTGCCAACTGGAAAATGCAGTTTTAGAACAGATTTTTCAGAATTTTAGAACTTTGGGTGAAATTTTTCCATCTGAAGTTTGCTATGGATTAAATTATATCTGGAAATGCTAAAGATACGGGGGTGGTTTCCAAGAATATAAATAGGAAATAGTATATTGTTTCACTCATGATTAAGAAAGGAGGAAGGCGGCCACAGTGTATGGAAAGCACCAGAGCCCACCATTTCCTGGATGAGGAGCTCTGGTTCTGCAGGGATCTCCCTGGGGCCAGTGATGTGCCTCTTGAAAGCTTTTTCTGGGTTTGTCAAGTCTGAGGCCTTCATCTGCCTGGACTCTGCGATAGTTGCTAACTGAGCTGCCAAATCCTTTCTAGAACTTTTGTCCGTGCTGCGGATATTTCAGCTGAAGGCTGCAGTTACAGAGCCAAGCATTATCAGTCTTTACTGCTCATAAAGATAAGGCCAGTTCTGAGGTGGGAGCACCTGAGGCCTCATCTCAGTTGCATTCAGGCAGTGACAGGGAGGATAAGAGGGAGAAGGGTAGGAGAGTAATGAGGGTAAGAGTAGGACAGAACCCAAAGTGCTGTTGATGCTGGGTGAAAACAATAGAAAGGGGGTTTCTGCTCTACACAGGCATATGTCTGTTGGGGGGCTGCAGCTCCCTGGCTGCATCCATGGCTGCTTGGCTGGGTGAGTCCCTCTCCCTCCTGCCCTGAAGGAGTGTGCAGCAGCTCTCACAGTGAGTCTGCACTGCCTCTTTCAGATTCCCTGATCAGGATTATTTTAAAGGGCCTTCACCTTTACACTGTCTGCACAGTGCTGGCAGCTGCTCTGGCTTCCCTGTGCCTTCTCTGTAAGCAGAAAAAGTTATTCAGCAGCTGGGGCAGTGTGTGCACCTGTGCTTGGGATGTAACCTAACATATACAGCAGCATCTCCTTGCTTGGGGAAGGCAGCCCCCTGCTCCCGGGGCTGTCCATGCCCCATCTCACCTCACAGCCCTTGTTTCAGTTGCCTGCAGAGGAGTAGCTCTGCTCTCTAGGTCTGAAAAGGAGAAGGAAACACTTAGGGCAGGGAAAGCCCATTAAAGCCATTTAAACTTTACACCACCCACCGGTCACCATGGGAGTGTCCAGAATAGTTAATGTCTGGGGACATGGCCAGGGGCCTGCCCCCTCTGTGGGAGGAGGAGATGGTGATCCCAGGCTGTACCTACATCAGCCGGGCAGGCGGTCCTCCCTGCCCATCCCTTGCCTCCCTGCCCATCCCTTGCCTCCCTGCCCATCCCTTGCCTCCCTGCCCATCCCTTGCCTCTCTGTGTGAGGGATGCACTTACAGTGCTCAGAGGAAGGGGAATGGAACGGAGGGTGACAGTGTCAACCTTTCCTTCTTCTAACGTGGGCTGAAGACAGCCTCACCCACCCCACTTTTGATACTTTTCCACCATCTCCTTCTCAGACTGCTGGGCACCCGGCCCTGCTGCAGCGCTCAGGCCCCTGGGGAGCCCTCCTAGGCTTCAGGGCTGGGCGTGTGTGCCACTGCTGCAGGGGTGTTCAGCCACAGGCTGGGAGGGAATGAATGCAGTCCTGCAACTGCTGGGAACAATTGCAAAGCTGTGGATGCAGCTGTTTCAGCCCAGCTAAATCTATGAACTTGTCTGGGGCTGCCTGGGAATGGCCATCTGGGTGGAAATGTCACTTGGTCTTGATGAAGGCAAGTGAGAGCTGGAACTGTCTTCTTCTGTAGCTTATTGAAGAATGCAAGTTTAGGTGTCAACTAATCCCCCTGGGACAGGTGAGCCTCAAATCCCCTTCACAAGTAATAGTGATTTCAACTTTGTTCACCAGGCATTCGTTGTACTTAAAACTAGTGGTACAATTGTTGTGTATCCTCAAAGCACCTCAAGGGAAAACTGAGACTGATTTAACTTGAAAAGTGCCAGGAGCCCACTTCTGTTTCTGCAGGTTATCTGGAACAAGCTGTGCTGAGATTGTCCTGTGATGGGGATTTAGGGCCTTGATCTGTCCTTTGCCAAAAACCTGAAGACTCTACGTGCTTCCCCAGCTGATTTACTGAGGGTTATACTTTAATCCACATTAAAATCTCCCCAGAAAACCACACAGGTCTATGTGTTCTCTAGTGTCCTCTCATTCTTGCTGCCTTTTACCTTTGTCTTCTCCCATTGCTTTCCTGTGCTTATAGCCTTAGACTCATTAAAGTATGTTTGTGCCCCAGATACATGAGCTATTAAACTTGCAGGAAATTTGAGAACTAAATATATATAAAGGAAAAGTTTATGTTTTATTTGTATTTCATCATCAGAGTATTATATACATGTTTGTTTATCATACATTAATTTGGCCTTTGTTGATCCATCAGCTACCGGAGATGGCAAGGTGAGAAACTTTTCAGTGGTTACATCAGAAGTGTTTCTGTTTCTCAGTTCAGATTTAAGTATCAAACCCACTTGCAAAGCTCTTTATCAATCAGCCACAGATAGTTCTGATGTATTTGAACAAAATAAATTTCACAGCACTACCTTCTTTGTAATAGGGAAATTGCAGTATTCTAAGGAAAGAAAATATCCTTCCTAAGGCAATATATTTAAAATACATAATAATAATAATAATAGGAGGAGGAGGATGATGATGCCCAGATGACATCTTGTACAGTAAAAGTCTTTCACTGTAATGTTCAGACTTCAAATAATTGAAAAAGGGGTAAGATATCACCGTAAGTACTGGACTCACTGGAAAGAAAATAGTTTTCTATTTGTTTTTCTTTTTTTTCCTATCCTAATAAGTCAAGTTCTACTTTCCTTTTCCCAACTCTAAGGGATGTGCAACTCACTTGGCATCTCTGTGAATTCAACAAAGGGGAACTGAGAGCAGAATGAGACCAAATGTCTGTGTAAGTATTGACAATTTTAAATAATAGCTAAGGGTTTGTGGCAGCAGTGTGGTTTTGAAAAAGTGGTTGCAGAAATAATCCAACAGTCCCCAGAACACAAACAAGGACAAATATCCAGAGAAACAGTCTGTCCACTACCATGGCAACATACTTCCAATCTTCAATAACCTGGAAGAAAAAGCCAGTTAAAGATATTAGCAATTTGTCATATTCTTTTGGTCTTCCTCTTGCTAATGCTGAGGTTTTTGTTTATCAAAATAAAAGGAAACAGATCACAAGGTTTAGAGAATAAACTGGCTTTAGGTTTGGTAAGGGATTTTTCTCCTGCAACCTGTCTGAGCAGTGGAGAAAAATACAGTAAATATTTCTTAGCTTTTTGGATACATCAGACACTCTGACTGCCTGGTGTGGTGCCAGTCCTGAAGGACTATAATCTAATTAAGGATTTTTTTTTCTTCAATTTTAGTTTGTAAATGCTATTAATCTCAGTGGGCAAAAATTGGTGGTGTTTACTGCTATTAAACAAGGTTAGATTCAGAGTTCTTTTCTTATCAGCAGTCATCTTATTCATGGGGTTTAATGCATATTAATACTGTTGTTTTATTAAATCCCTTTTTGCCCTGCATGTGTTGTCTGTGAAAGTCGTTGCCTTAGATTCTGTCTCAGACTGAAGTGACTAATTGGGCTATTATTGTAAAGGGGAAATATATCAATCTTCATTTGCATCTCAGGAATAATTTTTCCTCTCTCCTTGATTCTAGTTACACATGGAATGTCCTCACATCAGTGACTTTATCATCCTTGTCAGTTGAATCATGTCTGATATTAGAATATTGCATATTTTTCCTTCAGTGCACACTTTCAATTCCCACTGCTGCTAATGGGAATTTAATACTTCTGCAGTCAGACCATATAAATGTACATGAACTGTTGGTATCACACCACTGTGATGACAGTTCTCACTATGAGGGAAGGAAGCAAAGAATAGAGTTATGAATCTAGAAAATTTATATGTAATATCAGAGGACCCTATGTGAAAAGCAGTAAGTGGATTTTCAATATATAAAATGCTCTTGAAAATTGTTCTTACCATCAAGTGAAAGCTTCATAGATCCTTTAGTGTGCAACACATCCTTGCAAGAATTTCTGAGATGTTAGAAAACCTTTTCCTGCACTATGAAGTTGGCTTCCGTTCAGTCACTTTCAATGTTTACAAGCTCATGTCTAATGTTAATAGCTGAACTTCCTTATTTATATTGACAGTAATTTCAGCTAATAGAAAACATGAACTACTCAGCAGCATGCTCCTCTAGGGACTTCTGCAAGATCAGAAACCAGACTTTATTTAATGTGCTTGGCTGAGGGAGGGAAAGCACTACAGGAATAGAGAACTTGGAGTCTCACTGGGGTCTGGATTAGAGAGAGGACAATGGTAGGTATCAGGATGATTTTTCCCAACTGTGGGTGCTTGTCTAAAAAAACCCTGTGACCCACCTGAGTTTTCCAAGCATTACTCACAGCGTGTTTCTATCAGCTCTATTGTGCTAGCTAGTGGCCTGTGAGTAGGGCAGGGGAATAGAGCAGTAGCAGCACTGCTTAAAGTATTTCTCCTAACCAGTAATGAGTCTGGTATATATAAAAATAACTCAAATGAAAGAAGTGTCAGCTCTGCTGAGGTTTTCAATCCTACCCAGGGTGTTTACCATATACAGACACGTGTCTTAGCCCAGAAAGGGTGTTTGCGAAGGCCTTCTACCAATTTTGCTAAATCCTCCTGTGCTCAGTTAGGTACATAAATGCGTGACCCGCAGGTACATTGTTATTGGTTAACTTGGCCTGGCCATGCGTCGAATCACAGTCTTACTGATTCGCAATGGTAAAAAATATTCTATTTCTAACCTGGAACTGAATATTGTTTTCTTGCCCTGCCAGTCACCACTTGAATGTGACAACAAAGCTTTTTAAAGAGTGTTTCAGGACTTACTGGGCAATCTCTTTTTGTAGAATAGCCATGTTATTAATCAGGAGAATATTTGTAGTTACCAAATTGCTGTTCATTAATGGCATAAATTATTTCCTCTTATGAGCTATATCTAGAATCTCTTTAAAATCTTGACAATAGCTAGAGAGTTCAAATATGCTTTCTGAAGAACAGCATGTTACACAGGAGGGCAGAAGATGAAGTTTGGACGGACAGGGATTTCTCATTTTTACTTACACTCTGTTCGTTGTCATCGCTTTTCATGTGCTCTGCTATAAAACTGACTCCATCAATTGCTTCTTGCATTTCAGGAGAAAATTTTGCACCTGTTCTTAACCTAAAATCTCGATGACTGCTGACATTGTCAAGTGTCTCAGAGACTTTCATATCATATCTTTTGGCAGAAGCTGTATTCAAAAAATAGGTAGAGTTCTTGTAGAAGTCGGATGGCTCCATACAAGGATTTTCTGCTTTTGTCTTTTTGCAGTTGCATGACTTTTGCCGTGGAGGATTATTTTCTGGGCGCTTCATGAACAGATAGGCTGGGAGTCTTTCAAGGAAAACCTGCTTTACCCAGGGGGGCATAGTGTGAGTACTTGGAGATCTGTGGTGGACATTGAGCACACAGACACTGGTAACTATTGAGAAGGTCACCAGCACCATTGTAAACATGAGATACTTCCCGATCAGTGGAACATCTAGAGATGTTGGAGGGACAATTTTGGAGATCAGCAGCAAGAACACAGTCAAGGCAAGCAACACAGATATGCATAAGGTCATTTTTTCACCACAGTCTGAAGGCAAGTAGAATACTAGGATGGCTAAGGATGTAATTAGCACACAGGGAATGATAAGATTGATGGTATAAAAAAGTGGTTTCCTTTTAATAATGAAGTCATATGTCACATCGACATAACTGGGGTCTAGAGGATTTACAGTCCTTCTTCCTGGGAGTGCTACAATGTCCCACTCCCCGCTTGGCGTGAAGTCATCCATGCTTGCCATGGAAGTCTTGAGCACCATATCAATTTCTGTGTGGTCATAGGTCCAGGACCGGAACTTCAGGGTGCAGTTTTGTTGGTCAAATGGAAAATGCTTCACCTCAATCTTGCAGGCACTCTTGTAAATGGCTGGTGGCAACCAGAGAATGCTCCCATTGTTCTTTACAATGGCATTTGTGTACAACGAGACCTCGTATGTGCCATCCGCACTAGTGAGAGGAGAGAAGAGAAAGGGTAGAAAGTGATAAAATATTAGGAGGAAAAACATAGTTCAAAACAGAAAAGGTCTGACATTCTTGGTCCTGTGGGCCCCAGTTGTTCCAAGAATCAGTTTAGTAATACTTTTATTCTGGAATCTATGCTGTAGGGAGCTTTAACTTGATAGGGAGATCAATGTCTGCATCTCTCTTAATCAGAGAGTTGATTTTTGGTCAAATACTTACAGAAAAAAAGTTATAAAATTATTATTGCACACCTCTGTTTCGTCCAAAGAAATCAATGTATTTTTTAAATGTTTGCTCAAGTAATTAAAGCTTCCTACAGCTCTGAAGGCTGAGCAAAAAGGAGATCATCCCATGTGAAAACAGGTACCTTTGATCTGGAGCTCAGCCACTCCTAAGAACACAGAGCGTCACTCCTAAATGACTTACACAAGGAAATAAGGATGAGCAGCCTTAGTTAGAAATGCAGGGAGAGTGTAGGCAGAGGAAATGTAATTATATGGGTTAAAATTTATTGCGCCACTACAGCTAATGTTTACTTATTACAAAACCAGAACAGACAAGCCACGGCATTCTTAGTGCCCACAGATAATCTTGGCTTTGTGTCTCTTCCAACTGCTGAACTTCTACCAGGAGAGTCTTTTATGTTGTGATGGGCCCTTTAACTCAGGGAGAAGATAATCAGTCAGTAGTATCTTCTCCTGCCCAGCAGTCTGGGCAAACAAGGTAGGGCTGTTTAAGCCATTAGGTATCCTGAGGTAGTATTTGTGTCTGTTGACAAGACATCATGGAAAATAGAGTTATATCAGTGCTAAGGTGATTTTTTTTTTTCCTAAGCAGGGAAATGCTACAGATATCTAAGGCTTGGCACATGTGTCTGATCAGTTAGGTTTGGCTCTGGACAGGGCTCACCTGGGTGAGGCAAGGAGTGCCTGGCACTGAGCTGAGACCTTTGCAGCTAATTCATGCAGACAGTGAAATAATCAGATGCAGGAGTGAGTGGCTGCAGCCACTAATAGGCTCGTTAGTTCATTGCCAATAAAACAGCTCTTTTTTGAGAAATGAATTGCATCTTAGTTGTGACATATCTGTACTCCCTGATTGGCTTTGCCATCATGCCATGCCATGTGCTGGGTAGACTCCTGGGCTGGGAATATGTGAGTTCTGGTGCTGACTGCCATGTCGCAGTTGTGGGAAGAGGCTGGGCTGCAGTCTCAGAGGCCTCTGCACAGGCCACAGACAGAACTGTGGCCATGGGGACATGCTTTGTGTTTTCCTGAGCACCTTGAACTGACTGATGCCTGTGAAACTCTGCTCCAGCAGCAGGAAGTTACATGGAGCTGTCCTTTAGCTAAAATTTAATTGAAGCTTTATACTAATGTAGAAATCCAACATGGTGAGGCTTGCTCCTGTGCATTTAAGAAACCTTTTGAAACTATTTCTTTCTATTTTTATGAACTATTAAATGGTATCACTTGGCCAGTAGCAAAAAGAAACAGAGGGCAGAGGCACAATTTACTAAAACAAGCTTTGAGCAGGCACAGTACATCCTAATCCACTGGCTGAATTGTTTTGTGGCTAACATATTAGTTTTAAGTGTACATCAAATCTGGTTTCCAGCAGTAGGATTCCAAGGACTTAACTCAGTTATATATAAACTTCCTGGGTTTTCCATCTGTATATGTTCATAAATTATCATGTGTTCATTAATTCATTGTTTTTTAAAGTATCATAAAAGTATAAATTTTTATGATTTTTCAAACAAAAAATGTTTATCATCCACTTCAAGGTTTTGCTAGACACTTAAACCAAAGGAAAACAAAATTGTCAGCTGTCAGTTTGAAAGAGGAACTGAAGTATGATATTTTTCTCAGTACTATAAAGCAACAGGGTCAAATATTGACAGATTTATTATGTATTCATAGAATGAATTTTTTCAATGCTTTATGAAAATGGAATATAATTTGTTTTTCTACATAAATATGAACTCCTGGAGGTATGGTATGTGTGAACTTTGTAACAGATTTATGTCCTGGGGTCTATGGTTGAAGAAGGAGGGGAGGAAGAAGGAGACAAAACTGTATCTCAGACCCTAAGATGTCTGATAGGATCACAGATGTATTCTTGCAACTGCACTTGTACCCACAGTTTATTCTTTCCATACAGTCTATTTTCATATAAATCTGTCTCAGTTGTGAGCCTGGTCATGGATTCTCTGCTGTAACTGCTCACACTGCAGACATCTTTCAGTTATGCTGGAATTTCTTTAACCAGAGTGCTGATGTTACTAAAATTATCTTTGAGCCCAGTGGCCCAGTCAGATACACTTGCTACTATCTAAAAGTGACAAAATTCACTTTTAAAATTTTACCAGACCTACTTCATTGTTTCTGATGTTTGTTCCTTGGTTAAAATTTTGTTCATTGTCTGCGTAAACTATACCAGTTTTACTTACTTATTGTAAAGCACAATGTCTGGCAACCAGATGTGTTTTGCAGGTATTCTCAGCTTATTTATTCCTTCATAGTCAGAGGGCTTCCAAGCCAGCCGATAATCAATCCACTCCTAAGAGAAGAATTGTACAGTAGTGATGGGAGTGTCCTGACGAGCACTAACAAAACAATCATGTTTTGTTAGTGAAAGCAGGGAGTGAAAGCAGTCACATTTGTGGTTTGCAAGAGCCATTTCTCGGTGGGTTTGTTACCTGGTTCAGCCAGACATTCGTAGTCATGATCTGCTCCCGTTCATTCTGCAGGGAAAAACGGAGACAAAAACTGGCCTCTAAAAGGTTTCTCTTCATTGCAGTAACAAGATTTATTTGGTGGGGTTTTGACCGTGATTTTGCCTAGTGTATTTCAAGACAGACATTTCTCTGAGGTAAGATGGCCAATCTTTACATGTACTGATGATAAATAGTAACCCCATAAATGTAGAATTCCAAATGCCTTTTTACAAGAACAGTTACGGCAGGAGTGAGTGTAGTTATTTGGAAATGATGACCACCACCAAGCTAGTTTCCTCCCCCACCCCATCCCACTTCTCCACCTTTGATTGGAAGCAGGAGAGACATTTGACCATCGGGGAGGCCTACATGAGGTTGTGTGAGGTTGGTGTAAGGTTTGCTGTGTAATCTCTCAGCTGGCAGGCTCTGTTTCATGAGCTGCTGTCTCTAGACAGCAGTCCAGAAGAGAAACCTCCCTATAGAAGATCTGTCAGGAGGATTTCTGTAGGAGAATGAGTTCATTGTCTGATCCTGAAGATGCTTGAGACTGTTGGAGCCTACAAGATGCCTAATTTTGTTCTGCTCAAAGAGTGAGGCTATAGAGGGATAGGGACTGAGTTGTGCCAGTCTTGGTCCTTGCTCGTTCATCCACCTTGTTTAGGTTGTTGATCACTGGGGCCTCCCTTTTATGCCCAGAATCTGCACTCTGGGGGACACTGTTCTTGTGGTGGTAGTGCAGGATGTATGGAGGCATGCCTGTGTACAGATGGAGGTCCCCAGGAGAGAGAGAGCACTTAAATAGAATCTTCTAGTATACGTGGCATTGAATCCTGTGTGTATACACATCTATGGGTATCCATATATATTATATCCAGTCAGCATGTGTGTATGAAACCTCAGCTGCTTGTACAGTTTCCCTTTCGTTCCAACAGAGTCTTTCTCATTTCCTCTTGAATTTCAGAACATAAATTCTCTATGTCTCCTAAAGTTTGCAGCAGTCCAGTCACTAGCCCTTAATACAAATTCTGACAGGGAGGCAGTCATCTATCTGCATCTTCTTTGTCATCCAGAGAGAGAGCAGCAGAGTTGAAAGCCGTAGCTCAGGAAATTATTCCTACTTATATGCTGGCTCTCATTCCCACTGCAGTTAATATTAACCTCTCTTAGTAATGATGTGTTTATACCTTGGAATAACTGTCAAACACATACTAACCTTGTGGATGAAAGTGTCTTTTAGACCGACTGAAGGATCTAAATATTTTTATTGAATATGAGAAGTTGCTTTCATGAGGATTGTTTTAATCATGTTAAGCTATTCCAGGCAGAACTAATGTGCGTTTCTTTACAACATTCCACTGTTTTTTATCAATATGCCTGATATGTCATGTGATTTGGATGGGGCTTTGTAGCTTGTTTTCAGGCCGTTGAACCACCTCAGTAGAAGGTGGATTAGCATGCAACTGATGGTGGATGGTGTGCAGAGTCCCGGATAGGTCCTGACCTGGGGTGACTTACAGTAACTGTACTGAAATCAGCAGAATGATTTTGAAGTTTAGCTAGATGGAATTCTATTGGATGAAGATCTGGCCCCAGTCCCTCAATGCTTAGGCAAAGACTGATTTTCCCATTGTAACTCCATTGTCAGGTACAAAACCAGTTGATTGCATGTATGGGCTCTACCTATTAGTAGTGTTACACAAATGAGAAAAGAACAGTATAACTATTACTTGGAGTGCTGTGCAGTAGTACAGGATGTAAAGGCATAGCCTAACTTGAACTTACCACACTGATGAGCTGTGCTAGGGAAACCTGTAGTTCTATGGATACCAACTGGGAGGAGTTGACAGCTGGTCGAATTAACTTATTGTATCGGTCAGGACTCAGTAGGTGGTTCATTAGTTTTTCTTCAGCATCTGCTGCCATGCTTCCTGTAGAGCATCACAAAGCAGGATTATGGAAGGGAGACTAAAATGACACGATGTAGGGGTCACAGAATATCTGTGCATCATGTCATCTTGGAGAAATAATGGCAGCTTTTGATTTTCTAAAGACTGTAGGTTTGTGTGAACAGGAGGATATGGTGCTTGCACTGATATCTGTTCTGCTGAAGTTGACTGTCCTTCACAGAGCACAGAACAAAGCAGATCAATCAGAACCCTTTTGGGGTTTTTTGCAATAAAATGTGAAGCTCAAATTGGCAGATAATTTTGGGATTCCACTCAGAAACTGGGAGCAAACCACCCTCTTAATAGCCAGGGAAGAATTATTCTGTGATCCAAAGGGAGGGGTCCAGCTGTGACTTCTCTCTTTAGTGCTGTCAGGGACAAAGTTGCAGGTACACATACAAATTTAAAGACTTATTTTTGTGAAGAAAATCAGGGGATAAGATGTAGAAGTCATAAAGGATTTTTTAATGACTGGGGACTCTCTGGTAGCTAGTGATGTTTCTGTTTCAAAATCTGAAAACCCAAGGCGTATGTTAGACTTATTTTATGAGGAATTAAAACCTGATTTGTGGACTAACACCGATAGTGTAAATCTTTGATTGCCAAAGCTGGAGTCCAGTGACTACAAAATATAGTACCTACAGGTTACTATCAAACAAGCCTGAATATTTCCCATGGAGCAGAGCAGCTTCTGGCACAACCCCAGCATCGTTTATTCTATTCTCATGTTCTTTGTGTGCTTTTTAAAGTCATCCCAGTGGACTTTTCAAACCACTGCTGACCACCTGACAGTACTGATGAGCAGGGTCCGGATAACATCCTGCCAACGGAACTGAGTTTTGCTATGTATTGCGCAGTTCTGTGTTGTGATGTTAATGAAATTACAGTGTTAGTGAAAGCAGGTTCCAATGCAATTTATAGAATGACTCTTCCATAGAATAGGTCACCTAATTCACCTCTAGATATTGCAGAAATGAGGGTAGTGTCCCTACAGCATACTTGCTCCATTATTTCCCAGAGCAATTCCACACAGTGAAAAACACTGCTCATGCAAATGTTTTAAATTTGTGGTACATCAATTTATTCTGGGGTGTTTTTTTATGTTGTAGCATATTCATGAAATCTTGGGAAAGGCAGACACCAAAAGGCCAGGATCAAATAAGCGGCCAAAGTTTGTATGCATGTCTGGAAGATGCCACATTTCCTTGTGCCCTGGGCTGCAGGTTGCTAGGCTGAACAAATCTCTCTTGAAACTTGAAATTCTTCTGAATCCAATTCAGGTTAAAAAAATACCCTAAGACCTTCTTGTTTGTGATGCAGTGAGAAAGTGGAGTGAGGTAAAAGGAAATATTATCAAACAGAGATTTCGCATCTAAGAACAACTTTTACTCAAGCTCTGTGGAAAGGTTGAGGTAAAAACCGGGCTTGATTTAATTCTTGTATGACCAGCTTGAGCTGTGGCCTGGTAGCCCAGATTTTTCACCTATAGTTAACTATAAGATTGTTCTTCAAAATAGGCTTTTCAAATACTTTCCAAGGCATTTGGGAAAACAAATTTGGTTTAATGTACCTGTGTTTGTTGGGCCAGTTTGTTTTTTGATTCACATTTGCTTTGTACCTCCCTGCAAATCATTATAAAAGCCCTATACCACGTGATACTTTAACATGACATTTGTTCTCAATGCCAGCTGCCTAATCAAAAGCTCATCAAGTCAGAGCTATGCTGTATCTTGCTAAGCTTCAGATTCTGGGGTGGGTTTTTGTGTATAGCAATCAAGGAAAAACTAAATTTGATATTGTGAAAAAAAGAGGACCATGTCCTAGGAATGAATTTTCTTGTGGTTATAAGGATAGGTTAGAAGTCCTGTGGTAGTTCAAGAGAGAATCCTTGTTAAAGTTATTTTATTGTGTGGTTTGGTGGAGTTTTATGTTGGGTTTGTTTGCAGTAGATATTTTTTCAGTAGACATTCCCATTGTTGCATATGTAAGTGATGCAAACACATGGCTATAATTCAAATATAAATGAATTGTCAGTTGGTTTGTTTCATTCAGTGGTCACTGAATACTGTTAGCAAAGGTATGAGCTCTTGTTTGAGTTGTTAACTATGTTTTCACTGCATTGTTTCCTTTGTCTGTGAATATTCCAGCACAGAGAGTATTTGCTAAACAAGGAGTAAAGAACTGTAGAATATTTGTAGAAAGCTAATTCTGGATTTGTAATTAGCTTTTGCTCTGAAACCTGCGTTTAGCAGTCACAGTCGTCTGGTCTGCAAATCCAAACATAGTGTGGGGTCTGCATGTCTGATGAGAACAGCTCAGATTTCCAAGTACTGACTGTTAATAAACTTTATGCGGATTAATGACGAGCCATGACTTTAATTATAAAAAATATTTATTCAACAATGAATCCCTTTGAGAAATTATTACCTGTTCTTATTCAAGGCATTGCTTCACTAGGGATAATCCTTTATAAAGTTGCCATTGCATTCCAGCCTTTGTAACTTAGTAACAGAAGTGAAGGGGCTACTCTGTCACCTCCCTCCGAAGCCTCTATCACACACCACTAGGTGTCAGCCCTGCACTGCCTTAAAACTTGTTAAAACCAATCTCTCTGTGTAAATACTGGGGGGAAAGGATGTTCCTTGTCTAATTTTTATAGTCTACCTTCCATTAACAATCTACATATAAACCAGATGGCACTTAATGAGAACAAAATTACCAGGCATCCAGTTTCATCTTTATGTGCATTGTGTGTCAGTAGCCAGGCCTTTGAAACTTCTTTTTCCTCTCAGGGTTGGAAGAAATGGAAGCGCAGTTGCCCCCACAAACTGTTTTTTTCCAAATAGCAGTAATCACCAGAGATGTTGAAGAGGGTAGACTGATGCTTTTAGACAATTGACTTTAACAGTAATGATCAGGCTATCCTAATTTGGGAGTGGAGTATCTTTGTGTACTGAAAGCAGTTATAAATAAAGCCCATTGGCATAGATCTTGAGCTGGGGAAATTATTTTAGCTTCACTGAACACGCTACACATCTGCTCTGTGACAAGGAGAGCAATTGCCACATAACTTGCAGTACACAATCCTCAGTAAGTTTGTTTTCTCTGTGGGACTATGAGCATTAAGAAAAAATTGCACCAAGATGCTTTCAGTTTCACAGCAGAAGAAAGTAAACCACAGACTTCATTCACTCTGTTGTGGAGACTTTCATTTTGACATAGTCTAATTTAAATACATAAAATGAAATAACTAGACATCCTGTGTTATGTTGTTTGATTTCAGTGTAATGACGAATTTGTTGGAGTGATTTCCACAGGAAAAATAAGGAGCAATGCTGAGAGATACCGGCAAGTTCACTGTTATCACTGTCTAAGTTTCAAAATTTAACATAAGACATATTTCTAGTGTTTCTCTGAATTCAGTTATCGTAATAAATGTTGAAATTGTATTTGTTCAGAAGTAACATTGTAGCATGTATAACCATTTTAGTCCTTTACTCTCTCACAAACAAGTGACATAACAAGTTCCCATCTGTAATTAGTGAAGAGCAAGTAAGAAGCAGCAATGAAACAGTCCCGTTATCTTCTCTGAAACTACTTCATGATGTTGTTACTTCTCAGCATGATCTCAAGCAAAAAGATTTTCATAACCTTTTGGAAGAATACATGCTGATTTGGAATGCTTATTGTTCCAATGGAAGTAGTGAATTTACTGTATTTTAAAGAGTTTTATTTTTTTATACTGCAATTAATGCGAATAAAAAAGGAAATACTCAGGGATTTAGAAGGGTATAATTTAAAAATCTGCAGTGGCCCCTCATTCTCCCTTTTTTACAAAGTAGATGTTTTCTAAAGTTCCATCTTTCAGAGATGGAAGAAACAAAATATGGAATGAATAGGCAATAATGGGAAGTGTGTGATCTGATCTTGGTTCAATTTCAGCCAGTTTCTCTCAGAGCACTTTAGTGGACCCGATCCATGGGAAGAAGCTTCCATGCTAAATGCACTATTTCATCCTGCTGTCGGCCTGTTTGTGTTGGCTAAAACATATCCAAGAAATCCTGACAGACTGAGAGAAAGGCTCTTGCATAGAACGCATAAATATATGGTTTTTGTAGCATATAGTTACATATGACAACTTAATTTAAACTGTTTCCATTCTAATTTAAAAAATCAGGAATTATGTACTTTGCAAAATATAGACACTTGAGAAAACAATGGTAGAGGGATGAGATCTGTCATATTTATGGATCATGTCATGGTTCATTTTTTCTCCTTCAGCGCACTATCTGCTTTTCCTATCACAGATGATCCTGGGAGCATCTAAAGGGATATTATTTAGTCATTATCTCTGTCATCTCCTACAGTTGTGTAATTTTATATCCCACCTGTCTGTCCACATCCATCGTAGCGCATGTGCTGATACCAAACAAGCCCAAAACAACACTAAAATAATCAATTTTAGACATTCCCTTAAAGTCAGCAACCTCCCGAGGTGACGGTTACAGAGCTTATGTCACGGTTCTGCCTCGTACCCCCATAAGCTCTCACTGTTCTGAAACTGTATGAGAAAGAAAAGGTCACTTACCATTCAGACAAAAAGAGCCCACTACAAAGAGGATGAGGGTGTATGTTTTCCTCATGGCAGTAAGAAGACGTGTATGACTGTTCTTCAGCTTAGACAGCTGGTCATAAGCTCTGTTGGCAGAGGGAGGAGACGTAAAAACAAACCTGAGTCTTGGAGGTATGAAATGCCTGGAAAGAGACAGACAGTAGGACCTGACAGAAGCGTTCTGCAAAGTGGAATTTTCGTGAGCATAGTGGTCCCTCCCCCTTCGCAGCTGTTTAAAGAGCTTTGTGAAGAGGAAAAGCAAATAAGAAGAGTGAACATAATGTGATAATGTTGAAAAAGAGGAAATGAAATAGCAAGCTAAGGGACATGATGTGCAGAACACAACTGCTTAATTCTTGCTACTAGATCACATTTAAAAGGCTTTCTGATTAATAAGTGCACTGGGTGGGAATAGCTGTGTAAGAAGAGCTGGTAATAACTTTGTGCCATAAAACCTCTTAGTGTCAATAAATTATAGCCCCAGCAGAGGGTTATTTTCTGTGTCAAGAGAGAAAGTTTATTATCTATTGCCAACCCCTTTCCACTCCAAGGCCCACACATGTGATCTCTTTAAACTCAAGCTCCAAAAACTTCTCGGGAGCACCAAGAGAGGAACAGAAAATTTGTTGTCATTAGCATCTGATAGGATTTTTAAAAGAAAGCTGAAGCAATCTGTGGTGAAGTAGCAGTAGGGATAAAGACACTTCAGAGAGGCATTAGAGAAATTCTGGGGAATTCATCTTTTAGAGCTGAAGAGCTTAGAGTGTCGTGTGTTTTGGGACTTGCTATGGGAAGATTTGTGTAGCGGGAGGGGGCAAGAAGATCTTATGTGCCCTTTGCAAGCACTGTAGGACAGGCTGGAGTCCATGGATAGAAAAAAAAACAAACCAACTTTGATTCCCTGTAACTTCTAAACACTTCTCTGCATACATGTAATCTATTTTGTTTAGCGGTGCATTTGATTGTATCTATGCTATGCAAATGTCTCACATGATAAAAAGTTCTGTGGACTATGTGGCAGAATTGATGGTTGATGACTTCTGTGTACTCAAAAAAATTTCTCCGCACACTGTTGCCTTATTGTTAAACATACCAACATTAAAGTGCTGGGTTTGCTGCAGATCTTAATAGGTAAGTTGAGCTTGGTATCAGGAGTCACCTGAGCAAGTTTCTGCCTGTTATTTTCAGTCTTTTTTTCTGCTTTCATCACTCCCTTTTCTCTCATATTCACCATCCATTAGCTCGAATTACTTTAAATTGGGGCTGTTTAGCCTAGAGAAGAGAAGGCTCTGGGAGACCTTAACGTGGTCTTTGAGTACGTAAAGGGGCTTATAAGAAAGATGAGGACAGATGTTTTAATAGGACAAGGGGTGATGTTTTTAAATTAAAAGAAATTGATTCAGTCTAGGTGTAAGGAATTTTTTTTTCATAACAAGGATGTTGAAACACTGGACCTGGTTGCCCAGAGAAGTGATAGATGGTAGAGGCCCCATCCAAGGGAACAGTCAGATTGGACAAGGCTCTGCGCAACTTGGTCTAGTTGAGGATGGCCCTGCTCATTGCAGGGTGGAGTTGGACTAGATAACCTTTAAAGGTCCCTTCCAACTGAAATTATTCTATGATTCTAAATAGTGTGGGACCCAAGGGGGATTGTGGATGGTTTCAGTAAGACAAACAGAACAGTCACAGCTTTAAGTCATCTACTTGACTTAAAAAAACAGTGCAGTCCTAGTGAGTACCTGTAAATAGACTAACTGCATGAAAATAGAACACTATTTCTCTATTTTTCTCATGTTGAATCAACAGCATGTAAAGAGACGTTAGAAAATTATTCTCTTGCAATGGTCAAAAAACATAGGAGGTGTGTGCCAAGTAAAGTCTTTATCTCAAGCCTTCCACTTTGTGCTTCTCATTACAGTGTGCTTGTCATGTACCTGGTCAGAAGCTTGTACATCAGAGACCTTGCTACACTCCTGAGCCTGCTGGGCAAGGTTGTCTCTCATAATGTACAGGGAATTGCTTTCACAGAGCTGAACCTTCAGTTCATAAGAGTGTGTTTGAGCAAAGTACCAGTGTGATGGAGAAGAAAGGCTGCATCTGTTTCTCAGTTGTTACTTTCTGATATCTGACCTATTTCTCCCCAAAGGCAAATCTTCCATCTGCCAACCCAGGCTCTGTGCTTTTGCAGTGGTTGTAGAAGGAACAGATGTGTGGCCCCTGAAGTCTCTGTGCTTGTACCATCTCATGCTGCTTGGTGCTTGGGAGCTGAGTAGCAGTTCAGGGTGTAACACAACAGGCTGGATTGCTTCACCAAAGCAGTGGGCCCTCACAGAGCCAAAGGGTCACAGACCATGCACCGATTGCTCGGGTTATCCTGCGGAAGCTGAGGTGGAAGGGAGGAATTTCCACAGCTGCTTTTCATATTCCTTCCTTTGCCATCCACTTGCATTCACTCATTCTGACAGAGCACTCTAAGTCTTCTTTTGTCACTCGTGCTCTGCAATAGTTTTCCCCACAGTGATGTTGCAGGATTCCATTTGTTTAGGAAGCTGAGGTCCCGAAATGAAAAGCCTTTTTAGCAGATATTAGCTCATGTGATATTGTGGATTTGCACGTTAATGCGCGGTGAAAGTGTGGGGATGGCAGGCAGGGCGCCATCCACTGAACTGGCTGGGGGTTGTTCCTGGTGCTTCGATGCTTTGCATGCCGTAGATGCATGAGGAGTACAAGACATTCAAGTGTCCAGGGAAACTGGCAGTCTCCTTCTGGGTATTTATCATGGTGATTTCCAGCTGCTGTTTGCATTAGGAAAGCACCAGTCAGAAGTGCTGGAGCTTTCAAAGTGGAAGCAACCTAAGGTAGAGCTGCCTTCCTTAATGACACAAGCCCAGGTACAGGGAGTTTTCTGCAAAAATAAATGCTTCTGGGTGGAAGGGCACAGTTAGTTTCCAGTAGTTGTGATGCTGAAATGAAGCTTCAGAAAACACAGAACTGACTTAATGTTGCACTGACAAGAACAGCTGTCACTTTCTGGTCGAAAATTGCTACGGGAAATGTTAACTAATGGCAATTTTTTCCCCCTAGCCCCTAATAAGGGTGAAGTTAATGATATCTGCCAAAGTCCTGGCTCATGTTATCAGCAGCAAGGCTTAAGTTGCTTTCTGTTTGGTTGAAAAATTGAACTTTTTACAGGTGTCTTCTGCAAATACGCAGAAGGCTCTGCAGGTAAAATCCTGGTTTTTCCTGCTCACCACAACCTAGATGAGTTCGTTTGAACAGCTGTAGTGGAGCTAATGTCTTGCATTCCTGGATTTTTTTTGTTTACAAGTGCACTTACAGTCCTATTAGAGAAGTGGTATGCCTCAGTCATTCTGGTGCTGATGTTTTTGGGTTAAATTTTACTGCTGCGGCTTCATTCCACAGTGCTGTAGTGTAGCCCGATTTAAAACCTGCAAGGCAAACCAAAACTGTGGCACTGTAGTTCCAGTAACTGTCAGCTGGATGAGCTTAGCTATGTCCTCACAACTGTTAGGAGAAATTAGTGGGAAGGGCAAGGGTATGCAGAACATGTAGTGTGCTGAAACCTAAAGCTTTGGAATTTAGTAAGCTTTTTTTGGATTAGCAGATGCTTTATACTGGAGAACTAGTTTTCGTCCAGAGGCTTACTCTACAGTGATAGACTGTGTCTGTGTGGGTAATCATGTCATAAAGTCTGTTTCCTACAGCATTTCAGTAGATGCATTTGCCTTCCCAGATGGGTTCTAACCAATTTGTACAGGTATTTGTAATAAGCAGTCTTCAGGAAAGGCAAAACACCATTAAGCTTTTGCAAATGGCAGTGCAAAACAGCTGCGGATGATACCAAATTATCAGGTAAATAATGCTCCTTTAGGGTTTCAAATGATACTGGATGTTATCCCATCAAAATCTGCTCTGAACCCCCAAAATGTTCCAGAGAATTGCCACTCATATAGCACTGGGATAATGTTAACAACAGGAATGACTTGGTAGCAATGGAGGCATTTCCAGCTTTCATGGTTAAAATATGAATTAATATGGATAAATGAAAAGCCACCTTTCTGCTCTGGAGTATGCCTGATGGCAGACAAAGCTGCTCCTAGAAGAACAGGGTTTTTCTTTTCTGGTTAATTTTGGAAGTTGTCACCATGTGCTTTGTGAGCTCCAGGTGTATTGTGTTTGTAGAGTACTTAGGCAATAATATTAAAGCCTCTAACACTCACTGGTTACCTTCAACATCTTTAACCTTCGATGTGCACAAGTGTATAACAAGTCCAGAGAGCTCCCTGAAGCAGTGCAGAAGCATCAGCTGGAGGTGGTTATGCTATTTTGGAGCCGATATTCTTATTTTTATTAGTCTTCTTTTGCTTCCTCTTGCTTTGAAATTTATTGCACAAAAACCTGTTGAATGCCCAACAGATGACTGGCAAACAGTAATGCATTCTTTGAAAACATTGGAAGCTGCAGCTTTTCTTGCAATGCCTGTATTTTGTATGAAATTAATAAAAAGGGACTAAATATGTGCACATCCTTAGCAATATCAGTGTGTTCTCTATTCAGAATAAGTATTTTTGTGTGCTCTTACTTCCTGAAGTAAAAATTCTAAATGTAGATTCCAGGAGTAGGAGACAATTTCTTAAGTTCATCTTGCTACATTATTCTAACCAAGAAACTGTGCTTGTTTACCGGACAAATCAGTGTAATTGCTCTGCACTTTCCAGCTTTGGTGTAACAACAGACTGTATTACATCTCTTGGTAAAAGTCCATTTGTAAGTTTTTAGTTTTCACAGTGTTTTCTAGATTCAGTAAATTGTCCCTCTTAATCCTCATCACTTTCCTTATTATCTAACAAAACCTAAGAATCAGTTACTAACGATTTATTTCCAGCTTTTTCAGTATTTACACCTTTCTACTGAAATATGTGGAAAGCCTATAGCAAAAACCTACAGCAAAAAACTATTTACCATAGGTGTCAAAAATTATAATGCATATAACATTGCTGTCAAATAAAACATCATTATTCCAAGAGTAAAGAGTAAGCAGCCTGTGCTGAGGCAAATGCACAGTCAACTATGCAGGTTGAAATTTTAGTACCAATTACTACTGTGTTTTCTGCAGTAATTGGTAAGCTATTGAAAAAAGCTCTACTGTTTACCAAAAGTAGATGCCACGAATAAATCAAACATGATCTTTTCAAGCTGTTGTGGAATTCAATGATGCAGGGCCAGACCTGCAGATCTGCTCAGATTGTAGAGTGATAAGAGTTTTATCCACAAGGTTGGCAAATTTTGTACTGGCCAGACTTTTCTTAGACGGATCACTTTTTTGGCAGTAAAATGATTTTCCTTCTCAGGATGCCTCTCTATACTGCAGGATGTTAATAGCAATAGATAAGTACATGCCCGGTCACCTGGAAAAGCTAGCAGTGCTGTGGAGCAGAACACATTCGCTGCAAAATTGTGAAGAGTTTGACTTGAATTCTAACCATTGCTCTTCAGTGAGGCAGACCTGCCCACTGCTGCCTCCTTCCTTGCTTTCATGTTGGGCCCATGCCAGGATAGTAATGGCTCTCCTGTACACTGGTCTTTTAGGATGAGACATTGGCATTTGTGGATTAATCCCCTGTTACTGTGATCACTTGTGTGCCAGAAAAAAAATACTCTCAATTGTTTGTGGCACAGTGCAAAGGCTTCTTTCTTGCACCCATGGTGGAGGGAATCGTAACTTCTGTATCTGCACATCCCTTCAAATGGAGAAGGGAGAAAAGAGTGAAGGACAACTGTACTGTTTGAGCTTTTTATTTAGAACTGCTACATTTCAAAATGAGAAAATTGAAAAAGTGCATTTAAAAAAGAGGGCTTTAGGATTCAAGACTGAGAACCAAAAGACATGGGCTTTGTTGTCAGCTCTACCATGTGGCTGTCTGGGCTGTGTTTAAATAAGTACCATCCTTGCTCAGTGCTTCATCTTCCCCAGGTGTAAAGTGAAGATAAGGATTTTCAAAGAATTAACTAATGTTTGTAAAGGGCTTGGATGGCAAGGAATGAAGAAGAATCATGAAGACACAGGGAAGCTGTGTAGTACTTTGGCTTTCACACTGCTACTACCAAATAAGCTTTTGCTTTCCCTAACAAGCAAAAGAAATGGATACCGGGTTTGTCTGTCATGCAGTTAACCTGGTCTCTCTAAACTGATTAATTAAACATGTTAAATGTAAAGAAATATGACCAGGACAGATGGGGCATGTGGTTCTGTAAATATGGGAGGCCACTATACATAAAATTTACGCTATGACTTTCTTCAAGGTCATGTAAAATCGTTTGGATAGAAGTCAGATTGTTCCTGCTGCACTACAGAGAAAGATAGAACTGAAAGCACAGGTGGAAAAGGTCTGACAAATGGAGAGGCAGATAGACCCTTAATTTTTGCCTAGAGAGAAGCTCCAAAATGAATTCTTTAAATTTAGGGCTTTTGTACCTTCTCAGCTTGAGAAGCAGCAGGCACTGGGAGAATTGGAACTCCGAAGGCTGATACCAGAGCAGACAGCTAGGCGATGGAACTCTGTATGGATACAGGAGGTAATGGTGCCAGAGCTGAAGTGGAAGTCCAAGCAGGATCTTTTGTAGTTCTGTCCACAGCCAGGTGCAGGGCAGGAGCAGGGAGCGGCAGCAGGGAGTGCTGCCAGGCACCTGCTGGCCAGCACAAACCTGGCCACAAGGAGAGCAGCCCTGGCATGGAGGGCTTTCGTTCCCCTGCTGCGGCCACCAAGTGACGCATTGCCAATCTCACGGGCCTGCTGCCACCGAAGCTGGACTCCCCACTCGGCTCTCTGCTTGGCTTTGGGAGGGCATGGATTCCTCCCGCCGTGCCCCAGGCTGTGCGGGCAGCAGCGGTGCCCGCTCCCAGCCAGCCCTGGACACTCCTCGCCACGGCCTGGCCCTGCTGACTGAAGTGGGACGTGGAGCAGCAGCGGCAGATGGCAACCAAGAGCTAGGCTGCGGGTGCGCACCAGGCAGTAATGGAAGCATAACCAAGGGATACTATGCAGGATAATGAAGCAATTCCCAGGTCTTGCATTTGAAAATTCAGTATTTCTATCTCAAGTAACAAAAAAATTTTTAGAGTCATATGTTTGACAACCTATTGGGATTTTTTTGTTATTATCTCACTTGATCTAGTAAAAGATCCTATTACTGCCTGCAAACTTTGCCATGTATAGAACTTGTGAACTGTCATGTAACCACTAGCATTTCCTCTGCCCTTCCTTCAACTTTGGTATACTAAGAAAAATTAAAAGAATAGGAAGCCATTTAGAAAAACACTCAAATTGCATATTCATTCTTTTTCCAAGCTGAAAATAGAGCTCCTCAGTTTGCTAGCTAATACTCAATCTCTCAGTATTACACATCAATATACATTTAATGGAGAAACATGAGTATCTAAAGACAGGCACTTCTATTTTATGGGCTTTTTGGTAATTTGGAGCAAGAATCCAAACTTGAATTTAGATTTTTAAGTATGTGAAGCTTTTGAAGCTCCATCAGTGTCCCAAATTAAAGGTTTTTTCTTTTGCCTTACCCAGCATACCACAGCAGAATTTGTTATTTCCAAGTCAAAGGAAGCAGTTCCTTCTGTCTCTTTACATTAGGCTCTTGTAAGTTTCTTTAATGCCTCTGGTTCTATTGTCTGCACTATGTGGAAAGCAGTAATTTGTGCTGACATCATCTCAATGCCCTGAAGAAAAAATATGTTACATATCACCAAGGAAAGGGAAAAAATTATCCATAATTTAGGGCAATAATGGGGTTTAATTCACAAAGTCTCATAGCATCTCACATACTGACAGATTCTACTATCATTAGCGACGTCTTGGGGTTCCGTTGTGTGGATTTAATCAGTTATGACTGAAAGGAAATCATTACAAGGGCCTCAGTTTTATAACCACTTCTGGGTTTATTATCCGCTGTGGCAGTTGTGCTTATGAGAACGCAGGAGACGCTTATTTTTCCAAGCAAGGAAACCCACACAAATTACTGATATTTCAGGGGGTTGGTGGTCGTGAGCTGCTGATGCTGAATAAAAAGCTGAGTCCTCCTCCCCAGCAGCAAACTCATGTGACAGCCCAGATTGATGGATGGACATTTGTTGGTTATTTGTAGTTCTCAACCTTCCAGGGCTGTGCTGATGGCACAGCAGCGTGCCAGGCAGGCAGCTGCAGTGCCCGAGGCAGGCACTCTTCCTCTCTATTGCCAGCCCACGGTGTCCCTGAGCCACACAGAGCTCGCCAGGGCAGCTCTACCCAGCAACATCAGGGACCTTATCTTTACCTTCCATGTGCACCTCCTGGCTTCTGTGGTTTTTCTCAGCAGATGGAAACCAAGTTATATGACATATAAGGCAATATTTTGCCACTAGTTTAAGAAACTATGTTTCTGTTTGAGGAGATGAGGTATCTGGCTGAGTAGTAAAACATTTGACTCAGCAGATCTGACTCACTGGGTCTTTTATTTGTTTCCTAAGTAGTCATATAAAATGATTAACAAAGCATCTGGCTTACTACATGTTCTGGTTTTCTTTTTTTAAATCCTGTATAATTAACTTATGTATGTCTGTGTGATTCTTCTCTAGCAGTCCATAAAATCTCTATCAAATAGGGTTTGTGACATATCTATCCCAGGGTGTGGTCAAAAACAATAGTGGCCCTGTTGTCACATAAAACTCACCAGCAGTCGCTGTGAATGTGGCCATGAGCTAAATAAAAACATGGGATACATTTGCTTGTTAGTAAAGGTGGTGTATTTTTAGAATTCAACTGGAACCTTACAATTTCTTATATGTTGTTGAGAGGCTTCAGGGAAGACTGTGTTTCCCATAGCCAAAACCTATTTTGAGTTGTACCCAGTGCAATCTGTATTCCATCTGCTCCTTATTTATGGCAGTCTGAAGCTTGCCAGCATGCAAGGGGACAAAAGCCACCCTGTTTTGACTAGGCTAGAACCATGTCTGTTATATTCTTGTTACAGTCTCATTTGAGGCAGTAGGAGTAACTGATTTAGTGGCACTGGCAGAAAACCAGACAGATCAGGTCTGATCAAAACTGAACTAATTTTGTGAGAAATTTTCTTGCTGAAAATGTTTTAATAAATATTTTGTATTGCCATCATTCCAATCAAAATGCTCAGATTTTGAATAAGTTGTAAATATTGCAGGCACTGAACTGGAGATACCCTGAGATTAAATGCTTCGTATCTCTGATTGCCACTGATTTCCTTTCCCAGAGTTTTAAAAATACTCACATTCCTCTTTTTAAAACGCTTTTCATTTAAATGGCTGCTTTCCACTGGGAGCAGGAAGATACTTGGTTTGAATCATGTGCACTCCTTTGAAATTTTGAGCTAGGTTGGGTATTTCTGCCTGCCCCTACCTTGTGTCCTACGGATGTGTCCTGACTTCTTATGATTTACATTACTCTTTTCCACCTAAATACCATTTTGTTGAGGTTTCAGTTAGTTCTAAGAGCAATTAACTTTTATAACAGCTGTCAATGAAGAGTTACTTTTCACCTGAAGACAGCAGCTGAATGTGAGCACCTGAGAGAAAGGTGACTCCTTTGTCATTGGAGCTGAGAGGTTTGTCCAAAGGAGGACACTCCTCCCAGCCCTCCCGGTGACCTGAGTTCCTTTATCCCTGCAGTTTGAGAAGATGATGTCCCTGAGGCTGCTGGCATTGAAACAGAGGTAAAGCAGTCTTAGAAGGGTTGGTGGTCGGAGCTGGAAATCAAGGTGTTGGAAAACAGCTTCTTCAGGGTTCAGTTAAACTGGCTGAGAAAGAGGGACAAGCTTATAATGCTTGATTTCTTTATAAAGGCTAAATATCTTGGGACAAAGAATTTTAAATTGCTGTTTGTCAAAGATTTATCATCATCCCCTAGTATATCAGAATGGCTAACAAAGAGGCCACAGGCCTTTCATAGTGTTTAGCAACATCAAGGGAAGCTAACCTTGATAAAGTGTATCATTCCAAGATTCAAAAACCTTTCTTTCAGACGAATCCCTTGGGTTTTGCCTAATTATCACAAGAAAAAGCTCTTTTTTAACCTGCAAGATTTATGATCCACTTATAATCAGACTGTCTTGTGTTTCTCTGAGCCTAGTGGTTCTTTCTGGCTTTGGGCTACGAACGCTGGGATCAGGGAGGCTGCAGAAAGTGAGTGATTGGCACAGGAGAGCAGAAGTGTGTGGATTATGAAGATCCAAATATCTGTGCTGGGAATGAAATTGAATTTTCAAGCAAACAGAATTTCCCCATTGCTCTCAAAGCAGATCTGTAGGGGTTTGTTAGCTGGAGCTGAGGAGAGAGAGAGGAAGGAGCTGTTCATTAGTGCACAAGGCTTTAAGAGGTGGCTTTGGGAAACTCATGTTGTATGGAACAGCTCTGCATACAGAGCAATCAGAGGAATTGTTCCAGATTTTCTGTGACCAACTGGGTCTCTTGGTAAAACAGTTTCAGAGGAGGGTTGTTATGAGGGAGCACAGAATATTTGCATGTCATGTATTAGCATTTTTTCCCCCTTCCTTGCATTCCTTTCTGACTGAAGTCAGCGGCTGTGTGGTGGGTAGGAGGAAATATCACATCCCCCAGCTTTCCCAAGTTCTGCCTCTGCCAGCTTGTGTTCTAAAGACTCTCCTGCCTGATGTCTTACTTGCCACTACCCATCCCATGTCTGTGTGGGTTCCCTCCCCAGGGACACTTCCAAAGCTGCAGCAATAGAGTTGATTTCTATTTCTCTAGACTGAGCACGCACACCATTAGTGTGAAGTGCTGCTTGCTTTAAACCAAGAACCATGTTGTTTGTACTCCAGTTATACTCTCCAAAGCAGAGCTGTACTGGAAATGTTAGTGCAACCTATTTGTCCTGGCCCTTGGATTGTGTTTGAGCCGAAGGTAGCATGGATGTGAGCCTGTAGGGAACTGCAGATCCTACAGGTCTTTTTCTTCCTTATGCATTGCCAAGCAATTATTGAGGTTTATATTTGCTTTAGTGCTTTAAAAAAATTATCTTCAGGTACTTTATTGTGTACACTTGGAAAATACTTCAATTGAAGCAGATTAGTATTTTATTAATATTATTTGTACAGGCTGTTTTCAGGCAGCGGCAATAAGAAGAGATGAAATCTCATAGAAGATGGTACAGAGGATAAATGACTCCCAGCTGGAAAGGCTGTGCCTGATACTTCACTTTGTATTGCAGTCTTCACAAAAGATAGCTTTGAACTAACTAGGAACCACACTCCAAAGCTAGACATACTCTGGAGTGAATCCGTGTGAGCGTGTGGTAAGTGCTGGAAAGGATGCGGTGCTTTTAAACCACTTGAAGGGCTGCTGTACCACCTGCTTGTGGCTACGCTGCCATCAGGAGCACTTTGAGAGATGGGGATCTAAACGAGAAGTACAGAGGATTTGGAGCCTGGGCTTAGAGCCCTGCAATGCTGCAAGTCAGGCAGGTGTCTGAGGAGACAGGTTCCACAAAACTACAGGCAGCCAGCTCGTCAAGACAAGAAGGACACTTGTGTAGGTGAGAGCTGGAAGCACTGACTGAATACCTGAATACCTGGGGGGATGTCTGTGTGTACCCATGGGAAAATCCTTTGTCTACTGTCTGTCAACTCTTCAAAGTATCTGAAGACTTACACACTGCTTTTCCTGAGGTCATGCAAAGAATTAAGGCTCTCCAAGATAGGTGGTGGGTTTTTATACAGAGTAAGCTAAGTATTTTATTTGGGGTTAGCACCCAACTACATACAAGGTTGTGTTGTTCCATAATTTAAGCAGCTTCTACTGCCTAAAAACACCAAGAAACCCCCGAAACTCTGATCCCCAGCCTTAGTCTCTTTAGTTGCTTGCATCGTTCAAGAATTGTTTGCAGTCATGAGTAGGTCAGACCCCGGAATTTCGGAACTGGCTGAAAATGGAGTCTGGTTTGCAAGGCTGTTTCTAGTACAGGTCCCCTGATTAATCAAGATGAGCATATTGGGATTTCTCTCTGCTGCTGGTTGCCTGTCTGCAGAGGTACTGAAGTGGTTTGGAGCCTTGCCCTTCTGGTGAGCACAGCTTCAGTCAGCTGGGAAGTTCCAAACTGACTGGGGCCAACTGGGCAGGAGTGTAACATGGACAAGAACTCTTGTTTTACCAGGAAACAAGGCTTTGAATATAAAACATAAAGTCACTACCTACAAAAGTTAAGGATATGGGCTTTTCCTTGTTTTGTTTGCTTTTACTCATAGAGTGTTTTTTTCAAATTAGGATGGTAGTTACATTGAATCTTATTTTCCCAACCCCTCTGATTTTGCTCCTTTAAACCTCTCACAATTTGTTAATCCCAATGTTTTTGTGAATTAACTATCCACAAGACCCCGTTCACTGTTGAGTTTCTAGAGATATTTTTTCCTGCTCTAACTTGATTCTTTGTACCCTTTTACTCCTTCCTTGCCGTTACCCACCTCCTCCTCTTTTGCTTAACACATCAGCTGGTTCTTCTTCCAATTTTATCATAGCCCTGGGGGACCAGCAAGTCGGCAAATGCATGAAACTTCTTCACTGATGGTTTTTGCTATGTTTGCCAGTACCCAGCTGGAGCACTAAATGCTGGTAAGCCAGATACAGTCTAATTTCACTGAATTTCGTATTACTCTGAGATCCCAACCACCCACTGCTTTCTATGCATCAGCTGGTTCCTTTCTGTTACGAGTCTGAGAGCAGCACTCGAGCTGGTTTTATGCACATTGGGAAGACAAGAGGCATAGCAGTGCTAAGGGTGATCATCTGTCATGTTCTGCTGGCACAGAATTACAGGGAAATGTTCTGTGGGAGCTTTTCCCTTTTATTACTCACCTGTAGATTTACAAGGGCTCTTGTAAAGGAGGGAGGCTGGGTTCAGAAAGCAGCAGGTGCAGCAACTGGTAGCTTTCCACATGGGGAAGGCTGAATTTTACTTTTGCTTTACTATCAGTGATTTCTTCCCCCTCTGAGATCAGTTATGCCATTTCTGCAGACCCAGATCCTAACCTGTGTACAATCAGCATCACCCTAATCAGGTGGGATGAAAAATGTGTGCTCTAAATCTGGCAATAAGATTAGAATTAGAATTTCTGCTTACTGGCGCAGCATTTATTGCAAGCAATATTAGTTTAAATAATTTAAAAAGGAGAAGTCATGTGTTTTATTTTTACTTCTCTCACCACTTAGAGAACCATTTGGGTCCGTCACTAGGTTCCTGCAGGGGGAATTTTCTGGTGACTGCAGCATAGCAATAGCTGATTACTTCTGTCAGGCAAACAATAAATAGCCCAGCTCCTGAGCTGCTGAGCCCAGACCAGCTGTGTATTTTTCCAGAGATTGCTGTTCCTGTGTAGCTCCCAGGGGACACGGTATTGAGCTGACTCCTTGGGTTATGGGCTTCTGGGGGAGGCATATAATGAGCTTCTCCTGTTTGGCTCATGAGTGTGCACATTAATTTGGGGATTTTTTTTTCAATCTTGCAGCAATTAAAAAATCAAAGTAATCTACCATTTTAAAGGATGATTAACTGGCTAGGTTTTATTTCTGATAATTTACTTAATAAGTAATCTAATTAGCAGGAAGATGGTAGCAACCAAAATGTGAGATGGCTCTTAATTATTTTTTCTATATCTGGGAGTTTTGTCCTAGAAGCATAAAAATTCTTTATAACTGAATGCAACAGAGAATAGAGTTGGTTCAGATGGTTCCTTGGTCTTTCTTTCAGAGCATTTGGAGTAAGCCTGAGCCTTGCTGAAATCACTGGAGCAGGCAACCAGCAGTCAGGGTGGAGAGCCATGGAAAGAAATCTTGCTTTTGCCCAAGATGTAGGTTCTCATGTGATGTTTCCTCTGGTTCCCCTCATGACTTTTCTTTCTGCATGGAGAGTTCAGCAGATGGATTGACTCTGTGGGACAAGCAGAGCAGGCTCTGCACACATAGCTCTCTACCTGGTTTGTCTCAGTTGGACCCATTCCTGATTCTTCTCCACAATTTCTGTGTGCTTTGAGCAAGTGCCTTAGGTTCTCTCTGCTTCCTCACTGGGATGTTGAGAGGATAAGTGACTTACAAAGCTGGAGGCTGCTAAATCCTACATTATCAGGGATCAGATACATGCATTATATAATGTCTTAATGTGAATTTTAACCATTCAGCTTGATTCATGTGCCAGTCGAGTTTCACTTTACCCAGGATATACAGTTGCTTTAGAATTGTTTCTAAAAATTGCTCCAGTGGTGTGTGCTTTAGGCTAGGTTTATGCAAACCCTTTCTTAAGACGAAAAAGAGCTATTTGCAACAGCTTGAGTATCAAAGCAATGGGGTAAAAACCTAAGATGTTTTGTATTTGAGGAGAAGATCCAACTCCCAGTCCCACTGGGTTTATTGCCAGAAGGTTTTGCCATCCTGTCTTGAATCTGTTCTGTCAGGGTGTGATTGTTTTTTAACAGAAAAATTCACAAATACAGGCAGAGGAATGAAAAAAAAAAGTCTGAATTCTGGACAATATACCTCTCAGTTATATTTTTGGATGCCTGCTTTGGTAAAGGCCAATTATTTTGCTGTCTGAGATTGAGCTAAACTGACAGAAACGAGAGATAATTAATTCTAGTAAGGCGGAAAAACCCAGTAAGTTACAGTATACAGAGCATGAAAAGTGCATCTATGTATAGAAGCTCCTGAGCCTGAATCTTCATGCAGTCAGCCTCTTAGTAGGTCAAGCAGCACCTTACTCTGGGCCATGATTATCAACTGGCCTCTACAAAAATTCAAAGGGACATTCACTGCATGTCCCCTTCAGACATTTATGAGTTCATTACCAGTCTAATAAGGCAGTAGAGCTCACACTGAACATCATGACCTCTGAGTAATACCTAAATGCAAACATTTTGGCAAATAGTTATTGATTTCAGACTTAGGAAAAGAGAAAACTTTAGATTTCACTCCTTTCTTTTATGCTTGAAAGGCTTATGTAGGTGGGTACAGCAGGGACTGCTCCTGCTGAGACCTCCTCAGTCTGAGCAGGAGCATTCAGTGCCCAAAGTTCCAGGCTGTCTCTTTTGGAGGTAGAGCTTCATAGGAAGTCTGGACAAGGCCATAATTTTGTTTATCTAAGTCTCTGGAATGATGTTTTGAAGCCTCCATTGTTGTGCTTGTCATCACACAGTGTCTTTATTTTAGGGTATGAGAGAGGTGTATAAATAGAAGAAATACTTCGGCTTTTTACCAGCCAGTGAGGTTATTCTTGGGGAGTACAGAGAAATACATGATCCTGTTGTGTACATAGGAGAGTGTGGTGGCTTGGTGTTCCTTAGGCAGTTCTTGGCAAGGGCTAGGTAAGCATGAATTACAGCTGAAAATTAGTTCAGCCAAGTTTCTAGGGAAGGGGTGGTTTGGTTTTTCTTCAGTACTTTCCATGTTCTAACAGGAAAAAGTCAGGGAAACCTTCTGGGCTTGTATATGCTCCAAGCGCCCCTCCTTGTTAGACTCTTCTCTGTTTCTCCAGCCAACTGGCAAAACATTTTAAAGTCATCACCATGTTACACTTGGAGCAGAATTATCTCTGTTATAGTCTCCCTGAGGACAGTGAAAAGATGAGACTGAATTTCTGGAAATGGATTTTCTGTCCAATCTGCCTGTATTCATTTCTTCCTCTTGCCTTTGTCCGTGAACTCACTAAAACCAGCGTGGTTAAGTTGGGACACTGGATTTGTGCAGCAGATGCCATGGAAGGCACTTAATGCTGGATAGATTGTTTTCTCTAACCAGTGTGTACATTAAGTACTAGGCTAAATCCTTTTGGATTAGATAAGTGAGAGGAAAAGAGACAATTTCCAGAGGGAATTGTCCTTCTATGCCCCTGATTTTTGTGTATTTACAATTTTGCTCTGAAATGGAATCAGTGTATTTGGCACACTTGATTTTTTCAATCTATTCCAATTACTAAGATTTGAAGTAGCCTCTCAAAAAAGTGCTGATTTCTTCAGGATGACACGGAGCAGTCAGCTCAGCACTTTGTCACAGCTCAGTTTGCCGGCATGCTAAGTGCTATTTAAATCTTTCCCAAGTCCTGGCTGGAGAAGAAATACTCCAGGCTGGAATCAGCAGACAGACCACACATGAACCCTGGCCTTCCCATTCACGTGTTGTGTGTCCTGTGATTGCAACCATGTCTTTCACACAAATGCTGAGACATTCCCAGAAACAGCCTTCTGGAGCACTCATTCAGGGGTTTCTGCCTTCCCCCTTAGGAAAAATCTTGTTCTTTTGCAAGAAGAGGTAAGGACACATCAAAGATCCGAATGTGCACAGGGGCTTGAGGCCAGTTCTACCTTTGCAAAGAAGAGTTTATTCGGAAATGTAGGGTTGGTCATGGCTAACAGGGAGTAAGGAGTGTCAGTAAGGAGTGTCAGGCAAAGTCTCTTCTATTACCTTTTCCCACATCAGCAAAATACCACGAGAACTATAACAAATGCTACACACTTCTAATTATTTTTTTAAACAGAAAGAAATACTGCTAGTGAGTAATAAGATACAGGCTTGTCAGTTTACTTTGCTGAGAGTTTAACTAGCTCTCCTCTCTATTTCTCCTGCTTTTTTTCTGACATGGTTCAATTTGCTGACAGGGATTTCAGCTGAGATCTGATGTGTGCACTGTACAACATCCTGCACTAGCTGCAGGATCAGGAATGAGTCTGTCCTTTCAACTTCAGTTCAGGCGAGGCTGGGAGCAGTGTAAAAGCAACGTATTTGCCTGCAGAGAGGATGGAAGGTCAGGTTTGTATCACGCTTTACCGCTTGCTGTCAGCTAAGACACAGCTCAGACTCTCATTTCACAGCTGCAGGGTGAGCATAGAAACAACAGCTCCTGCAGGAAGGAGCAGAGAAACATAAAATGTTAGGACAAAAGCTATTGTGTCCAGAGACACGGATCAAAATCTCCAGGAAAATCATCCGTCTCTGGTCTTTACTCCACACATTCGAATAGACACATACGTGCACGTGCACTCACTGGGAGCCTTGATGCATGAATAAAAAGAACAAAAATCAATATGTTGCCTACATTAAGAAGATAGTGATGGGTTATGCCTCTAGTCCTAGGATCAGCTCTCTAGTGTGTAGTGAGCAGAGCTATTTCTAATGCTTTAGAGCGGTAAAAGTTATTAATATTTAAATATATGTGCTTTTTCTGTTCCACTTCTGCTGAAGGTGTGCTGTTAACGATCATGCTACCCCAGAGACCAGTAAGAAAATAGACACACTGCATGTCACATTGATGTCTTCTTTGGTTTTTTGTTTTGGGGTTTTTTTGGTGGTTGTTAATTCAGCTTCTTTCAGTCTTTCCTTTCCCAGCAATTGCTAGTATAACTGCAATGCTGCCCCTGTAAAAATTCTGAGATGGAAAACTGACACCAAGAAGAGGAATTGATTACAGATAATGCTGTCTCTCTGACTTTTGCCTGTTTGCCAGAACTCTGCACTGTCTGGATTGGAAAGTTCATTTCTGTAATAGCAAATGCAGAATCATAGCAAAGGGATTTTGAAAGTACATCTTCATGGTTTTGGGCTCCTGCCTTGGTCTAATAACAGGTTCTTTTAAGAAGTCACTGCTGATTTCAGGATGTTTGAGACTTGCAGGACATTAAATGAGAAGTCAATGGGTAATGGGGATAGAGAAATTTGCTCACTCTACAAATGCATTTAGGCATTAGAACACTGTCCTACTTGAAGACAATGGAAAGTGTTGCAAAATAAATGGTGTCTGGCCCTGCAGGGGTGTGTGCACCAGGCTGTAGGTAAATCAATAGGCCCACTTGTAAGCAGCACTATTAAACAGTTACCAAAAAATCCTCTCGTGAATGACATGCGCTTTTTTGCTTATAGTGATCGGTAGCAGTACTCTCTGACAGGGAGGACTGTCTGTACACTGTAGATCTTACCACCCTTCATAAATACAGAAACTGATGAAGAAACTCGAGTGACTCACTCCAAACGATCTGAAATGTGCTAATACCAATAGTGACTTCATTTGTGAAGGACAAGAACAGGCCGTTAGGAGTAAGCACATTAGTTTTGTCTTGTATGAGATGAAGTAGCAGACAGGAGGTCAGGGAACTGCAAGTTTTTCTCTGTCAGTTCCCAAGGCAGAGCAGGGCACTCACAGCAGAAGAGTCACTCTGCACAGGAGGGACCTGCTATGCGCTCTCCATGTGTGGAAGCTGTGAGCAGTTGTAGTGTCTCCAGGGATGGTGGTTGAAGACATTACGTTTAAAACCTGATCTAAAGACAACAGAAATCACCATAAAAACTGTACTTGCCTTCAGTTGTTTCCTCTTATGCAGGAATAGTGATTCCTCAACAGTACCAAATAAACTGAGGTGCTGCATTCCTGGATAATTGTAGGTGCGCCTGCATATCCATATTGGCCTTCTGTGTCTGAAATCCTCTTCAGCAGTGTTGTCTCCTGGTGGGTTGAGGCATTGTTTTGGGCTTTCCTTGGCCATGTATGAGTTCCCAGGGGGATGATGTGACTGTTTTGCTGCCTTCTCATGCCAACTCAGTCCTGCCACATCCCTGTAGCCACACTGTGAATGTGTTGCAAGGTTGCAGCAGCTGGGAGGATGTGCTGCTTACTCTGCTGTACCCATGCAGGGAAACAAATCTGCTTCATCCTGAATTGAATTAGTTGCTCTTTATACAATAATTAATTATTATCCTTGAATCATCAGTTTTTTTAAACTTTGGGTTTACAGACAACTTCTTAAATGCCAGACTTGCAGATATTGACAAGCAAAGTCAGGTTTCATTATTTATTAGTTCTTCTGACACCTTTCTGTTAGGACAGTCTGGAAGGTGTTCTCTCTGAAGCAGCATTAACTGCGCTTCAGCCCATCTTTGTCCTGCAGCCACGTTTGGCAAGCAGAGCATTTGATGTGCTGTCCAGCTGTGGGGCAGGAGGAGGGCAGCACGACCAGGGCACTTCCCGCTGAGGATTTCCCGGGACACTCCGGTGCAGGGGAAGTGCTGCCTCGTGCCTTCTGTGCGCACCAGTGATACCTGCTCAGGAATTTCTGCCATCGCAGCTCAACTGCATGCTGGGGGGTGAAAATAAAGAAATAAATAATATGTTGTATCTTTTAAAAACATAATCCCACCAAAAATGTGTGTTGAGAAAGGTGACTGATAATTAAAACAGTTGTGCTTGAGCAAACAAGGGTCCTGATATCCAAACTGCTGGTCTCTGCTGATGGTTTGGTAATACACAGAATGCTTAGAGAAGAATAAAAGAAACAGATTAGTGATCGAAACACAGAGATTTCTGCTAAGAAAAGCTCATATTTTCTGTTTATCTATGTTTTCTTTTTAAGAATTCCAGACACACCTGCCTTTTTACTGCCTGTGAGTATCAAACACTTTCATAAACCCATTCATGATGACTCTTACATTACTTTACTTAGGGATGATGAGTATTCTATTAAGAAGTATATTTAGTTAGCACTGTTTTACCCTTGCGTGCATTACGGTGTTTTAAGAATATTGAATTTGAATGCTCCTTCAGCATTGTGAGACCTTTCTGTAACTCCTTGCAGTCACAGTTAGATTTAATTACCTGAAATAACTTTCTATATTTACCAAACCAATCAAGCAAGTTTCTTATTCAAGTCACTTCATTGTGTGACTGTGAGGCAATTTATCTTTGAGACAGACACTTTGAATGTGTGCATGTTTTGAATACAAATACTGATTTTCATGCTGTTATTATTCTAATGATGGTATAGCATTGCTAACCTTTTTTTCCCAGATTTAAAGGTCTAAATAAAATGACAAAGGCTGAAGTCCATGCCTTTAAAAGTCTAACTACACCTGTGGATAATGAGGAGAGTAACTTCCTGTGTCCAGTATCAAACTTCACTGGTGTGCACAGGGACCACACAAGCTACTCAAACTCTCAATTTTTTGTTCTTGTTAGTTAATGAAGTTCTTGCATTTAGAGATGAATGCGTATTTTCTCTGCGAATTAGGAAACAATACTGAAAACACATTTATTTTAGATATTTAAGGACAGAAATTAAGTTGCAGTATTGCTTTTTACACCCATAAGTTCAGATAACTATAATTCAATATGTTGAAGTGATCTAAATATTGTAAACCCTATTGATTGTGGCAGTAGGAGGGGTTTTTGTAACAGTTGATAATACAGTTGCTCTGTAAGTATTTGTACTGGTAAAATTGATGCAAAAAAATCAAAACAGTGCTGGGAGAGCAATCACAAATGAACCTCACAGGGCGAACTTGAAAATAGTTTTTAATTCTTTATGAATTGTAAAGAACAGAAAAGGCTTGTTTAATCACAAGGAAAGTGAAGTCTCCTCTCTGTAAAGATGCAATAAAATGTGAGTAGTGAAGCATTAATAATTCCTATTTCCTCATTGACTATCACCTTGAAATGGTTTCAGCAAGTACAGGGGTTGGATGAAAAAAGGTAAACTCTTTGGAGAATGAATGTTTTTAAAGAGAACTAAAGGCTCTTTCAGGAGGAAATAACTGATAAAAAATCAAGAAAATTGGATGGAAGGGTGCCCCTCACGGTTTATAGCCACCTGGAGGTGCTGTGGGATGCTCAGAATACATATCCTGGGAGCAGCCATCCATAAGCCATTTGTTTCACCTGCAGGAATTCGCTCCAGACATGGTACCTTGTACCCCAAGCACTCCGGAGTTTGTTTGATACTAAGTACTTAGCTCTGCCACCAGTGAAGCCTCTGAGTGTTGAACAGCTCCTGTTGGTAAAAATCTGCTTTGTTCTTCCCTGGGGCTGTGTTTGAGGGGCTGTGCTCACTGTGGTGCTGCCTGGAGCTGTGGGGCAGGGCTGGGTCATTGGTACATGACAGAGTTTGTGCCCCTGTGTGACTTGTCTGAAGCTGAAATTTGCATATATAATAGCTTTATAATAGGCTTTCTTTTTGCATTGTGAGGTTGTGACCTGAACAAACCCAGGACGGATTTCTTGAGACCATCAAATTCTTCTTCACTTGATGTGACAACAAATCCATTTTCTAGTCTATGAAGTTAATTCCCTCAGTCACTGTCTCTGCTTTGTCCTTTTTGATTACTTCATTTGAAAGGCAGTGGCTATATTAAATAAACTCCTGTTAAAGGGGTTTGGAATATCTCCTTTCTAGCACATCCCCAGGGAAAATTATTTGAGAAAAATAGAGAGAAGACGACTTGGCAGCACTAATTCACCATTAGCTGCCAGTTATATTTGTGCATGGTCAATATCATACCCAAAATAATGCAGGATGACTTAATTATCTCCTTCCTGATGCTGGCCTGCTTCCCTTTCTGGTTAGCCCACCTAAGAGCATAAAACAAGCAGAGAAGAGAGGAAGATACTAGCCAGCTCCATTTATGGTTTGGGATTTTTTTGACTTTGAATGCTTTACCTTAAGAAGCGGGACTTGATTTTGCCCCTCAGGTGTGATGCATGCAAACCACAGGCATTGCCTGTGCAGAGGTCTTTTGACCCACGAGACAGGTCTGTTTTTCTTAGCCTGGTTTGTAGATGGTGCTTTTAGCAGTGATGACAGAGGGTGACAGTGAACCAAGGGAAACTCTTCACTGTTTATCCAGAGTGCCTCACCTGAACTGCTCCTGCATGTGCAGGACTGCAAGCAACTAAGCTTGCTTGACTGGAGAAAGCCATGATTTAGTAGTCAGTGTAAATAAGAGGAGGATTAAATTATCACTGTGACATGGCGCTGGCCACAGTTCATTTTCAGGGCTAAGCTTCATGTCAGCTCAGGATTGACATGCACTTGGCAGTGCATTAAGCTGAAAGGGATAAACCAGTTGTGACCCTTTGCACTGCTTCTCCCCGTGCCAGCAAGCTCAGTGGGCCACAAGTCAGCACCAGAAAGGCTTAGCCTGAAAAATGAGTGAGTCAAAAGTGAACGTGATTTGCCCTGAAGTGTGAGACTGAGGAAGGCAGTGGTTTGGGAGCGGGTTTGTGTGCTGGTCTCTGTGGGGAAATGTCAGTCCACACGGGCAGGGCAGGCAGCAGGGAAAGAAAATGTCTCAAGAATGGCAGCTTAATCCACTGCCAATTGCATGGCATTTTACATGGCAGGCCAGGGAGTTTCAGTAGGAAAATCAGAGGTTCCTTGCATATGGACTTCCCTTGTGTATCTTGGTTAAGATTAAAAAGTGTTTCTTCGTTTCTGTGGAAAAGAGTTGAGGGTTTTCAGCCGACTGTAGGTCAAGAACATTTAAGTCTCATAATCTTTTACAAAGGTAGTTACATGAGTGCTCACCCTGGTATCTAGAGCTGTACTTTATAGAGCTGATGCCCACAGGATTAAACTGGGTTTTTGTTTTTAATTTTTCCCATAAATATGAAAGAGCTGTCTCACTCAATTACTGTATTCATACTACAATGACTCTGTTAATTTTCTTTTTTGCCAGATGTGAAAAGAGCAGACCTCCCTGTTTTTCACATGTGTAATAAGAGGCAGCGAGAAACGCACTAATGTTCCTTTTTTCATTACTGATCTGAATATTGGCTGTTTACCCAGTAGCTTTTCATGCAACTACTTGTTTATTAGTCTGATTCAGTTGCAGTTTCTTTGCATATACAAACTTAAGTAATTTCAGATAACTAGCAGCTCCCTAATCCTGATAACTTTCTCATTTCATGACAGAAGGATTTTAGCTTTTACTATTTTTTCTTTATCCTGTATCTGTGTTATAAAAAAACCCTCATAGAAATAGTAGAGAAAATAAATAGACATGTAAAAACTTAAAGCTTATTGAGTATAGAAAGATGTGTGATATATTTGCAGGGGTGAATTTTTGCAGGAGCAAATGTAAGTTTTCCAGGTATATTTCCGGGTAAGTTTTCCAGATATATATGGAAGGCATTGGGTATATGACAAAAAACCAAGGATTTTAATTCAGAAATTGCATGTAAGATGTTTAGTGCAATCCACACCTGACCAGCTGAAGGAAGATTATGCGGTGAGCAGTCGCCCTTCAGGACGACTTCAGCAGTGTCAGGACACCAATTGTAGCACTGGCTTGGGTCTGCAGCATGATTTTGGGCACACTGCCTCCACCCCATCCGCTTTCATTTTCCCTTTGACCTTGGCTATATCTTTTCTATTTAGGATGTAGATGCACTATGAGTCAGATTCCCTTTGATGAAGTGCTTTTGCTGTGCAGTCTTTATCTCTGCTTCTGAAATAGTATTTCATTAAATCTGCCTGGGTAAGAGGCAGACTTCTAGTTTAGGAGCCTTTTGAGACAAGCAGATCCATCTTTTTCTTTCCCCGGTGTCAATGATTTTTAATTAGAGATGAATTTTCAATGCAATCAGAGAAATATTTTAATTTGCTTTGCAGTGTTGTCTCCTCCTTATGGTGTATTAATGCTGCTAAAAGCAACTACTCTTTGAACAGGTTCCCCAGCCAGAGGCTCTGAACACTCCTCCGGCCCCTGCTATGAAAATGAGTATCAAGAAGCCCCTGAGCTTCAGGTGCAGGGGAGTGGTGGTGTTTGTTTTCCCCTGGGGAATTTAGGGTTACTGTTACCCAATGAGATCCTAAAGGGAGTGTGGAAAAAATAATATTGTCAATCATGTGTTGTACTGGTTTGGTCAGGGCCTGTCTGAGGGGAAGGGACTTGCTAGTGAGCAGTGAAAGGAGGAGCAAACAGAGGATGCTCTCTGCATTCTTAAAACTAGGTCAGTCCTCATTAGGCAGCATTTTCGTATGTCACATAACAGATGAACTCCAGAGAGCAATACATCTTCTCTGAATATAAATGGACTTGTGTTAGTTCTGTAGATGATGTGAGAACCTACATTGGACTGCACTCTTATTTTAGCACATATGTTTGCCCAGCTCCTGAAAAATGCTGGACATTAACTCGTTGGAGAAGTTTATGACTTGTCTTCAATTTACTATCTCAAGCACTGCAATCCTGATTAGGTTTTTCAAGAAATATGTGCAAATTATGCTATGAGTGTTTCAAATGTCATTTCTGTGCTTATAGCTCCTGGCTGCTAATCAACATGCAGAAATGCCCTAACATTTAAAAAGCTTTGGCCAACTTCACCAGAATAACTTGCTAAGAGCAAACTGCAACATTAAAGCTTCATTTCCCTTCAGCTGCAGGCTTTCATATGCCCATTCAGCTTTGGCATGACCGCTTCAGAGCTGGAGTTGCACCTGCTCCTGAGACGCAGACTTTTCATCGTGTGCTAGGTTTGTTAGTGTAGTTCACTTGGGAGTAAAGCCCTGGAGTGAGCTTGAGGAGTGAAATGTCAGTAAGGCTGGGATCCTTATGCTTTTAAGCCAGTAGCTTTTAAGCCAGTGCTAGCCAGCAGAGCTAGCACTTAATGTGTCTGTCTTCCTGTGTAATTGTTTGTTTGGGTTTTTTTAAACAATTGGTAAAAGTGAGGTCTTGATTACGCTTGGGAGGCTTTGAATCTCATCTGCCGGCCCTTTTGATCACATTTGGTCTCTTAATAAAGAGAGGGCATGTCTTTAAAAACAAAATTCCCACTTACAGGTTCAAATATTTCTTTACTGTTAAAATACCAATTAAAAAACTTCAGAACCCAAATATATAGGCTTGGTAAAATTTCTAGAGTCAAAATACCCTGCAGCTCTACATCAATTTCTCACAGACCTGTACAGAAAAGACCATAAATAATTGAGTAGTAAATAAATACAGATTGGCTACTGGCATTAAAATATTAGTCTATAATTTATAACTTTCAGTGTGCAGTCAGTCCACAGTAATTTATAGTGCTGTGATTTGTTCCAGATTTCCTTCTGGGGCCATGGTTGAGAGGAAACTATGCACTAGCCTTAAGTTATTGTTCTGTCATTCATTCCAATGAATGACAATGTCCTACTGAAATATTTTAGATTTTTATATTTACCAAGGCACTGTGTCTCAAAACAGCCACCTGAAAATAAGAAATTAAATGGGGAAATACAGGAGAAATAAATCTTCTCTCAATAGCCCAAGGCTGAAAATTATTGAGCACTCAAAGGAGAGTTCTCTGCACTGCTGGTTGTTGCAGCAGCTCTTGGGTGCCCTGGCTGAAAATTCGACACGTCTGTGCATGGCCTGTACTCATACATGTGCAAAGTGCTCTTCCCTCAGCTTTACCCTTAGAATACTCAGCCTTTTGCTCACAGTTTGTGATGCTGCCTCAGGGCTTATCTGAGTCCCACCAGGTTCTCAGGCACTGGGAAGGCGAAAGAGGCACAAAAGCTCAGGCAGGTCCCTATTGATGAAGTTGTGCTGCTGTTGTTATTGCATTTATTTGTCAAGTGCCTGCAGATTTCTTGATGCTGTGCCAGAGGGAGGTGGATGCTTCCTGTTGTCTTGAATTTAAAAGCTAAGCGCCACCTCTGGGAGCAGTACAGCTTTTGTGGATGCTTTCGGCTGTTGTTTGTAGTTGCAGTAACAGCAAAAACCATTGCAGCATCTGATCCTTGCCAAGCAACTGGATACTAATACATTGCAACACTGGGGAAAAGGCAACTTATAAACAGGATATTAGTGTGCTTTTTTAACTTGGGGCTGACCTGAGAGCATTTTCCTGTGAGGTATTTGGCATGGTGGATTTGAAACAAGAGAGAGTAATGCTGAATTTGAGTAGAGGTGAGAGCTGGTGCGTGGAGCATGAAAGAAAGTGAATGATAAGAGGACAACTTTGGAAGAAAGCTGGAGAGGAAAGTCTGGTCAGAGAAGGGGATTGTTTTGCAGAAGAAAGAGGGTCATAATTAATATATGACCTATAGGCAGGCCCATGAAATAAAGGAAAGAATGGAAAGTTAGCATTGTTAAAGGAGTTAGCTGAGCTTTTATGGTTCTTTGTGCCTTTGAGAAATATCTTGCTTTGTGAGTATTGGGTCCAGAAAGAATAATTCTGTTACCCTCCAAAAGCCTCAGCTGTGCCTGCATTGCTGTGGTACCATGGAAAGCCACGGCTGCCCTGCTCCTCACTGTGTCTCCACAGCAGCAGCAGTTCTCTTCCCTACAGTGTACTTGCTTTGGCGCTGGGGCGTTCTCAACAGCATTGTAAATAATGCATCTGGACTGTCCATCTTCATCATAGCAGACACAGTGGAAAGATAGTTGAGGAAACTGGAAACTTGCTTTTTGGGCTCTGGATCTTTCCAAATGCTTCTGAGACTCATGTGGATGTTTCTTCTCCTATGTGTACATAGACATTAAGGTGGGGTATCATATTCACCACTGCTTTTGAATATGGGCAATGGAGCCGATTATGTTTCAGCCTTCTTAGGAAAGGTCTCACCTGATTTCACCTACTTACTGCTGCTGTATTGGTCCTGTGCAGTTGTGTAAGGTGAAAAGAGAATAAGCAAAGGATGGCATTAAATCAATTGTAAAGATCTTTACTGGGCATTTAAGAGCTTGGGAACAGATTTTCTGCAGTGTAATTCAGCCAATTTTTACACAATATATTTGCAAATACTTTACTTCTTTGTGCTCCAGGACTTGGAAATCACACCCTGCTCCAGTACATACTGATCTACAGTTATTCCAGGCAGGACACTTTATACCTGCAGAAAGCTTCTCTGCATTAACTTCATTAAAAACCAAACCAAAACAAACAAACAAAAAACCCCTAACACTTTTCAAAAATTCAGAAAATGTGGAACTTTGTATTATCACGTAGTACTCTTACTATTTTTCATAGCCACCTTCATTTGAATGCCTTGTGAATATGCATTATTTGAGGACAACTATAAACCAAGATGCAGAATATAATATTAATTATACATGCAGGAAGAACCTGAAAAACTTAAGAATGTGGGTCTTGCCCTATGACACCACAGGGTCTGTTCAGGTGTGGGTGAGTCAGAGGCTCCGGATGCAGTATTGAGTGTAATCCTGGTTGTGCAGTGACCTCTAGAGCTGGAGGGATGACAAAGGCTGCTCTGAAGCTCTCTGCTGCTCTGTGACTGGCATCTGCAAGTGCAACCCACATGTCAAAAGCAATCTGCCTAACTGGTGCAGAGAAACCCAAGGGCTTCCAGAAAAAGTTAAACTTGTAACAGCCTGTCCCCATTTTGTTATGAATGACAATCATGAGATAGCTTACATGTGCCAGTGACATCAGTGTTGTAAAAATAGCATAGATACATTCTTGACAAAACCCAACAAAGGAAATCTAAAAATGTACAATGATGGCAAACTTTCGTATGTGCAACATAGAATTCCCAGCAGTTATTTCCAGAAATTTAGCTACAGGTTGTTTTACTTGAAATTATTTCTACTTATTGCTTAATTTGCTTTGTTATGACTTCTTTTCTTTCCTGTGCAAAGGTTCTAGATCATGTCTTCTGGTGGGGAGGAGTGCTGTGGATAAGCAGAGATTTGTCAAACAGAAAATCCCCCGTCCAGAGGTGGTTGTTGTTATATACACTATGACACACTGTTAGGTTTTAAATGGTTTAAAATCAGAGCCCTGTTGCACTGAGCGCTGCTCTGGAACACCATCCCTGCTCCAAGGAACATCCATTTGTAGTGTCCCACATGGGGACACCAATCGGTGAAGGAAGAATATTCTTCTCTCTCTGCAAGACAGGCAGGGAGCAGCTTGGCCAGATCATGCAGAAAGTCTGGGGCAAATACAGTTTTTAATCGAGCTGGTAAACTGCATCAGGGTTGGTAACCTCAGCATTGTCCTCTCTTTCAAACACTGGGTTTGAAATTCTCCAGAATTACAAAGTTGTTGTATATTAAGCCAGGAAATATTAATGAGATCCTCAAAGGTTTTAGCAGAATTTCCACTATATCCAACTGAGGTGTAATTATGTTATGCTTGTGGAATAAGCTTCTCTGTTCTAGGCCAACATAGTCACATGGTTCCTGGTTACAGCAAAAAGAGTTTACAAAGTGTTACAAGCAATGCCTGCAGTAATAGTCTGACTTTCCTGTACTATTATTTCAAGCTGTTCTGTCCTCTCAGCCCACACACAGACCCCTCTGTCAAAAGGTCTGGTGATATTTGGCCACAAATATGCTTCTCCAAATAGGTGTGTTGGCTAAAACTGGATTTTTGTCTCCTCCTTTCTTGTTACCAGATCCATTTTGCATGGTGCTAGTGGCACTTTGTTGCCTTTCCATATTTCACCATACACAGAAAAGCAGGCAAGCTTTCTGACAGTTCAGATGCAGCAGAAACTGGGATTACAACCGAGTGCGGGCAATGCTACCAGGGCAGCCATGGGGCAGGCACATCCCACGGGGTAAGGCTCTGTGCTGGAGCTCCTTACACCTGGCTCAGGCTGCTGTGCTCAGACACTTGTGTCTGTCAGACGTTAGCTCTGAGCAGCTGCTCCCTAACATCTTTCAAACCTCCTTGGAACAAAGCCTGGAAGTTCAGTAACAGAGACAAATGGCACTTAAAATGGCAACCCTGCTGCTCTGTGCTTCTTTCTGAATGAGTAAAAAACAATTGTGATATGCTATTAATTATCACTGACAGAGGGACAAGGAAACTGGCCTCTCCATGGGATGCTTATTCATCAAGGAAAAATGTGTTCCCTCATTTTGCAGATGAAATATCTGAGGTGTGTGACAGGGTGTGTGCTGTGGGTGCTATACAATGAATGGGCACTACAGAATGCTGGATGGGCTCTGCCAAAAGGCTTCAGGTACTGTGGGTTACTTCCCCAAGAGCAGCCCTGTAAGCTTTGTAAGATACACTCTGCTTCACAGGATGCTGTGGAGTCAGCCTGGTTCTTGTCTTTCCAAAACCAGAATAATTGCTGTTTCAACACAAACACTGGGGGTTTTGCTTCCAATAAGATTTACTTAAAAACATGTTGTAAAAACAAAAGAAGTAGCAAAATAGAAATCAAAGGTGTAACTTGACATGTATCAAATGTTACCTACTTCTGCAGGGCTCCAAGCATGCTCAGCATAGCTCTTAATTTTTCATTCCCCAGACTGAAAACAGCCTATTTTTCACAGAGCAAATATAGCAAAAGTAAGCAAGAAGAGGATCTGGTGAAGCAAATGCTTGATATAGTCAAGGGCTCAATTATGCATCAGTGGATTCAATTTAGAGAGTAGAGAGCATCAGTCTTGGACAAAGTCAGTCTCCCACACAGAGCACCAAAGTACACACTGACAGAATGAATTAAGTAGAGTGCTGGCCAGAAGTCACTTCTTCCAAAAGGTAATTTGATTCACTCCTACAGAAATTAGACTCTAGAAGTGGTTTATTTACATCTCTTGCTTGAAACCACTTGAAACGTGCAGGGAAAAAATAACAACCAAACGTTTATTATTGCGTCGCTTGTTTTTGGTAAAAACTTTTCCTTGGATACAAGTATATCTCTTCAGAAGTAACTGAGCAAGCAGACACCCCGGTAAACTTGGTTTACAGAATCTAAGCATATTGGCCTATGTCAGTGATAAATTTTTCCCCAGATGTGTTTTGATAGAAGTGAGCAGTTTGTGTGACATTTGGACAATGCAGGTGGTACATGGGACTAAAGCGCACCACAAGTCATCTTCATCTGCTTCTCTTCATTATAGGGCCAAGAAAATCTTATTTGTGAGAGTGATAAAGTTGGTCCTTGTGTTCTTGGTACTGTGTGCGCTGCTTTATTGCACAGCATCAAGCATCACAAATTATAAAAGAACAGTGTTGAAGGCTCAGAATGATGTCAGTAGTGTTTCTCTTTGCTTCTGTGGGACAATAAAAACTCTTGTATGACTGTGGTCTACCTACATGTGACCCTAGGAAACCAATACACCTTATCCTCTATTGTTGCAGACAACCAAATCATGGCTTTTAAGCATTCCTCTATAGACCTGTGCATCTGAACTGGTTAGGTTTGTTCCCATTACCCCTGTTGGAAGGAGGATGTCCTTCCAGAACCACCTGTCAGATTTGGAGATTTTTGGCTTTCTATTGGAAAAACTTTTATAGAAGCAGAATGCATCAAGCAGCTAAAACTAGAAGAGTTTTTCTTGAAATGCAGTGGACTAGAGAGTTGCAGTCCAACTGCCTTAGCCCTTCAGTTTGACTGAGGCCTTGAAGTTCCATCTCAGGTCCTGGATGATGAAACACTGGTTTGCTGCCAAAAGAGAGGAAACTTTGCATTTATCTCTGGTGTGTTCTGCTAGAAAAGCTGCCATCAGTTTCTATTAACTGACACAGAGGTGAGCAGACAGAGTGAGTTGTGGTGAAGGACTCTGTGTTCTGTGGCCTTTCACAAGCCTCCCCACCCATACATAAAAGGTTTGGAGATGGTTCGGATCTTCCCTGAAACACAGTGCCTCATCTTCTTCTCCCACTTCATTCCACTAATGAGTTGGCAACTCAGCCTGAGGTTGGTAACAATGTGTTGACATCAGACCTTATTTTTCTGTGGCCTGAGCAATCTGCTTGGCACATGATCTGAGGGTCAGGTTATTGCAACGAGCTGTACAGTTTTGTAGAGATTTTTCACTCAGTTGTTGGCAGGGCCCCAGGCTACTGCGGCTTACTCCACTGACTCTTTCACTTGCATTTCCAATTTTCTTTGCATGAAAGCTCAATCTATCACAGGCAGCCTTTCCACTAGCCATTAATTCTCACTGACTGGCTGATTGACTGGGCTCCCATGCTGCATCACTTTGGAGGTTAATAGGATTACTAGAAATGCAAGAAACTGCTCACATGGTGACTTTAAAAAAATACAAAAGGAAGGAAGGAGGTGATAGCCAATTTGTCAATATTCATACAGTGGGTCAGTTCACCTCCTCTGAGTTATCCAAAATTGCACTTGACTGCCTTAATGGGCCTATTGTCATTTTGATTGACGGCTCTACAGCAGAATCTCATGAAGGTGGTATAAATTAAATGAAGTTGCAATGACAGCGGTGGCTCAGGGCTGTCAGCAGGGTACATCCAAGCTGCAGAGCAAGTGTGGGCCCGGGGCTGTGCTTGAGCCCAGCCCTGGCAGCAATTCCTCCCTGGCTGCACACGAGGCTCTGTCTGCCCTGGTGAGCCAGACGCAGGGCCTCTCTCAGGCTCCCTGGGCTGAATGCCTGCCTGCAGGGCGAGCAGGACAGGGGACCATGCTCACTCGGCGTGCTTAGTCTGCTCTGCAAGCAGCAGAACATCTCTGGGGAGTCCTGCTCCATGCAAACAGGACTGGAAGGCAAACTGAGCATGGCTGCTCCTGTGATACAGCCCAAGTCATTGGCTTACACTGACAACATGGAAGCACAATGAAAGATGAGGATTTACTGGGATATAGGCCACGTTTTAGTCTACACACCAGTCCAAAGCACTCTTTCACTGTGTTCTTTTTGCCTTTAGATTAGCTAACTTGAAAGCTGTGTAAAGGGCAGATCTGTTTCCCATTGTTTTTCTCTTCTGATTGACAGTAGTCATTTGCATCAATTTTTTTTTACTGGATACTGAGGAATACTGAGAAGCAGAGAGGGCTTACATGTCTTCTACATGGGATTGAAAAGAAGCTTAATTCCTGAACTCCCCTTCAGCTCCTCCTTCTCACAATGTCCCATTTCTTCTTTTCCCTACCTGTAAAAGCAGTCTTGGGTACTGCATGGTTACTGGTGCCCTCTACCTGGTTCATTCTGTTAGGAGGCTGAAGAGGGTGAGAAGTGAGGAGGTGGTCTCCAAGGAGGGGATCTATGAAGTGGTTGTAAAGTGAAGAAACTACAAAATAACTGCTCCTGCAGGTTTGACAAGAGTGATAGTGCCTCCTTTTATATTTGTCCTCCATAAGGTTCTTCCTAGCATTTTAGGTACTCAAAAGATTCAAACATTTCTGCTTTCTTTTTCTTACTCTGTGTACTGTAGTTCTCTTGCAAGGCAAGTTCTTCAGAATCTAGTCTTCACCTGCTGAAATGGTGTTGGTTTGGTTTTCTTTGGGTTATAATCTTGTTTGAAGTGATTGTGGGGCTCAGTATTGCTTGACAATAATTTGGGCATGGTACACAGTCCGTATCAAACTTCCCTGTGGCAAACACTTGGGTGTTTGTGTCCCTTTGGTAACACTGGCATTAAGGCCAAGAATAAAGCTGAAAGACAAAATTGCTCGCAGCCCAAGAGGGATGTGGCTCTGTTAAGAGGTTCGAAGGGAACAATTTGGGCAAGGAAAGCAGCATCTTCTTGTCCTCTGTTGGGAATAAACTGAGGAAGAGTTGCCACTGCCTTCTTTTCCTCACAAAAACACTCAGCAGCAGAATTTTTGACGGAGGGAAAAGAAGATTGATTATTTCTTTCTCAGCCTTTACTGTTAAGTGAAGTGTTCTCTCAAGTTAGCATTACTTTCCTTTCCTCTGCACCTAGAGGACATGTTGCCATCAGCTTTTATATCAGTAAGGCTGCTCTAATTCTTTCCTTCTGGTTTTATGAAAACAGTTATGTATGATCCCTATGCTGCACCTTGTGCAATTCCAAAGGCAGCAGTATGTGTGAGATTTCCCACAGCCGCAGGAACAGAACTGTTTCCACATCCATCTATGTGTGACTCCATATGCCAATCCCAGAGGGAGTGCAAGCTTCTGAAATTGTGTATCCTCACATGTAAGAAGAAAAGTGGTCATGAGGAAGATGGGTGCAATTTGAATATGTAGATAAGGAGAACCTCTAAGACTGATAGTGGTAGGGGATAATTTGGGAACCGAATAGATCATTCCTCTCAAAACACCAATTTTAGATCCTCTGCATGCATAGATTTTCATACCAGGAACAAAGTCTGTAGGCAAAAAAAAATGTTGGTTTATATTTTTACCAATACATTTGTATGACAAATTGATAGGTCGTTCATAATTAGTCAAATTAGAATCAGATTGACTTTTATCAGATTGGTTTCCTACGCAGGAATATGCTTTTCTGATTTAATCCTATGCATATACACTGGGAACAGTTGCCTGTATATAAACAAGACAGCTAAAAGGCCAAAACTTCTCTGTGAGAAAAAGGCTCACACTCCATTTTGAAAGTTCTTCTTCTTTTAGTGGCAGTGCAGGTAGTCAGGCAGTTCTTGTGTGGATCCTCGGAGCCTTTCTTTTCCTCTTGGGTTTGTTATCTAAATGCACTGAGCTAAATACAAACAACCAACCTCATCTGCAGGAGTAGTAATAAGTCAGCAAACTGCCATCTTTTACTATGCACAGCTCTCATAGGAACCCTATTCTTTCATTTATGGATAGGCAGAAAAGGATGAGTTTAGAAAAAATATGTCAGCTGTAACAAAACGAGAGAACCAAACACAGATGCTGAAACTGAGCTTCATTAATATTTTTGTTAGGCTAAGGAGGCTGCATGTTGAAGTTTATATAGTTTCAGGACAAAATGAGGTTTATTCCTTTTACACAGAACAAAAGAGTAAGCTTTTAGTCTTAAGTTAGCAATAAAGAGGAAAGAAAAGCTAAATCTCCTGGGGGGCCTAGATTGTGCGTTTGCTGTCTGCAGATATGTGCATTGTGCTGAAGAGGTTTCAGAGGCACAGTTCAAAGAAAAAAGGGCTACCACAGCTCTGCAGGTTATGTGGTGTGATGCATTCCCTTTAAACACTGATTTTTCACAACTGCATTTGAGGGGAAGGAAAATTCATGTGAGCAAACCTAACTTTGGAAGGAAACAAATGAGCAATCCTTCCAAACTGAAGTAAGTTATATACTCAAAGTAATAGCTGCTAGTCCAAGCTAAGCATGGAAATTGCATGAGAGATTCAGAGATAGTCTGAAATTCCCATTTCTCCTGTGGACCATTTGTAAGTCAGGAGTGTAGGTGCCACATTGTGCAGCACACGGCCCCATCAGCCCCAGCTCTGTCTGCAGTGCAGCAGAGATGTCACAGCAGCTGGCACAGAGCAGAGCTGGTGATACCAGAGATTGGCACAGCCCCTCAGCCATGTGCTCAGCTACAGGCAGGGCTGGAGCTGCTCTGTGGATGCTCCCAAACAGCAGCTGCAACCTGAGCACTGCAAACCCAATTGGCAGTTGGACAGCATTTCCTTCCACTGCTCTCTGTTTCATTTGTATTTAATTTATACTGTCTTTAAGGACTAATTTCATTGCCAAGGGAGTCTGTCTGAGGAACCTTCTTTCAGAGACACATGAGAAAAACCCTTACAGAAAAGCAGATATTCAAACAGTATGTCTAACCCCTGCATCAGTCTTGAAATGGATCACATTTTGATTTCTGAACCATTTCTGTGTCTAGCAAAAGGATGGGGTTTTATTTGGTGTTGGGGTAACTTCCTTGGACTCTCATAACCCAGAAACCATTGGAGTTTACTTTTTTTTTTTCAGTAAACAGAAGGAAGGAAGTGATAACTGTGTTTGCCTTCCATTTCCTTGTGGAGTGGGAAGCAGCTGCAGATCCAAGTACAGTGCTCTAACTTTGCTGCTGATGATGATTGTATTATGTCTGGTTATGCAAGTCTTGCAAATTTTGTATCTGCAGAGCTTCTGGACATACTCTAATGAGTACAATTTTATGATTTTCCTTTTGCCTCATTGACCTTATGAAATTTATGTTAATAGTGTAAAGGATTTTAAAAGGGTACATACTGTTTATTAAATATCTCCAAAGATTAGTAGAAAAACAGTTCACCTTGGCAATGAAGGTTATTTCTACCAAAATAAATTTATTTGCTTTTAGAGCTGACAAAGTGATTTCTTGGTGTCTGATTTATTGTGATGACTTGTACTTTGACATGCTCTTTGTCTGTATACCCGGGTGGGTTTTTTTCTAAGTATCTTGAAATTTTTCTAAAATGAAAGAAGCGTTATGTTGGGAAGGGAATTTGTGTGCTTTACTTCTTCGGTGGAAAAAATAACGTGGACAAATCTGTTTCCTGTCAAATACTGAGATTTTCCAACAGCTCTCAAAAACTCTGCTCTCCTGAAAATAGAGCAACAGTGAAGAATTTCACATTTAGAAAATAGCACAGTAAAGGAGTTTTTCAGATATGAGACATGCTAATAATATCTTGTATGGTTTTGAGCAATTCCTCATAAAGTCCTGAATCATGTTATAAAACCATCCACTAGGAATAATAGTACTAAAGATCTAAAGAGTTTACGAGCCATCTGAAATACGGTGTCCACTTCTGTACCCAGTTTAACTGAGCCTCAGGGAGTGCTGGAAGGTTTTAGCTCAGTAGATGACAGGTCCTAGGAAGCTTAAGAAACTATTGGAGACCAGAAAGCACTGAAGGTCCCAGATGGACCAGAAGTGACTGGAGTCATTCCTATTGGCTCACTTAGTGGAAATAGATGTTCTCAGGCAGATTTTGCTCTTCCTACCCCTGTTTTAAGTCCAGAACTTCACTCAAAGGAAGGAGGACAGGTGAGCCAAAAATGAGGCCTCGTGGATTTACCCTGCAACAACTCTCTCTTTTTTGCAGACATTGTGAAGCTCAAGGCACCGTGGCTGCCTGGAGGCTGCAGTTTTGCTGGGGAACTTCCCCAGCTGCTTGTCTGTAGTGGGGCTCTTGCTCTCCCCAGAGTCCTGAGTGTTGCCACATCTCCTGCAGGAGCACTTTCCCCAATTGCATTCCTGATCTTGGCTCACACCATGCAGGTCCTGGCTGTGTGTTCAGTGGAACTGTGCTCAAGTCTGTCTTTGTGAGCATGACTCAGACACTGCCTGTAGTTTCTTTTGGTTCAGCAAGCCTTGGGGAGCAGCTGCAGTTAACTGGCACCCAGTTGCTCCTGGAAGAGGGGAAAGAGTAATAGAGCAGTTGTAGTCATTCAAAAATAAAATCATCCCAGGAGATACTACATCTCAAAAACTTCAGAGTAGCAACCAGCTGGATCCCTGACTCCTGGGAAATACAGTTGCTGCTGCTCCTGTGTCACTGGAAGAATCTATCACTTCCTTGAGGCCATTCCTTTAACTGTCATTGTTTCCATGGCCAGTACTTCTAAATCTGCCTTTTGTTCCCACAGTAGCTCAGATTAGCAGCGCCTTCCTTTAGGGAGCTTTTATATTGCAAAAATAATTTTGCTATATAATTTTGTTAATAATTTTGCTGGTTTGCTATTTTTGCTGCAGATGTAAAGTGAGCAGAAAATGATGAGGCTTGCATGCCTGGAGTGAGACTTTATTTAAAAATTTCATTCAGTTACACAAAGAAAATCCCAAATTCCATTTTTACCTGTCCAGCTAGGAAAGTGCTTTTGTTAATCCTAGTAATTATTACATATTTTATTAGTCTATCAGTTTAATCTAATCTGGTCTTTTCTATTTTTCCCCATAAACTCTATACTGGGTAGAAAAAGGTTAAGTCTGTTGCTTGAGTGGAAATTATTCATGTGTGCATATTCTCCCTCCCACCTGATCCCCTACTTTTCTTTATCTGAATCGCAGTGTGACTGATGACCTCACTTCTACCAAAGTCAAGAAAAATGCTGCTGTTAGCCTCCCTGTGCACACAGGGGAGGAATGGTCTATGTAATCTCTTTCTTCCACAGGGAAAAAAGAGTTGTTCTATCAAAATCTCCCATTGGCCATAACCATCAGGGAAAATAGCATTAGCAGCATTTCTGGATGGATAATAGTGTAAAGCTGAGTGTGTCCTGATAAACTTCTCCAGGCCTCAGTGACTCCTACAACTCTTTCCCCCTTGTCCCTCTTTCCCTCCCTTTCTCACTTCAAAATGGGAGGCTTCAAAACACTTAAACTGTGCCTTCTGTGGGTTAAGAATAGGGCCAAGTTTTTTTAAGAGCATTAGTCGAAGAGCAGGGAGTTCTGTATGGGGGAGAGGAGTTTCCTGGGACACCTTTGGTGTGTGAACTAAGGTGTGGTGTGGAGCCCTGGGGCTGTGCTGGCAGTGAGGGAAGGGGGCAGTGCCAGCTCTGCTTTTACCTGGGAAAGGCCTCTCCCTGCAGGTTAGGGGAGAGATTCTTGTTCTCAGCTCCTCTGATCGCCTGTGCGCCATGTGGTGCCTGAAGTGAAGGCTGCAGTTTCCCTTTGACTTGGACCAGGCTTCTGTGATACTTCCCTCCCAAGTTTCCATTCCTGACTGTCCATTTGGTCTGCTCTGAACTCACCACTCTGCCATACTGCAGTGTCTTCATTGACTTCACTGAAGCTGTTCCTGTCCATCATCATTGAGGGGAGAGGGCTCAGTGGCACCAAAGTAGCTCAGTAGGGTCATCAGGTTTGCTTCAGGATTCTGAGAACAGAACATGACCAGAACCCCTTCAGACTGTAAAGATACTTATCTGCTCCTTTCTGTACCTGCCCCGTCAGCAGGCAGGCAGAGACACTGCACTCCTTTCTCATACGCAGGCTTGGTCCCCAGTCCAGGTTTTGCTTCTCTCTTTCGCACAATCTGAAACGTCCAGAGGCAGCCGGCATAACCTAGGTCTCCTTAACTGGTAAATTACTTTGTCCTGGTTTTGCTCCTCATCATATCCTGCAATTTTCTGTTCATTTCTGATCTGGATTGCTGTCATCTTCTTTGTCTGATCTGTGTTGCTGTCACCTTCTCTACTTCTATTATGAATAATCTGATAGAATTTTAAAAGGTGGTTTTTCATTCTTACATTTTTATGTAGCAGTTCCAGCTAGTGTGCAATAGAGCACTTGTGTATCAAAAATAGACAGGTAGGAATATGAGCAATAAATAGCAATGCTCATTAATGCTGTGTTCTTCTACTGTGAGAATTCTCTGTCTCCTAATTATTTTTCCTTCTTCAAAGTCAATTAGTTTCATGCAGTAAGAGGAATTTATGATGGTGCTGCCAAACCATATGTGTCTCAATCTCCATGAATTCCCAGCATGACTTTTTGTTATGCACTGAGTGGTGACAGATGTGTGACACTGAAAACATTATTCAAACCTCTTCCACTTTTCTCTCTTTGGGCAAGGATCAGTTTAAAAAAACCCATGGGCTAGCAATAACAGTACATGAACTTGTCCTTTCTTGGTCCTGTAAAGATTCCTGTGTTCCAGTGTTCAGATGCAAACAGGTCCATTTAACTTGCCTGGACTGAGCAGAGATAAGGAAAAACATGGGAATAAATCCTGCAGGACTGGGACCTTAAACCTGAGCAGACGACAAGGATACAGCAGCTGTATAGCCCAGTCTAATCTGGGCAGTGCTCCTGAGTACAAGGTGCTTTATAGGAAATTATGACACATCTGTGATGCTCCTCGTAGGTCCAAATCATCTGGAGGCATTTCTGTAGTGACAAATATTTTTCCTAATCTTCTTCCAGCCTGGGTTCTAATGACTGGGATCTGAGATTGAGCATGAGGTTTTGAACAGACGTAGCACTTACTCTGCAGATTGCTGGACCTGTGATACTGATAGATGTTATTATTTTGGCTGTGCTGCACTGTCAGCACTTCCCATACCACAGATTTTTGTATTGTGACCAGGATGAGCAGTGCCAGCTGAAACTGTTGGCAGCTGAATGGGACACATTTGTGATTTTTGGCACTTGTTCGTGATGATTTGGGGCTGGGTTTCAGCATTCCAGCTGACCTTCTCAAGTACACTATTCAGCTGGGACATGATTTGCAATTTTAACCTTTACATTCAACATTTTTTCTTTTTTTAATGAAATAGTGACTACTCAGAAAGCTCAGAGCTGATGTCTGAAGCTATCTGGGATAGCTGTCTAGAAGAGAGCATTGAATATGATGACTTGCAGTATTTGTGACAAGGACTGTGCTTGAGTAACCTTCTCACACAGGGAGGGCATTATTTATTTTTGTACATCTTCTTGGGTTATGTCTTAGCATATATATTATATTCAGATAGAAACTTCTCCCAGAAAGAGTTTGGAAGAACAAACCTTAGTTCTGGAATAATCATTCAAGTTTGTTTTCTATTTATACATCTGCTGCAGAGGTTTTATCTGAAAATGCCCAAAGCATTTCCTTAGCAATATTTCACGATGCCGTCCTTTCAGACCTTTGCTGATTTTCTTTATCTTTATTGATAGTGCTGTATCTGGGCATAAGCTACATTTTATGGTTGGATGGAAGATTGTTATCCACGCATTTATCATTTCACACAAATCTTCTCTCTCTGTAATCAGTGAAATGAATGTAGCTTTTACAGACACTGCCTTGTGCTAGCACCTCTGTCCCTTTAGAGCATTTCTGCTCTATTTTGGGCCAGTGGAGGGTACTGATACATTAATTGAAAGCCGGTCTGAGACCAGAAAGAGGCATAAGAATTAGGCTTGTTTTGTGCTCTGTCCATCTAACCTTTCCCACAGCAGTGGCTTTAGCATGGGTTTATCTTTAAAAACAATATATAAACAACAGATATAGAGTGTGTTTTATCATATAATCATTTTAGAGGATGCTAGCACTGAAGAGGAGAGTGGATTTCAAGGATTAGTCAGATGGTGAATGTTAAGCTAATAGAAAACTAGGATGAATATTGGGGAAAAATAATCTTGCTACTGCAGTCCAGTGAGACAGAGAGGAAATGGGAGGACTATTGATTGGCTTATTTTAAAATGGTTAGGAAATATATTACATCAATAACAATCTTTCCTTAGTTAAACCAGACAGACATTATTTACCTACTCAGACTGAAGAAATATGTAAATACAGCATGTATTCCATCTGTGTTAGGACCTTGCACAAATCTCCACCCACTTTTGGAAAAGCACTGACATTTGAAAGCACGCTTAGAATAAAACATGTGTTTAGAAGTTATGTTGAATTGGGGTCTTTAGGTGACTCCTGAGCAGTTGTAAATGTTTTGTCGCAGAGCATCCTTTCCCACGGGTGCTTTGCAGTGCCCAGCACCAGCTCTGCTCTCTGGGCTTTGCAGCATTTCAGTGCTGCTCTCCTGTCCGTGTGCACTGCAGTGTTGGCACTCAGGTAGTTCGTGTCCAGCCATGTGGCCACCTTACACAACTGAGATCTGCTGTGCTCAGGTGTCATCATCCACTGCAGAGCAGACACTGAAATGGTAACACTTGCACAGGCCAAAAACAACTAGATGCAAAAGTACGTGCATTACATGCTGCTGGGCTTTATTGCCTATAATACAGCATTCATTTCAATTACTGCCTTTAATTCCTTATGTTCTTTTTAAAAGCTGTAGAAGCTGAATTAAAACTGTTCAGTTTTCTTTGTGATTTCATCTTCAGAGGAAGCTTGTTATAATTTCATTCTGAAAGATCATCAATGGGTCTCCGCTGCATTGCACAAAAGTTGATTTTACATTGTAATCTTATATAATAACAGGGTTGTAATGACTTTGCTAATGGACATCCAGGATGCAAATTGCCTGTTTTTCAAATTTATAGTATTTTTTGTAGAAGGAGCAGTATAATGGAATCATCAAGAGGAGTTTGAAGAGTTCCTTCCCTGTTTTTCTCTGTGTGCTTGTACTTATGACATGATATCATTGAGACAGTATTAGGAAAAGAGATTTAGTGTCACTTTACAAAAGCTGCGTATTTGATAGGCAGTGTAATTTGTGGAACAGTGGTCTCATCCTAAATGGAAGTCCAAATGGAATTATGAGCACTCTTGAACTTTCAAACATGTACACTTAATGGAATTTCATTTTGTCATCTGTGTTTTGTGGCTAAAGCTGCAGGGTTGGAAGTAAGCATTAAAATTTGATGAAAGAGATTTTCCCATGGGGAAGGTCTGTTTCTGATACTGAGCAATCATCCAGACTTGGCCCTAGATGGTTTTTTTCGGGCAAGTACAAGGCTGATGGGTTGGAGGTAAGTAGAGACAGGGTTGTTAGAAAAATAGCAATGCGTAGAGACCACTAGGAATGACTTGCGCTAGTGTGGTAGCATGCAGGTTTTAGAATATCTATGCTGGATGTGCCTGTAGCTACAGCGTATCTAAAGATGATGTTTTTCTGGCATATATAGGGGCCAGCTACTAGCATCTACTGTGAGGTAGGTAGTCCTCTAGTCTAGTTTATGCTTCCTCTAACTCATAATTTCTGTAAGGAATGCTCACTCGTATCACACTGATGTGATTAAAGAATCATGTGACTTAAATGTGTTAAAACCACATTAAGTGATTCTTTACCATGAATTTCAACAGAAATTCCCTGTGGCCATTTCTGCCTGAAAGTTGTGCATTGGTTCTCCTTCAAGTCCAGTACTATTTGTAAAGTTTGGGGGGTTTTCCCTCTCTTCTGCTTCTACTTATCAGCTTCGGTTCCCAGTGGCTGAGAATAGCACCTGCCAATGCTCTTGGTCTTTGTAAGGCTATTCAGGTGGGGAAAAAAAAAATGTGCTTCCTTTAGTTCCAGTGTCATTTGACTTTCCCACGGTTACAAGAATTTCCAGGAGATTTGTTTCTTCTGCTTCTCCCTATGCCAAGGACTACAAAGGTGATTTTTATCTTGGCTCGAATCTTTTTATTTATTGTGAGCTTAAAACTTGTAAGAGTTTCTAGAACTTCCTTCTGTCTCCAGTGATACTGGCCCAATGCCTAAGGTGCGCTGAAATCTGGTTAGTAAGTATGCTAAAATTTGCTTGTTAAATGCACACCCTGCAGGTTGGCAGCTCTTCAAGTTCCAGAGCCACTCTGTGGACACAGCTACAAAACTGTGGCTGCAGGTTGAAAGAACAAGTAGTAATACAATAATGAGTGAGGCTGGGCTTTTCAGTGTCTTTGTTTCTAGAGCTACCAGAAAATCTTGATCATTAAATGAACAAATTGTATTAAAAGGAGAGCTAGCTGGGAATGTTTTGATGAAAACTTTATCATTGCAAAGTATTACAGCTGCACCTGACTACAAACATTTCGGTTTGGTCAAAATCCGTCAGGAAATTTCTCAGGCATGAGACAGAATGATTGTAAAAGCAAGCAATAATTAGAATTTAATTTTCAATCGTGATTAAGTTTGGGCTCAAGATCTTTGATCTTTGTGTTTTAAGAGCAGATATTTGTTCTTCTGAAAGAACAAATACAGCCTGCTCAACAAGAACCCAGGAGAAGCTGTTTTACCTGCGACCTCTATTTCCACTTGCAGAACCAATGATTGAAATTACAGTTGCTGCTAAATTGCAGTGACTCTGGCAGTGCTGGCGTCTATAGGATATTTGTGCTTGTGGCTTGACCTTTCCACAAAGGGCTGAACCTGAAAAGCATTATCATCACAATCCATCCTGTATTAACCTCTCAATAAAACTTGAGAAGAACTGGAGTTTATGCCTGCAGCACTCGATACTGAGCCATTTCACTGCTTGCAAATGTCAGCAGTTCCAGCTTATCTGTTACAATGCTTCATTGAATTCAAACTACTGTCATGAAGTACAAAATATGAATTTCTTTTCAATGTGAAGTAGACCATCTGTGCATTGTTCAACTTCTCACTCTTTAGAATGCTTAAATAGTGTCACAGATGAATCATAAATTGTGTTGGTTCATGCACTCAGATTCCATAAAGTATATTAGTATTCACAGTTTTCTTAACACTCCTGCACCCTGAAAATGGAGCTGCATGAATTTCAGTGCAGCTGTCAGTCAAGCAAATTCTCCCATGCTGATATAATGATAAACTCAAGTAAGATACCAAAACGTGGAATGCTATTTTTAAAAGTTTGCCAAGTTCACTTTTTGCAGAGTGCTAGAGAAGCTGAGTGAGTGTCTGTGCATTATATCCCTTGGAGATTGCAGATGCAGCTGTGTTTATACCGCAGCCTGTTCCACAGGCCTGCAGGAGAGCATGGAGGTGCCTCAGCCAGACACAGAAAGAGAGGGGGCTCGCCTCAGGGGAACCACATGTACATGCTGAATGGTAGGAAACAAAGGGAGCAGCCAGCAGAAACAGCACTGAATGGGGCAGCTTTTGGGAGCAGCTTCTAAGGAATCAGAGGCAGCAGAAACCACTGAGAAGGAAGTTTCAGTGTGGGTAAAGTGAGGGTACGGCCAAAGCTTCGTGTCCAGTTCTCTCCCAGGTTTGGGGAGGGTGTGTCCTGAATGCCAAAAGGGTCTAATCCTACAGGTTTATCCCAAGGCTGGCTTTCAGTTCTCTCCTGTAGGTCGTGGTAGGACTGTGCTCTGGCAGCATAGAGCTCCTCAGGTACTTGGCAGCTTGTAGGAGGTTCTGCAGTGCCATGGGAAGTGAGCTGGGAAATCTGCCCTGCACCATGGCCTGCAGCATCAACGTGTCCATGAAAGCAGCACCGGCCCAGTAGCGAGGGAGGCTGCTGTGCCCAGCTCAGAAGCTTCTGTGTGCTCTTCTACATGGGAAAATGAACACTATACTGATTTGTGGCAGTCCTGTGAGAGCAGGCAGGTGCACGGAAAGAGCTGTGAATAAGCATAAAGATGAGGAGTATTGTCCCTGCTGTTCCCTGAAGAAATGATGTGGAATGGAAGTGCAGCATGAGTCTTGCTGGATTTGACATGGTGCTCATTCAGCACAGTGCAGATGCAGCTCAGTTTGAGCCATGTGTGGCAGGGTGTTTCCTTTTTGCATTCCAGTGTTACACTTATCACAAGTATTTGATGCAATGAGATTCATTTCTCTCTTTCAATTACTTTAGTTTTCGCACTTGCTTATTCTGTTTAATCTCCCCCCACTATTTTGTTGCACAAAATATAAATACATTACTATTTTCTACAGCATAGGCTCATAATTGAAATTTTTGCATGTAGAGCAAGGTGGTAGATTTTTGGATCCAAGACAATAAAGCTTGTCATCTTTATGGTTTAAACAAAAAAAGCTGTATATGCCTTATCCCTGACATGTCCATCCAAGCCAGCCTGGATGGGGTTTGGAGCAATCTGGTCTAGTGGAAGGCACCCCTGCCCATGGCAGAATGTTGGATCTAGGTGACTTATGAGGTCTCTTACAACACAAACCATACCCTGACTCTCTGAGTCTATACTCTGAATATTTATCACCTAGAGTTGGGTAAAATCGTGAGAGATTTTACCTTGCTCAAGCTGGATTTCATTGGCTAGGTAGGTGTCATCCCCAGTTCAACCAGGGGAAAACAGACCTGCACAAGGTTTCATATACTCCAACTGCACACAGACTTTGTGTTCATTTAGCCTGAGGACAATTCTGGCATAACCCCTCACCCTGTAATCTCAAAATAAAAATAAATTATCAATTTTAAATAGCAGAGCTTCTTTTGCAAAGTTGCTGAGTGAAGAGCTATCACGTTACATTAAGAGCACGGTTACTGCAACTGATTTCTTCATACGGGTTATTTGCCAGTCTGTCTCCTGTGTAATCATGAAGAATGCATTGACTTAAGAATACCTGCACATAAATAAGTTGTGAAAAAGTCTGGGAGACAACTACAAGTTCCTGTCACAATTGGTATTGTGGAGAAATATTGCCAAAGCTATCAGAAAAAAACTCTCTTTTCATGATGTATTCCAGAAGATACAGACCCACATCACAAGAATTCTTTAAAATATTTGGTTAGAAAATGCTAGTGCTTAAACTGGAGTTAATGGACTTAGTCCAGGCAAACACCAAGCCATGGTATTGTCTGAAGTGCATTGCTGTGTTTTGTTGCAGAAATGAGTTAAGGAAGAAGCTGTGGTTGTGAAATACTGAGTATTCCATGGGAGTGTGAAAAATGCCAATCACTTGTTTAAAAAATTAAAAAGTTTAATAATAATAATAAGTATTGAAACAATAATAAAAATTAGAGCAATAAAAATTTTGGACAATCGGAGTTAGGATAATAAAAGGACAATAAAAACAAAGAATTACAGACCCCTGTGTGTCCTACACTCTAATCCCTTAGGACCACGCTTGCAAACAACAGATTGACCCTTAAAAGCAATAGCCTGTTGCATATTCATATTTTTCATACATGATGCATACATTCCTTGCAAACTAGGGTTTCTTTCTGGTTTTTGTCAACTTCTTCCCCTTAATCCTGATGGCTCCACCAAGTCTGAAGGTGTAATGGTGTCTGGGTGTAATGGCGTCTGGTTTTTTTTCTGATAAGGAAGCAGTATCTCTTGCTGTTATCTCTGAGCAAAGGATTTCTTGGTTATCTCATCCCCTCCTTATGCTCGTTAAAAGAAAAAAGTATCACATAGCTTCTATTTTAATATTATGCTATAGCCTAAAACACACTACTTAGAATTATTAATACAACATTACCAAAAAAAAGATTAATACAACATTATTTTCAAACATAACACATATAGTATTCATTTAAATACTTGCGAAAAGCCAATCATATAATATGCATTTTTCACAGGAGTAATCCATGTTTGTCTTTTTTGGAGAAAACTCTTCTGGAGTCCTAATCTACAAAATGTGTATTTCCTGGTTCTCAGACAGAATAAAGCACTTTGGCTTTGTCCAAAACCCTGAAGAATAAATAACCTCACTGTCAGTTTGCTCTGTTCTGCCTGGGTAAGACCCAACCAATAAACTTTTCAGTGAACTTGAATAATTTGGACTTGCACCAGGAGAAGGAGCAACAGCTACTTTCCTTGTTCACACAAATCAATGCCAAGGCGTTCAGGCACAGAGCTGTCCCTGTAAAACCCTGTGAATGACACTGGATTTCCTATAGAATTCTACCTTTTAAAAAGTCTTCCAATTTCTTTCTCTCCTCCACAATTCATTTTCTATCTTCTTTTTAACTCACCAAGTCTTCTAAATGGCAAAAACTTAATTTTTATTTCTCTCTCATTACCTCTTGGCATTTCCACTTGTTAAAGGTTTTTAAGAAAGGTTGGTTGAGTTGGTTTAGCAAAGATTAGTTTTACCAAAGATTTAGTAAACTCAAAGAAACAATCTTTCTGTTAAGATTTCTATGCCGTCATGTTTCTGTCAAAAATGGAGAGGGGAAACACTCTGAAATCTTGTATTTACAATTTTGCCTTTAGCAACAGTGGTTTGCAATGAAAACTCAAAATATTTCCCAGGAAACCTTGTTTGTGTTTGGTAAACATGTAATAGACATTTTTCTCCAGATGTCTTTAATTTTGAATATTTCTAAATCCTTTCCAACTTGCACTGCTTTCTAAGTTGCTGCTGCAAATATTCAGTGTACACCTTCCTTCCAGAAATGCTAAATGCGGACACGAGGTTTTTTAGTATTTCCCTGAGGGAGGATGGTGGTGTAAGAGCACTGTTGCATTAGCAGTTACCCTTGGATCTAGAGGGAGGATCAGAAGGAAGGTCCAGGCCTACTTCTAAGTGTGTATTTAGCGTTTGCTCCAGATTAGCTGCATTGCAAAATCCACCATTTAATGACCTGGTGATTTGACCTTGTTGCCTGTCCGTTAGGCTATAATGAGTGGTCACCTCATGGCAAAAATGTACATTACAAACCTCTTCATCCAGAGATGTCCTAGAAAAGCCTGCTTGTTTAAACTCCTGTTCTGACCCAGGCAAAGCAGAGTTCCAGAGGTATGCTGTATTTTATCCTTTCATTTGGGGTAGGTCATTGCCAGGTGAGGCAACAATTATCACCGTCTTCTCTGGTCATGTGAACCTCATGTGGGAGGTCCACAATAGCAAAAAGAATAAATATGAGGGTTATTGCAACAGGTAGATAAGCTATGGGATTATTGCTGTAGGATTGCAGGTGCCAAAGACCTCCATGAATAAGTTTGTGGAAAAGACATTCATACTCTCTAGGCACCACTAAATACCTCAAACCCAGCAAGTCTCTGAGCTGCAGTCTGTAGAAGGGTATTTGGGGCTAGTACTTTCCCTCGAGCTTTCTTCCCTGAGCATCTAGCTTGGACACCAGGAGATCCAGGATAGTGGGGCCAGACGGATATTTATTCCAACGCTGTATGGCTGGACCTTGCATATTCTCAACTAGAAAGTGAGAAATGAACTCATTTGTAAATCTACCTAATTGACCTCCGAAGACTGTGCCTCAGAAAAGTGCTGAGATGCATTATCAGTCAGTGCCACACAACACCATCTCCCTGTACCTGCAGTGCCTGCTCTGTGGGACAACATCAGGCTGCGGTTTTGAGTGCTGGCAGGTCGGCACCTTTCGTGAACACCACATGAATTTTTAAAGGGAAAAAGAGCTGAACCATTGCCAAGAGGTTATAAGGCTAGTAAAGGAACATGAGACTGGGGCGGAGATTGCACAAAAAGAGCAGTAAGTGAGAGATTCTTGGGGACAAGATCTGTGCTCTGAGCTGCATTAACTGCACTGAACTGGAATGTGTTAAATGATTGAGAGGAGATGGAGGCCATCTCCAAGCAGCACAGAACTCCAGGGACTGGTAAATAATGGATACAATTCTTCTGCTGTTAGTGGGATGACTCATCACTCACTGTCTGTTTTAAGCACCTGCTGCAGGGGTTGGAGGACTGAGCCTCTTAAACCTGTATTGCAAGGAAAAAACAGCTCTGAGCCCTGGCTGCTGCTAGGTCGTTCCTTTATCCACCTGGATATAACAGATACCAGCAGTAATTACTGATAGAGGGAGCCTGAACAAGAAGGACAAATTCTATTACTGTATTGTTTGGCAATGGAGGATCTTGACCCACAAGTTACTGTTTTCCTTGGCTTTCCTAAAAACAGGGAAGCAGGAAGGTGGCAGCTGACACGAAGCTCTCCAGACCTGTCTTGGAGCTTCTGCTGACGGTCACCGAGGGCTTCCCTGCGCACAAAAGCCCAGCAAAGTTCTGGGACAGAGTCATTCTGCCAAGGGAAAACCCAGAATCACTGACCCAGACACCAACTACTCCGTGTACATTGGAAGTAGCACCAGCAAAAACCTGATACTGTGTCCCATCATTTGTCCATTTGACCAGGCCCAGAATAGTCAAATGTGAGGTCTTCGGCTTCCTGCCCCAGCTCTGACACGTGGAAAACCAGGAGCCATTTCCAGCTGATATTTCCAAAGGTAATGTCACTGTCAAAGTTTGTGCCAGTTACACTGTGCAGGCTTAGGGGCAGCTCAGAACTTCTTAGCAGTGGCTATAAAAACAAATCTTGTTGTAGTAACAGAATGGTGTTGCAGGATGCCCAGACCAAAGAGCAGGTCACAGTGGTCCTCTTTCATGCACCAATATCCTTAGCTTGCCTGTTGCTGGGTGTCTGTCTTTGCTCATAAATGAGCAATATTGCAGAAAATTAGTGGAATTGACTTTTTCTCTCAGATGTCTTTGGAGCCCAGAAGAGAGTAGAAAAATGAAACCTGTCTGTCTGCTTGGATGACATTTTCTCCCACAGGTAAATCATGGAAATCCCACTGTAAATCATGGAAAATAGCTTAGCAGACTATACTTCAGCTTATTAGAACTATGGGGAAACTAAGGCAGTATTTTGACAACAATTTCACCTATGTTTGGACTTCCAAAGACAGATATGAGTACACCCATTGACCTGGCTGTCATAGCTATGTTTCCACCTGTGATTAATTTGATTCCCAGATAATCACATATGCCCGAAAGCAGGGTCTGACCTACTGCCTGAAATTCTTGAAAAGAGATGGTAAGCAGTGCATGGTGGCATGCTGGGAGTTCATAACAGTGCTACTTCACATTTACTTGTAGGAGGGAAGTTTTCTTTCAAGGGGATCAACTTCAGTGTTAGAAACTTCCCATTTCAGAGTGCTCATTCAGGTATAAAGCCAGAAGTTGTTCTGGATTAACTGATTCATTAGTGATGTGAGATAAAAGTAAAGAAGAATAATTCCTAATTCCTAAAAGCCCAAGCCCCATGACTGGCATGTACAGCTGTAGCAGCTGATTCTTAGTTGCTGAGATGCAGGAAATCCTCCTTCTGCTAATCAGACTACTCTAAACTTAGAGTGCCTCCTTATCCTCCACTGGCTGTTTTAGCTGTTTTATTGATGGAGAACCTGTCAGCTGATGAGGGAAAAGTCACAGTTTCAGAGTTTTTGAACTGAGATGTTCAGTTCAAAAATTCAATAAAACAATTGCATCTTGGCCTTTCCTGGCCAGTGTAAGGCCTGCTGCCCTACTGTCTCCTATTCAGGTCTACCTTCCTTTTCTGGTGACAAGTCCCTGCCTGCCGTGGGCTGTTACTAATCAGCTGCTTGTGTGAGATTTGGGACATATTTACATCTGTTTTGGGATCAGATTCTTGATCATATTTTCTAGTAGTGGCCTCTACAACCTATGAGAGATTTGGGATTTTTGTGGTTTTTTAACTGCTGTTCTCTTTTGCCCTATTTTGCTTTTTTATCCAGGAACTGTTGTCTTCTTGCTAGTAGGAGTGCCACCACTTCACACCAATATCCTGCCTCTCTTTTCACATCCAAGACTGTTGCATATTTATAACCACCACTTATTACTGTAAGTATTTTTCTCTGACATGTATCTGTTGAACCAAGGGCATTGATCTCCCTGTTTAGTCCTCCTTTCTTTTGCAAAAGCATTTTCTTCCTTCCTTTTTAAGAAATTGAAAACAAAAATCCTTTTAGGTCATTGAGAATCTTAGAAAAGCCACCAGAATTTATTAGTTAGATCATTTCAGTGACTACACTGTCTGTTCATTATCCACGACTCTGCGTATCACAGTTGTCTGCTTCTTAAGTGAATTTAATGACTTTAATGTGCACACTCATTTGCTTTTAGACATTCACACAAGCAATCTTATTCATCATGAATTCAGCCCTTGACACATCCTTCTGACAGCACTTCTTGGGCCTCACCAGCCTTTTACTGTGGACAGTCTCAGACAATAGCTCAGCTCTGCTTTTCTGCTTCCCATTGTGCCGCAGCTGTGTCTAGAAACCACACCTGTGATCTTGAATGAGTTTCTTGTAAGAAGAAACCCTTGTTCTGCAGAGCTCCCAGTCTAAAAAGACAAGACAGATGACAGGTGGAAATGAAAGGGAGGCACCAGCAGGCTCTGTGACTTGTTTGACCTCATGTGGCAATTTTGAGGTCCCATGTGCAGGGCTTGTGACAAAAGTGGGGCAGTGACCCAGCTGTCTGGGTCCCATGGCTTTGGCATAGCTTCTAGATCAGTCAGTCTCCCAAAGTATCAGGTAGTGAGACCTTAGAAAGAATCCAACAGCGTAGTGGGGCTGTAAATCAAAACAATGCAACTGTTTATCAGCCCAGGAAAAATTATCAGGAATAAGTGTATAAGCTGTAGAGTCTTTATATCTGAAATGGGATTGCTAGGGATTATTTATAGTGGCTTTTTTACAGGGCAGTTGTCATGGAGAAATTGTGCAAATATCAGAAGTGATGCATCTACTTCTGTAAAGTATAAGATCATTCCCAGAGGGAGTGGTTTCTGGGAAGACAGCAGTGAGGTTCCAGAAAGATGTCTGTGAAATGGAATAGCCTGTCTAGGGATTAGCTGTGCTGCTCCTGCTAATTCATAGGGTCTCAGCAAGAATGTTCTTTGACCAAAGTAGGAATACTCAACTCAACGTTCTCTTTAGGTTTCCAACTCTGTACCCAGCTGTGCAGGGCAAGCACTGCAGTGAACAAGCCCAGGTGGGAAAGTAAAATCCACAAAAAGATGGAACAGTTTTTTTTAGAAGGGGAAACTCGAGGAGACTTCTGTTTTCATCAGCTTTCCCTTTGCCTGGTTTACATATAAGCCTCATAGTCTTGGGGGTGTGAGACTTTGTGTAATATCAAGAGTACACTTCAGATCCTGTGTTATTTTTATTCACCATGGTTCCTATTCCTAGAGACATGCCTGGAAATCATCTGCTGAGAAGTTTAATTCACAAAAACATTTTTTGCAATGTTGACAAAGACATAGCCAGTACCTGGTAAGGAATTGTGAGTTCAGCTACTAGGGTAGTTATTCTTTTGTTGTTAGCATGTTAGGGAAAAGGGTAATATGGCAAGGAAATCTAAAGAAAGTTGGCCAGAGATATTGCTTTGGATATTGCAATATTGCTTTGGATACTGTTTTTCTAGCAGTGTTTTTTTTTTAACTATGCCAATATACAATACCTATCTTAAATCAGTTACAAGGCATTTCCTTACCATCCCATTGATTTGCTATGCTATAAACCAGATCTTTGATATCAAACTAAGCATTTGCAAACTGCTGCTTATTGGAAACTGTGCTCAGGGTTGCTGGTACAAGGCAACTCAGGATTTAAGGTACCTTGATGCTGCAGCAAGAGGGAGTGTGCCTGGTGCAAGCTGCAAGGATGCACTCTTGTGGCAAAGAGGTGCTGTACATGAAATAGGTGGAGTTGAAATCACCTTCTGTTTATTAGGAAATTGAGGACTTTCATACTCAAATAAGCAGAAGAGATTATAAGCTATACTAGGGAATTTTCGCTGCAACATTAGTATTTTGTATTAGTTCTCATTATATTTTCTCTACTGGAGGAAAACTTCTGTTCTCTGAACATCTTATGGGCAGCTGCTATTCAGCATGCCTCTGTTTGCTCCTTTGGGCACATATTCATAGCCAACTGTTTCTCTGTATGACTTGGAGGAGAGCAGATGTCAAAGGGCAGAAGTGCCACATGCCTCAGTGAGCCTTGCACCCCACAAAACCCTGTCCCTGCTGCCTTTGCTCTGCAGACAGTAAAAACACCACAGCTGAGGCCGTGCAGGATTGTCTCCCACTCCTGCCTTAAAACACTTCCAAGGTCAGGTGGGGAGAGTGCCAGGAGAGGATGGTGGCTATGAAGTGCTCTGTTTACCACAGGGCAGCTACATTAGAACCACGGGAAGGGCTGTCTGTGTGAAAAACCCAGTGACTAAGAACTAGCCCAGAGGAACCACAGGTTGATTGAGGTGAACTGCTGAAACACTCTAAGCCTGTTTTAAAGGTGCTTAGGTGCCTGCTGATGTGGATGGAGTTTTTAACTTCCCCAGAGAACCTACCTGGAGGTTATTTTCAGCCTTCCCTCTTGGACTTTGTGTCTTCTCTGTAGCTCACAGCTGAGCATGTGCTCTTTCTCTGCCACTGGTTACCTAAGCTGTGTGTTCAGAGAGGTTATTTTTTAACTGTTCGCTTGTATGTGACTGAAAAGTCTTTAGCATGAGTCTCCCATGTCCACCTCTGTCATCTAGGAGGCCTTACAAATAGATGTGTCTTACAAGAGTTTCCTTATGGAGGAAGCCAGGGATATTTGCAGACTGTTTATGTAAGGTAGTACTGACAAAACCTGCTTGAAATGGCAGGTAGTTATGTCATTGATAGGGTGTTTTCCAAATATTTCTTACCGTGTTCTGCAAAAGAAACCACAGTCAATCAGCAGCTAAATCAGTAATGCAAAAGGCTAATAGCAAACAAAAGTGAAGAGCATTGTAGCAGACTGCCAAGCAGTTGGCTCCATTCTGAGTGTGACAGATGGATCCCAGGTACCAAAGCGAGCATCAGACATACAGAGGAAAACACAGTCTGTAACACTGCCTTACTTCTCATAGAATGTCTGAAGATGAGTGACTCTGTTTTCCAAGAGACGCAAAGCTACCCTGGCAAAGTTACTTAGGGTAGGATTTTGCAGGGCCTGCCATCAGGAAGCACCATCGCAAAGAGTCAGATGGGTTAGGAATGATCCAGGTCAGCCAGTGCAAAGCAGGGAGCTTCCAGGGCTGTTGGACTTGTTCCTGCGTGGAGCTGGGGACCTTGTCACCTGTGTGGCCCCCAGAGTTCATGTGCATCACTGAGGGAGAGAGCAAGGGTCTAGGACTAACACTGAGGCCACCTGGATCTCTGTAGGTGGCCAGATGGAGCACAAAGCCTCTGGACACTGGGTGAGTAACTGAAGTGGGTGATGCTGAAGATTCCAGTTTAACAGATAATGTGGATTATTCCTGTGAAGTCCTTCTTATTTTGAGCATTTAAAATATTAGCATACACAATATAGGAACATAGGGTTGATCAGGACAGATTTGAAGTTTCCAATGCTCCTAGTTGAAAATGGCTCTGGAAAAGTGAAATTGTTGGAAATTAAAAGGGGAAAGAAGTAATGGATAAATATTGAGCAACATTGCTTCTCCAAACTGAGTTTTTCCCCTGTGAAAATGTGGCAGTTTAATAAAAATTGATTAGATTAATATTAATGTGAGCATAGTTTTCTTTTACACTTAATTGTAACCACTGTCAACATATCTCCACTGAAAACTGTTCATCAAACCATCCTGTGCTGCACTGAGATGGGAAAACCCCATCACAACTCTGTCTGGCTATCATACAAAATTAATTCCCTGGTTGACTTCAGTCTGAGCCAAAGCATATACTGGCAGACAGGTGAAGGCTTTATGATCCTCAGAAAAATAGATTTCTAGGTGCTTTTTCAGAATACAAAGCAGGTTGTAGATTCTCAGGAAGACTAAAATTATCAGAAACATTTAATCTCATACTGGAAATACCATGTGGTTTTCCCAAGATGTTGAAGAGTAAAATTAGTGTGACTTAAATTAATAGGAACAGTTGTCTAGAAATAGAACTCTTTGCTTGAACTTAATAGTTTATTTTAATTCAAGGAGTATTTTCTGAACTTGCACATCAGCTCGATAGGAGAAGAAAATAACATATAAGGAATTATCTTTGAATGTCCAGGGTTCTGATATCCTCTTGATGAATACTGACCCATAGTAGCTGCAGTGATACTGTAAGACTGCTCCAGTTTTACCTGAGTGTCTCTGGCTTCTTGTGTGGAGATACCTGCCAAAGGGTGTAGTGTCTGCACAGCCTTCTGAGAAACAGCCATGATGGCTTAAGAGTATTAAGAATTATTTTCTCCCCTTCTGCCTCAAAAGATTTGCAGATATTGTTTCCTTTTTGTATTCAAGTTTTACAGATTTTCAGAAAATTTCAGCTTTCCAGAGCAAACGGGATTTGGAGAGCAGAACTATCCCTTTAATTAACCAGCTGGAGCGCTGCCCATCCCTGTGTCCCGTGGAGCGGGTCTGGCCCCTCCGCTGCTCCCCAGGGCAGCTCCGGCGGGCCGGGCTGCGGGCAGCGGCTCAGGGCCCCCACGGGCTCCCGAGAGTGTTCCTCTCTCGCCATCTCCTGGTCAGCTCTTCGGCATTCGCTGCACGTCCTGCTGCACACGGGGAGTGATTCAGTCCGATACATGGCCTTCTTCGGTGGAGGCATCACCGTGCTCTTCCCTGTTCCTGCTGCTTCATCCTGGCTTGTGAAGGACGACGCGTACTTGATGTGGATGGCACTTGGCTGGGTAGGTGTGAGAAGAAAGCTGCTTGTGTTAAACACCAAGTCTGCTCACAGACATAAAAGTCACAAAAATTACTATGAGCTCCAGCCCCATATAGATAGGAGCTCTACATGTCCTGGATGGTTTTTCTTAAAGCAGCTCTTCTGTAAAAGGTGACAAATATTAACATTGAGGAGTTCAGCAAGGTAATTTCTCTGTGATTGCTCACACTGAGGGCCATGGAACTTCCTGTACCTCAGCCCTCAGGTGCAGCCTCTTGGGTCAGATTGGTGCCTAGAGAAGCAGCTTGAGCTGCTGGGATAGAAAAGCTGAAAGAAGTATCCCTCTTTGGAGGGCTGTAGATCTTACCTTTGGGGACTGAAGCCCTGAGCTGGTTAACCCAACAAAAGTAAAACCAAAGGTCTGTAAATGATAGAGCTAATTATTGATTACTGGGGGGAGAGGAAATCCAAAATTTCTGGCTTTCCTGCCTTGATAGCTACATACTTTTCCCCCATCCTAAAAAGAGCAATGTGTTACCCATCTTGTGTTTCTAAAAACGTAAGTACTGGGCAGAAGTTGATCACTGACTTCTTATGCTCATTTAACTTATATAGCTATATATAATTTAATTGATAGAGATGAAATTGTGTTTCTTCAGCTGATTTTGAAATTGCCAGAGACTGTGATTGGCTGATGACTTCTGCATTTTTGTTATAGAAAGAGGCTATTTTTCTTACAGCTAGCTAGGCATAGTAAATTTGAAATGCTTTCACTTTTTTCAAAAAGTCAGAGAAGCTCTTGGTCCTGCATGTCCCCCTGCTGGCTGTTTTAGGTGGATTATAATCACATTTTCCCAGGTTTTTTTAGTGCTTTCCTCTTCTATGTTGTGTGTGAAAAGCCCACACTTACAACAGGGAAAACTGACTGACAGCCTTGGGGAAACAGTGAAACTCTGCAAAATGCTGCCAGGCACACAAAGCAAACTAACTGAAACACCAGGAAATAAGCAATTATTTTTAGTCACTGTCTGTTATAATAGGAGCCTAAAGGATTCTAACAGATGTGGGATTTTTGAAACAAAATGGTATCCTCAACACAGATGATGCTGTACTCCTTGATGAAAGGTTGAGTGTAAATGCTGCTTCTCACTTCACCATGACTGATGTGGTCCACTGGAAATTTCAAAACATCAGGGGGTGATGTAGACTCCAGATGATCTTTCTTTGGAAGAGGCAGCTGTCTTTGGCTCCCTTCCCTGGATGGGAACTCTAAGGTGGAGTTCTACAACTGGAGCAATGTAGAATTCACTGCCTCTGGGCATACCACCCTTTCCAAGTGGGCCTCGTGCTTCTCATGAGCCAAAGCCTTTGTAAACAACCTCCAAAGGGATTTAAAACAAAACCAACTAACAAAGCTTGGTACCAGGACCAGCAGGAATGGTGGTGAGCTAAGGTGGCCAGAGACAGCCAGTCTGGAGAGCTCAGTGCTGCACCCCTATCACGGCTGCTCCCCTGCAGCTGGCTGGGGGCACTGGGATCTGGGGCTGCGTGGCCTTATCTGAAGAAGGCAGAGAGGAGACCTAGGGCCTGAGCTGCAGCTCAGCAGCTTAAGAATTTTCTTATGCAGGTGCCATCCTGGAATGAAGAAAACTTCAGGAGCCCAGCTTCTGGTAATGTATCGTCAGCTACATTCCATCTGAGCTGTGTGAGCTGCAAAAATCAAATTAGAAATTAAGACAGATGGGAATTCCTCAAAAATGTATGCTATTTTGTTTCCTAAAAGGATTTTGATAAGTTGTTCAAAGCTGTGCAACCTACTATCTATCTCTGCCTGGTCTTTGAGACGCAATTCAAAATAAACTCATTAAAGGTTTGTGTTTCAACACAAAGATTTGTGTTTCAGCAGGGGAAAGGCAGAGTTGCCTTTTTGCCTTTCTAGTGGCAACATCAGCAGCAGATAACAACGAACAGCTGAAAAGCTCTGTTTATGTCGCTGCCTAGCCCCCATAATGGGCTGTATGCACGTGATGACTACTTCTAAGTATGGAAATATACCTCTTTGTAGCTTCTCTAGTGCGTGTGCAGCACCCAGCGTTAGTGCTTGGCATGAGGCTGCCTGCAGTGGACCTTGAGAGGAGACTGTGCAGTTGCTTTTCACACTGGGAAGTTCTCATGGAATGCTGCAGGCATCAGGAAGAAGTAATTGCTTCTGCATGGGTATCTGCAGCTGCTTCAAACCTTTATCTCCCCAACGTGGCAAGTGCTTGAAGTAGAAGTATGTGATTCAAAAAAGAGGTTTGTGGATGAGTAAGTCTGAAGTTCGAGCATTTGCCTCATAGCAGGTTAACAAAAGTTCTAAAAGGCTTTGGCAGTTTTAGTTGGGGTTTTTAATTGCAGCCAACAAACGCTCCAAGCCCCCTAATAAATGTGTGCAGGCTTCTCTTCCCCACAGCTCCTCCCCTGAAGCAGGGCAGGGAGAGGCTGACCTGAGAGGTTTCTTCTGGACCTGCAGTAAAGTTAGGCATTTAGAGAGATTTTCTGTGGCTCCTGAGAATGCTTCTAATCCATCCCAGAGAGCAGGGCAGGAACCTGATGGCTGTACCTACAGCCACACCTTTACACAAGAATTCCGTTCTCAGCCGCCCTGAGCTCCTGCCCAGGGAGCTGCACACTGTTTGCACAGGGATTGGGGGCAATGGCACCGACAAGGAACAGAAGAGCGCCAGTTTGTCTTCAGTGCTGGCTGCAGCTTGGCATGGTGGTGAAAGGGGCCCTTTTGGTCACGTTGCTGAGGCTGTTCTGGGAGATGCTGTTCTGGCTGCTGCTGAAGTGGAGTCAGAGCTCCCTGTCCTTGCTCTTCTGCCGTCCCTCACAGTATGTCCCGCTCTGCCAATGTAAATGCACACATAGTCACTCCCTAACCTAGTTCTGTCAGAGTGATGCAGGTTAGGTTAGGTATTTTTTTAATATGGGAAAAGTAGCCTCAAGCCAGGTTCTCTTGCTCAACTTCTATTACAATAATAGCAGGCGACGTTCATATTATGCTCTGCTCGAGTGTGTGATCAGCTTGTGATTGGACTTAATGCCTCTGTAAATAAAAGAAACACAGAACAAAAAGCTTGATAGTCTCTCAGAAATCCAGCTAATTCCTGGAAGAGTTAACTCGTTTAGAAACCTTTTAGTGGGCCATATTGATTACATGGATGTGTTCAGAGCAGCTGTGGATATTGCAGTAACAATGAACTGAAGCAGTTTATCAGTATGTCAATTATTTTACTGGTATAAAAAGGAGCTTTAATTGGACTAATGATGATGGGCTCAATCTTACATTGAAACTATCTGGCTATCACAAAATTATATGTCAATGAGCTCATCTGTTTTGCAAGGAAGAAGCTCATAATCTCATAGGATGGAAGATGTTCTGGCTATTTATAGTCACTGATTTTATTTGTGGGGAATATCATGACTTCACAAGTGCAGTGGCGCTAATCTCCCTGGTAAAGCATTTATCCTAACCTAAAGGGAGCTGTTTGCTACAAAGTCATCCATGTACTTAAAAGGGCCATTGAGCACATTTGCAACACTGGCAGTCATTTGCCTGTAAAAGCAGCAGGTGAATCACTGTGTCCTGAATGCACAGCAGCCCAGAGCCAGGCTGCTCTCTGAAAATGAGACAGTGAGACAGAGGAGAAGTTGTTCCTACCCAAAATGGCTGAACTGCCAAGATGAATTGGGCAAGAGCCCATGAGCAGCTGAGAACATGCTGCAGCCTTCTGGCTGCTGGGAGTCTGCAGGGCTGGGTTTAGGCACTCTCAGTTAAAGAGCAGGCTGCTGGTCTTACACCAAGGACAGGGAGTTTACTTTTTCTCAGGTATTTCCTACCCTGATCCAAACTAGCTAGTCCGGGCTAGCTTTTTGCACTAAGTCATATGGAATTGCTTTTGTCACCTGCTCCCAAGGGATGAAAATATCTTTCTGGTTATGTTGCAGAGATCACTGAGGACCACAGAGATAGCTGGAGTTAATCTCCAAGAGATCAGACATGTTCCCTACTGAGCCAAATGGAGAATAAGTTAATCAGAAAGCAGGGGGGAAGTGGAGTTCCTGTACAGTTCAGGGCTGGGAGGAGCAGTGAGCCAGCAGACATCACTGCTGGGGTGGAGGGAAGAAGCTGTGGGTCTGTGAGCTGCTCGGACCACACTTTGGTTAGCAGTTCCACAGCTCAAGCCTTCAACAGGATGTGGAGCCAACCCCAGGACAGGTTGGGGTGCAGGAAACCATGTCAGGGCTGTGAGGGCCCTGCCGGGAGGGAGTGGGGGTGCACAGCACCTGCTGCTTTCTACCAGACACCTCATTTCTTGCATTGCTGCTGCAGTATCCCTCAGCTATCAGCAAGCTGCAGCTGTGCCTGGAAGGATAGTGCAGCTTCAAGTCTGAATTTATTTTTCTCCTTGAAACCTGCGGGAATAGAGTGCACTTCACTCACTTTCTGCCTGCTCTGCTGAGGCCTGCTCTTCCTGGTTGTGGGCTCAGTGATTCCACAAAGATGAGCAGATTTGTACACAAGGTACATACAGGATAAATTAGGACCACATCAATGGAAAAGGCCAGATGTGTGTGCCTTTAAATCATAATCCTTCATGTAATATCACAGTTGTCATAGAAACCATGGCATCACTAAGACTTGTAGCTCTTGATCCTGGAAAACAATTGAGCATTTGCTTTTTAATATAAAGTGTGTGCTTAAATTCCAACTGTTTCTGTGGCACTGCTTGTATGCCTAGAACAAAGCCTAGACTATTTTTTTCCTGTGTGAGAGTGATGGAGCCCAGTAAAACCTCCTGGTTTCTTTTGTTAAGCCCAAAAAGTATGCATGTTTCAAAATCAGAAAAATTACTAGCACAGGAATGGTCTAAAGAGAGTCCAAACAGAACTTTTTAAGAAGATTTGTTGGGAATTGAGTGCTTGATTAGATCACATCACTATCTCTGCTTCTGCAGCCTGAAACAGCATTAGAATAATGCTTTTCACAATTTCTTCCAGTACTTAGGACACTGGACAACTCTTAATTCTACTGATTGTACAAGGAGAATTTTTTTTCAATTAGTCTAGAACATACAGAAGTTTGATCATAATTTCTAACCAAAACATTCATGTTCCCAAATTAAATAACCTATTTATTGTAGCTGTTCAGGAGGCATTTTGTATTTTTCTTTGAAAACTCGGTTTCTGATTTAAATGTTCAACATTTTCTGTTTTAATTTTAAGGTATGTTTTAGCATTCAAAGTGCTGAGGAAATGTCTAGGTTAGAAAAGACAGGTATCTGCTAGGGGAGGGCAGGACCTCCCTTTGGAATGGAGAGTTCAAACCCCCTCCCNGTATATATAACAAGGCAAAAAAACCCAACAACAATTACAGCATTCATGATAAACAAAACTAGGAGCCTCGAGGGGCTTTTGTTTCACAAAGCCCGGGGCAATCTGGTCTTGGTGCAAGGTNCAGAGACCACAAAAGGGTGCAGCCCGGTGCTACACTGTCCTTTGGCCATTTCTTTTGTTCTGGTCAAACACCCATAAGCACCCAGTAATTAGTCTCCTAGCGACTTTATGGGAAAAAATTCTATAAGGAAAAAAACCCAAATCTAACCCCCAACAGGAAAGTATTAAAGTATTCCTTGTGTCTCCAAGAAAACAACAAGAAAAGTTTGAAGTTTTGAGGGGGTTTAAAACATCTTTTAACTGGGTCTTTGAGCCGGTGTCCATGTTGAATACTCAATTCTGTTGCAAATGCGTTTGAAAGATGACACGTGATATTTCACTCATTTACATTAACTACAGTATTTCCCCCAAGATCATACTACCAATGAAATGCAATGGGTGCCTTTTCAGTGACTAAATATTCCCCTGCAGACAGGGCCTCTTCCAGATGTGCTGGACTCAATGGGCAGGCTTCCACTGGAGCTCAGTGGGTTCTTTATCAGAATTAGGTGGTTTAGCCTATATATGCCTGGTTTATAATTCATATTTGGTCTCCTGATAGACATGGGGTAATGCTTTGACCAATTTCAGCAGTTGATAACTGGGACTACCCACATCCTTTACAGCTGTTTTATATAAAGTTATACATTTGCATTTGTGCCAAGGAAACCTATTCAGTAGAACTTCAGTAGGTCAAGGTGGTAGCAACTCCACAATAAATTCAGTGCATTTGTAATGCTTTCTGTCAGCAGAAAACAAAAAGCAGCAATATCCCAAAGGCATGAGCTTTTGTGGAAATTAAAGCAGAAAGTTAATAAAGGTGGCTGAGTCACGACTCTCTTCCAATTCAGGGAATGTTTGTGGACAAATCTTCCTGCTATTTACTGAGCTCCACCAGCTGGTAAATGACTGCATGTTTCTAAAAGCCCTTTTCGTAAAAAGTTTAAATTTTGTGAATGGAGAAAGGGCTTTAAAATATTCCTGACTTATCTCCTTTCCTGGAGAAGAAGGTATCAGCATTTGTATGACTGCAAAGATAAAATGATGAGTGTGCTGTTGATTTTGCTGATTTCAGAATACCTGGATAAAAAGAATCCCATCCATAAAAACATTTCACACAAAAAATGAGTAAGAATTTATTGTCAGCCATATTGATCAGCAGATACACAAGGGGATAGTTCCCCAGATTAGTTTTTAATAATACTGTCTAAATGTAATTACTTTAAGATGAGAACAAGATAGGGAAAGGGGACAGTAAGCTACTTTTCTCTTTTATACCTACAGGGCTTAAGTGTAGTTTTTATACAGCTCGTCTGAGTCCAGGAATTCGTGGTGCTCCCGCGTGTTCCCTGGAGTCCATCAGAGGCGATGGACAAAATGCTGGACCGTCCTGAATGCTTGAAATCTATTTCAGAGCACCGAAGAGCGCCAATGCCCTCTTTTGCCGGTCTCTCTGTTAAATGGCCACGTCTGGGGTGTTGCAGGGGCTCTTTTCTCCTCCCGAGCGCGGCGATGCCCGCGGGCCCTGCCCGGAGCGCCCGGGCCGGCACCGCGCGGGGAGCGCCCCGCCAGGGGGCGATGTGCGAGCGCCGGGGCT
>WBMY01000217.1:187075-200761 GCA_013397315.1 Donacobius atricapilla | reverse complement strand
GGGCGGGCCCGGCCTCCCCCCGAGGGGCCGCGGCGACGGCGAACTTGTCAGTGCCGCCGTCGTGGAGGGGTAACTCGGAGCCCCTGCTCTGCTGCCCAAGGGCAGTTCTGTCGTAGCGGTGCGTTTAAACTTCTCAGGGGCAGCCGTGTCCGAGCTGAGGGGCTACTGCCTGCCGAGGGCTTTGAAGGTTCTCCTTTCTGTGGGTGTTTTTCCCCCTTAAATTCGTTTGGCTAAATATTTTTTAAATGAGTGGAAGAGAAGCTGAATAAAACGTTCAGTGTTGTATGACACGGTAACAATCCTCTGGTTCTTTAGAAGTTTAGGGCCTAAACTTGCCGAAGGATCTGCATATATTGGCATCTGTGACTCATCTACAGGAAAGTGCTAGAGGTTCATTTTTGCTGGGTTGGTTGCAGCTATAAGTGAATTTAAATGCCTTATCAAAAATCAACTGAACAGTGATGTATTGAAAAACTTCAGGTGAAAAGAGCGCATTTGTGTTTAAGGAAGATAAATTCTGCTGCCTTCTTTTTGGTCTTTGTATGAAAGTTTAAAACACCATGGTGGCCCAAACATTCATGTAAGTGTGAACATTTCAGGACTGAAGGATGAAAATCTGTGTATGCAAACCAGACAAGTCTGATAATAATCGTGACCAGATTCTCACTTGTCTTAAAGTAACTATTAAATTAAAGGTGAATTGTTAAGTGGATCATTCAGATTTCACAGTTAACTGTTATGAGAAGTTGCTTCTGTGGTTATAGGAGAAGTGTTAGTTTTACTGGATACTTGTAACTTGTTTTTTGGTAAATAAACAAGATGGGTTGGTGTTCTTGTTTCCAGACATGACCCATCAGATGATGGATTGTGTGACTTCCTATAGATATTTTTTATTCAGTAGAGAGTGTTCCATTGCAGAGAACTTTGGCTTTTTGTTTCCACACAACATGATCTACTTCATTAGTCTCGCTCTAAACAATAAAATGAAAGGTCCGATGATTGGCACCCTTAGTTGCCAGTTGAATTTGATGTGTTATTTCTCCTTTGTCAAGTCATAGCTAACAGGTAAGGCTGCAGTAAGACCTGAAGTTGTTGTGCCCAGGATTTGTGCTGTGCCGTTTATCTGTTTCTGAGACTACTTTCATTGTAACTACTATCGATAGTAATTCTTATTGCAAAGAAATATGCCCCCTTAGCTTAGGCCTTTGGTTGCGGTGTGTCTGAGCAAGCAAGAAACCGCTTCGGTCACTGTTGTCATGTTTGTGTTAATGAGGAAACAGTGTCTGCAATGTGCTGGTACAGCCACTTGCCCCAAAGGTCAGGAGATCTTTTGCATGCCTTTGGAGTTGTGGCATATGAACTTGCAAACAGAACAGGAAAAGTGCTGTTTGAAACCTCAGAGCTGAGACTTCTGCTTTGATGAAAGGCTGTGTCTTAAGTTTCTTGAAAGTTCTGTTTATGGTTGTCTGTGAGCAGCTTGGTGCTTTCCAATGTTGACTGATTTTTTGCTCGTCAAGGCAGGTGGCTGTTTTCCCCATCTCTTAAAAATAAATGGGATAGGGCAACCTGAGATACAGAGGAGGCTCCCTTGAAACAAATGGGCAGCAGGTGATAGAGCCAAGAAGAGAAAGCTCATCTCTGGGCTTCTGTCCTAGTTCTTTGACACACATTTTAGAATGCTTAAGTGTCACAAAAGTGATTTTTTTTTTTCTCCCCCTTCCCACTGAATGGAGTCTCTTGGCCCTAACTCGTCATTGTCTGCAGATATTTTTTGGGTTTCTTTGTGGATACTGTAAACTAGAAGAGCCTAAGTCTTGTTTACTGTGCTTCAGTGGCTCTGCAGGTACTGGGGGAATTAGAACTTCTAATAGCAGTAGTAGCATGCAAAGACTGGTAAGGCTATAAAGTCGTTGGTCAGTATGGTTTTTTGAGGAGACTCTGCATCAGAAGCTGCTGTCTTATCATTCTGGATTTGCAGAGCACATATGCAGTTTCAGCTGTTTGCTTCTTCTAGCTGGTTTAACCCCTGTGATACCGATCCAGCCAGGGTATTTCCTTTACTTGGCAAAGGGATACAGTGGCTTGTGTCTGGATGTTCAAGAATCCTGTTAAGGGGGGAGAGTAAGCACAGAGCTCAACCACCACTTCTTTCTTTGTGGTTCTGTTAGCACACCTCAATGTTTTATGTAAAATGAGAGCTGTCTAGCAGTGTGTGTAGAGGTGCTGAGGTTATGGGATGGAGAAAGATCTGGTAGGGAAGGAAGCTTTCAGTAGCTAAAAAGAGATCTGATAACTAAGTTGGCTCTGATATTCCCAAGAAATCTTTTTTCCTCTCCAGCCTAGAGGGAACAAGAACTATTCCCCTGGAGAGGTGAGGGAGCATATATGCATAGGAATGGTGTAGGTCTCCACAAGTTTTCTAGACTAAAATTCACAGTTTGAGAAGTCTGTCCCTGGCATTTCTCACTGAGATTATTTGCTGATTGTCTCTGTAATATAAGTTTGTAGAACTATCAAAGTTCAGGCATACAGCATCTGTGACACTGAGCACTGCTTGAAGTTAAAGCAAGATACATTTTACTTGATAGCTCTTCTGTTTATAGAGTGACAGCCAAACTTTGTCCAAGTCTGTCCTTCGCTATTTTTGGTAGTGACCTGTATTAGAGCTTACATGGTTAATCAGATTAGTTTAAAAGAGGCACTTCAGGGTGGAGTCACCCCTGTCTGAAACATTGCTGCTTATTCCTGAAAACTGTCTTAGACAGTTATTGAACTTGTTCAGGCTGTGTACCTTCACGTTCCCATTTTGTTATGCCAACAGCAGTGTCTCCATTTGGGGTTTTATTTCTGTTTTTCTCAGGTTTTCTTTTTAGTCAACAGCACTATTCCAGTTGATCAAGTTCAATAAACTTTGTCCTGTTCCTCGTGTGTTTTGAAATAGTGTCAAGCCTATGGCCTTAGAGGAGTATGTTTATTGATTATGACTTCAGTTAAGTGTCCTTCAATACAATCTCTGGTTTCTGTTTGGTACCTTATCAGACTTAGGTCATAGTATTGCAAAGGGTGTGTTAGAATTTTTCTACACTGAAGTGTTTTCCTTGTTATTTCAAGGAAAAGGACTAGTTTGGATTGCTGGAAAACATTTTGTATTTTTTATGTCATCTCCTCAAAGAGAAACTGGATATTAATATCTCTCCACCCATATGCAAAATTCCTATTGAAATTCTGTGTCCTCAAGTGACCCTTGCAGGTTGAATGGGGGTCTGTGTCAATTCCGAGTGGGAGCAGGTTTGCCCTAAACAGATACAGGGCTGTGATGTGCAGTGATGTCCTTCATACTTTAGCAATTCAGTTCAGGTGATGTGGCTGACTCAGTAACTCCTGCTTCTCTGTTGGAAAAAAGAATCTTCTGCTTCCACTAAAAAATGCTGCTAAATCGGAGTTAGAAGCTGCTATGAAAGGCTTGAAAAGGTTGGTGCCTACAGATAACTGCAGTTGATGGGAAAAGACTTAATTTTCTCTTAAAATCGGAATGGATGAAAAGATATTACCTGTGAAGCTTTTGGCAAGTTGGGTCTATACAGAGAGTGAGTGTGTTGGGACCTGGGACAGTTCTTCAAAGGCATAGGACTTTCATATTGAACTCACTCCTAGCTGATGCCTAGACGGCTGGTAACATTTTAAAAGGTTATTTATTTGTATACAGAACTAACCACATAATGAATGAGGCATTCAGTTCCAGCCACGGATTTATTTTTTTTGTACATCTTTAGACATTCTGTAGGGAGGTTGAGACCTTTGTCTCACAGCATATGGATGCCAGGATGGTATAAAAGCATACACAGCTTTATCTTGATAATACATACATTTTAGCTAGGATTAGATATACTTGATGATTTAAAAAAAGACACTCATGCAATTATTATCAAACATAACATGCAATAGAAATTGACCAGGCTTAGTATTGTTACATTTAGCAAACCAAAATTAAGCTATCAAAAGAAAATTACTCAAAGAGTAGTGAGGGTTTTAATTTCTTTTTTTTTATGTCAAAACTGTAATTGGAAAAATAATATTGTAAGAAGGAGTAGGAGGAATCTTTTGTGTCTGGAAGACATAACCTTTTTGACACCACAGTCTGGTTGTGTGATGTGTGAAAGGCTGATACCAGTACTCCAGGACTTTAAAGATGGTTCTGTCCTCCCTACAAGGTATGAAGTGCTTCTAAAATATCCTAGAAAGCCACAGTGGTGAGCTTCAAATATAAATGCTGGCATATGTTGAGGTCTCAATGTAAAAAAACTGTGCTCATTTCCAGTGGGTTGCTGTGAGTTGATGATACAGTAACCTCAGAACTGGGATTGTTGTGGTGCTTGAAGTGCTCTCTGCACTTTGATAATTTAAGTTTTGTAGAAAGAACTGCATTATTCTTCTCAACATCCTTCCTCCTGTGAGCTGTTCAGGAGGTTTTGTGTATTGATGCCTTGTTGATATCCTCAACATGTATTGAAAATTGCTATTGTTAGTGAAACAAAGTGTGCTGGTGTCCTAAGCACTCTGTAATAGTGCTGTTTCTTGCAGACCAGCAGCAGCTATGTGCCTTGTGAGGTGGCTGAAATTGAGTTTGCCGCATTAAGGACCTGGCTGGCATGTAAAAATCCTTACCGAGTTCTTGTTGATCTGGAGTATTTCCCAGTCTGGTTTAGCTGCAAAAACAGCTGTCCTGTCTCAGCAGGGGCACAGAACTGAGTGGGAGCTGCTGGCTCCAGCAGTGCTGACAGAGCTGCTGGCAGAGCCCTGGGTGGCACTTGGGACTGACCTCTCCTGGGGTGGCACCAGGCCCCGGGGCCTCCCCAGTGCCTGTGCTGTTACAGTGACAGCTGGACCGGGCTTAACTGCCAGGAGTTCACTTGAAAACTCTGACTCTTTCCTGGAGACTGCGAGATGCAGAGATGGAGACAGTTCTCTAAATAGTATTATTATCAGGAAAGACAAAAAGGAGGTGAGATTTCTTGATAGGAACAAATGTTTGTAGAAGTTGATTAACAGAAATGACTACTATTTTAGTTATGCCTCAGTGTGGACTGCTGTTCAGTACTGTCAGGTTGTTTGCCTTTGTGTAGTTTTGAAAGGTTGTAAATGCCTGAATTCCTGGCTGGAGGATTAGGGGTTTGTTTTCCTTTAAATGGTAATATTCTGTTCTTAAGAGACATGACAGTTGATGATTTAGTACATGTTCTACTGTGCTTCTTCAGCTACAAGCTATGTAGGAGAAGCAAAAATGACCTTTCACCAGCTCCTAGAAGACAGCTGGAAAATTAAATGAGTGACTGTAGCAAGAAGATGCTATTTAGCATTTAGATCTTCAATCAGTCTGCCTGTATGCAGGACACTTGAAGCTGATATGATCACAATAGTTCCCAGTTGCTCTCTGGTGGAATCAAGCATACCAGTTACTGTGCCTTGCGTGCAGCTGTAATCTCTCAGCGTGGTGTGAAAATAATGACCTTACATGTGGGGATTTTTTTCTTTATCTCTTGCTTACAAGACATCTTGGTGTACTAAGTACTGTAGAACAGCTAATACATAATTTCTGAAGATTTAGTATGAACTGTATTCTCTTTCTCTCAGACTTGATAATCTTTTGCCCCCTTGGCGCAAAAGAATTCAATGCTTTTGGATGTCTTGCAGTAGGTTCTTTAGTGTGTATTCAGGAAGGCAGGAACATAAGCTCTGTTAGAACTTGTATAGTGGCATTAGAAAAAAATCAAAGCGTTCCTGAGCAGTGGTGTTCAAGATACCACAGGCTTCCTTGAATTTTTGAAGTAGGAAATAACTGTGGTAAGAATTGTGGTATTTAACTTATTAATGGTAAACACTGATTAAACTCCGTGGTACAGAAATTTTCCATGTACGGGACAAAGTTCCACCCAGATGGCTCTAATCTGAAGGCCTGTGGGTAAGCAGCATCGGGGCAGCTGTGTACGTTTCTGTGAGGGGAGAGCTTGGGAGCCTGCTGAGTGGTGGCTGGGGCGCTCTCAGGTGTAAGCAGCAGCAGGACCTCTCTCAGCCTGACTGAGAGTGAAAGTCTTCTACCTGCAGGTGTGTCTGGAGTGCAGCAAGTTTGCAAAGGGAAAAAGGGGAAAGAGGAAGATTGCTCTTGGAGAGGGGAAGGGGTACAGATAGAAGGGGATGCTGGGTGATTTGAACACTTGAAAGATGTAAATTCCTGAAGTTTGAGGAAGAAGCGGAAGCCTGGATCTTTTGGGTGACAGCAGAGGTGATATCAGGCTTTGCATACTGTGGAGTAACTGTGTAAGTTTGTCCTGGTTTAGGGCAAATTTGTGAGAGAGCCCCTGAATGGGGTCCCTCTGGGAAGCAACTCCTTCAGATTTGCACACAGGCTGTATGGGACTGTGGCAGGGTGATTGGGTTTTACTGACCGCGCCTTGGCTCTCCAGCTCACTCATCCTTATTGGCTATAGCTGTTAGTCATCAGGGGCAAGGCTGTATTACTTAATTAACAAAGTGATAAAGGTGAGAGGAGGTCTGCAAGGAAACTCTCTGAAATTGGTGAGAGAGGGATATGTCACAACTTAGTTATAACCAGTTCTGTTCTAGCCATACTAGAAGCCATTTCTTGTTCCTCTGGCTTTGTGATGCTCTTGTTGATGGTAACTGGCCTGTATAGTTGCAGAAGTAGGTAATTAATAACTCCTGATGATTACAATGAGTTGATAATTTGTTTCAAGTAACCAAACTTCCTGAAGGAATTTGGACACATCAGATTCTGTGCTGGTAGTGAAGAGAGTATTGCAGAATCAGATTTGCAAAATACCTTTCTCTTGAGCCCATGTGTGTAGCTGCTCTTAGGTAAAGCACTGCCAGCTTGACTGCAGGTGTGATGTGTGTACTAAAGAGAACCCCTTGTGTCTGAGGGCTCCCAAACAACCAGCCTCTGACAACTGGCAAGCTGAGGGTACAAGCACACAGTGGGTTTTTGTGTGTGAGGAGCAGGATGGCTTGATCCTGCTGCTGTGAGGTGCTGTAATAAAAACCTGAACATAGTCTCGGATCTACAGCCATGTTCCCACTAAGCAAGTCACTTTGTCTTCAGCAGAGCTGTGTGCTTCACTCAGTTTTGAGTGTGGAGAATGTTTAACTTTATTTGTTGCTGTTAACATTTGCAAAGCAATGTTCCTTAGCTCCCTTAGGTTGGCCCTCCACGGTGGTGTACATTTTCAGAGACTACATGCTGCTCCAGAGCAACCGACTTAGTATGCTGTTAAGGCAATCCTGTAGTGTTGTGTTGTGTTTGAGCAGCAGTTCAGTAACATTTGTTGGATTCTTTTGCTTGGTATGGAGAGAATGAGGTTGTGGCAACTGATAAGAGAATCTGATAAGCCTGTTTTTCCCAGGGTTCTCTGCAATTTCATGTATAGGAATTGGCAGTGTGGCCATTTTGCATAGATTAAGTAATTTGAAGAACAACTGGCTGCAAAAATTTGATGGCAAGAAATGTAAGAATTTTAGTGCCACATTTGCATTCATGTTTGTGACCATTTGAAGTGGTATTCTGTGTCTTTGCCACTTCGGTTGTAGATGTTTTGGCTTCTTAGCCAAACATCACTACCAGATGTTTTGAGCAGTGAGAGATGTGTGTACCTGAACAGAGAGATATGGAAGTAAAACACAGTGGACTTAAGATAACTTTATATAAAATATCTTGCATTATTCCACAAACTTTGAAGTTATTGGCCTCTTGTATGTGCCTGTTTGGAAGGAGCAGTTGCTTAAGTTTTCAGGATTTTTTTTTTCTCAGAATGTTATTTTCTGTCTTGGGTGAATAAAAAAATTAAGAAGTTAAAGATTCCAAAATAATTTAAAGAGAATTCCATGGGCTTGGGTTTAACTAATGAATTAGTGCAGATGAAGGTGCAGATCACAAACTGCTTGGATTTTGGAAAAATATGTACATAAGTAAATTGCCATTGAAATACTGTCCCTGTTGAAATTCATTGGTTCTATGGTCGCTGTCAATGAACATTGGTGCTTTCAGAGGCTGCTGAATCTGTATATTGCAGTGTTCCATGATCTAAGCTTTCAGTTGATTTAGAGCCGTGCTGTGGTCCCTGTGCACTCGTGCAGAAGGCAGCTGGAGACGGTGCAGTGGCAGAGCACCACACATGCCTGTGACACCTGAGGTGACAAGGCAGTGGCTTTGCTCTCAGAAGGGTCTTGTGAAGACAAAAGGGATCCCCAGAACCATTCTGTATACTCACAACAAACATTTCCTCCTGGTTACTCCTGTGGTAGCCTTCTGAAGTAGGTAGAACTTGTTTGTACAGAGAACCGTATTTTTGTTTGGGACAATTTGTGGTTGCAGAGTGAATTCACTGGCATCTATAGAGTTGTGGTTTGTTATGGTCTTTCTGCTCCACGAGGCACGTACCTTTGCCCCTCCCTTCTCTAGCATGGCTGCGTTTAAAAAGGTGAACAATTTTAAAACAAGGTACTCTGCTACACTTGCCCCTTTCCCCGGAGAGTGTGTGGGAGAGGCCAGCTGTGCCCCTGTTAGTTGTGTTGATTTAATGCGCTCCTGAAGGTATTGGCTTCTGCAGCACTGAGCGCATTAGCAGAACTGACACAGAACAGGATTAGGGGATTCTTTCACCCTCTTCCTGTGAAGGTGCAAGGTGATTAAGCTCTGGCAATCCCAGGGATCCTACCAAAGAGTGATGCTTCACCTGGGATTGTCATGTATAGGCTGTAGCTGACAATGCAGCCATTAAATTTGAGAGCAGAATTGGCAGTAACTTCGTGTGTTGCAGAGAGAGATGTGTATTTCAGACTGAACTTGGTGCCCTACCAAGCGCAGGACTTGTTACAAGTGTTCCCACTGAACTGAGCCTTTCAGGCTTTAGGGAGGATGGAAGAAGAGTAAAACTACACAGGCTTGCCTTCAGGCAAGTTAATATGTTATATATGATTTTAAAATTCAAGAGGAAAAGCAAGTTAAAGTTTTCCTCTTGTTTGGTAGTGATGTTTAAAATTCACTTTGCATCCTTGCTACCAGAAATACTAAATTTCATTTTAAACCCTCCATTGCAAACACTTTTCTTATCTTTTAGATAAGATCACTGGCATGTTAGATTCTTTAAGAAATGACTTTTTTTTCCTATCTGAAAGTGGAAGTGTTAGAGTGCTGTAGTGTTCACTGACTTGATCAATACAACACAGCAAATGGTGGTGTCTGAATGTTTGAAAATAAAAAATTAGGGGATTTAAGTAACTGGAGGTTTCTGGGAAATTGTTTGATTTTGATTAGTTTAAATGAAAGTGATTCTTCATGCTTTCTTCTTTTTTAGTTATTTTGAAGGATTGGTTGAGAGGGCAGATGACAATCTACTGGTTTTTAAAGGTTCTTAAGCCTGTGGATTTCACTGACACTTGTAGAAAATGCTTACTGCTTCTTAAGCTGCCTTTGGAAAATTTGGCCTCTAATAATGAGAAACAATCTGCCAGTTGTGTAATCACAACTAATGCTGTTTTAAGTAACTGTAAGTACTAGTGTTTTATGATCACCAAGCTAAACTTTAGCTTTAAGAATATCTTCCTAAATCCTGATATTTTTGTTAATATTAACTCTGTGGGTTTTTTTCCTCTAAAGGCAGCTTGTTCCAGGTGGAAAAATAAGTGGTGAATGATTGACTAGCAATTGCAAATAATGCGTACTAAAGTGTAGCTAATTGTTGTTTATTCTTCAGTATTTATTGAATGTTCACGTAGGATGAATATATGACCCTTAATATAAGATCTGATTCTGCTGTTTAATTAAATGGACAAAGTTGGAAACCCATCTGTAATTGGAAATTGATTATTTGGCATGTGTTTATAGATGCAAATGTATTCACCTCGAGAAGATTGTATTAGACCTCTGAGATGTCTTGTTCCATTAAGATTTAGTTCATTTCTGAGATTTGGGTGAGCAAGAATGGTCTCTTTCCAGCTTTCTCAGAGTATCTAAGCTGGTTAAAAGACCCAGGAGTTTGATGTTCTGTTTTTTGTAAGTAAAAGAGGGCGAAGAAAAATATTGAGTCTGAGAAAATGAATATTAGAAGGACTGTTAGGAAAAGTAGCTTGGTTTTAGTTCTATCCGGTATAAAAAGAATAGAACTGGGTTCTGTCTGTGATGGGGATTTTGCGAAAACTAACAAACAGAAAAGAAATAAAAATGGTTGAAATTTGTTCAGACAGTATGCTAAGAATTTTTAAAAGAAACCACCCCCACACTTTTTCCATCTAGTATGATTGGGAAATTAAAGAAAATTAAAAACTGTCACCGCGTCATTGGGATTTTAAATTATAATGCAGTGGGCATGTGTTTAAATGTGTTTTCCTACGATTTAGCTGTGATAAAATGGCTCAGTTCTGTACGAGGAGAGATGATTATTCTTTTGCATTGTAGCAAACTGCAGATACAGGTGGTTCTAATGTTAAGAGTGAGAGCAAGATGTTTTGATTTAGCAACATCACAATTCTAACTGTATTGTAGTAATTTAGAAATGTCTCGTTTAAAAGTCTCTTACTAATGTCAAAATCGGGTCGCTGTAGCTTTAGAAAGCAGGATAAAGATTATATAACATTGCAAGGAAATGGCCTTATTGTTAAGGATGAGAAAGCTTAGATAGGATATACTTAGATGACAGATCCTGCCCAGGAAAAGCTGTCTTAACGTGTGTGTTCCTGGAATCTTCTGTCACATTTTGCTGCCTTTTTTTTTTTTTTTCCCCCCCTTTGGTTAGCAACAGTGTTAAATGTAAGTAGAGCTCTTACAGAGGATATAATGGAATACCTGAACAATGAGGTCCCATGTGTATTCTTCTAACACAGTGGTTTTCCTAAATGATTTTGCTTGAAATTGTTCCCATGGCAGGAGTGCAGGGCTTTATTTGCTTTGTATTTTGTGTGTTTATTAGCATGCTCAATTCTTTGCTGCATTCTGTCACAGAAGTGTTCCCGATGACAAAGCTCCCCGTCTGTCCTGGTGCTGATACAAAGAGTCTCTAGAAGTGATGATGCCGTGCATTGTAATAGTGTCTGTGCTGCTGTAAACATCCTGCCTTTGTGCCATGTCAGTGCTGTCCTGTCCCCGCTGGCCGGTGGGCACTGCTGTGCCCCACAGCCCTCCTCTGGGGATGAGCTGCTGCCTTTGCTTGTGGAGAGCAGCAAAAAAGCAGCAGTTACATAAAACATCTCCAGTAGTGAACGTGGTGAGAGCTGTGCAGCTGAGAGAGAACACGGAGACAAAATCACTGTGTGGCAGCTCTCTAGTGAAAGGCCCACGGTAATGGGGCTTTTTAGCCACTGGCAATTAATAGTAAAATAACTGCTATTTTAGGGTTCCTCTCACGAAATATTGTCTTTGAGAAGCCTGTGTTTCTTACCCAACACAACAGCTCAAATCTACCTTTTATAGCATGCAGATACAGGAAAAAAAAGCTGACTTAATTCTCTCAACAGAATTAGCTTGTGTGAAATTTAGTTGTTTGACCTTACAAACCACAAGCTTAGCTTTAAGTTGCCTGCTATGGTTATTACAATCTCATGAGCCTTTTTATATCTCAAGTTCAGAACGTTTGAAGTGCACGTGTGAATTCTGTATTTCAAAATATTGTGACTCACATTCGCGTGGAAATCAGCTGTTCCAAAAATATGGATTACTTATAGATCTAAAGAAACTTAATGCCATTTATGTTTTTAAATTAAATTAATATATTTATTGATAAATGTGAAGAATTAAGCATTGCAGCAAAATGCAAGTTTGATTGAATTTGTATTTTAATATTAAGCATCTATTGTGAAAAAGTGAAAATATACAATCAAGCAGTCATATTCCAGAAATCTAAAACTTGAAGTATTATCTGATATAGCTGAGTAAATATGCTTGCAGTGTTAAAGAGCCTTTCTGAGAAGTAGACTCTTCCCATTGATGTTTCAAAAGCTAGATCAGACTAAAAATTTAATAGTTAATAACTTTTAGGACATAGTCATTCATGTATGCTATACACTAATAATCCAGGCAGTATGGAGTCCTTTACATTTTCTCGCCTACAAGAGGGCTTGTTTTCAGGTTACAAAATGGAGTGAGGGTAAACCATGAGTAAGGACTCTCACTCAGAGCAGAAGGCAACAGCATGTTCTGGTAGCCACTGCAGTGTATTTAAACTCACAGTGGGATTGCTTGGTCTTCAGATCTTCATTGTCAGTCATGTCCCTGGCTGATGACAGACATGCTGCAAGTGTTTGGGAGGAGATAATTATATATGCCCCCAGACTGGAATAGATACCGGTTCCAATAAGCAATGTTGTACTGTGGGGTTGTTCCTTAAATTCTTCAGGTGGAGAAAGGAGAAGTAAAATGGTCAGAAAAAAAGGAATATAAACAGGGAAGAGTTGAGTTCCACTCTCTAAGCAGTCTTCAGATTCCAGATATGATTTAGAAGAGAGGACTAGCAGGTGTTTGTCTCCTCTAAATTTTTGCAATTAATAGACTTGTATAGGTCTGGACTAACATAATTTTAACAATGCTTGATTGAAAAAAGGCCAAAAATACCTGTTAGCAGAATGGGGCATGCATGCACAGTCCAAATGTGACTGTATCTGGAGAACATTCATGTTCTGTTGAGTCTGAGGATTTTAAGAAAGAGATGGTTTGGTGAATCTTGGAAGGGATTTTGCTTGCTCTTTGTATTTCTTGATAAGAATGTTGGTGTAATCTAAAGTCATGGTAGTAGTGTTTGCCCATGCACATCCAGGTCATTGTGCAGTGGGAAAGGCTTGAGGTGAGAAGGCTGCACCAGTGCAGAAGACTTCACAAGTAGGTTGCATGTTACTAAAGATGAATGAGATGTTATCAGTACAAAAACAGAAATGCTTTTAATGAAGTTTAGCTCCTCAAAATAACAGTTTAGAAACCCAGCAGCAGTGGAGAATTCAGCCTTGTTTCTCCCACAGAGATAGCGGTTAATAGATTAAGTGAATCTAAGGAGAAAATACACTCAAGTAGTGTGTTGTGTAAAGAAGAAGGTGATTAAATCGCATCTGTAGGCCTGCCTTAGCCATAAATCTTGGCAAGCTGAGCACTGAACTTTCTTGATAGATATTTGAGATGTTAGGCCTTAGTTAATCAAGAACAGATATTCCAAGGTCTCTGCTTTGTGGGGTGGGGGAACAGCACAAGGGAATCTCTGCTAACTGTGGCTCCACTGCCTGAATACATGTTTGACCCAGTTGTTCTGGAGACCCAAACTTCTCTGTCCAGCTCATGAAGTTAAGAGAAAGGCAGTAGGGTAAACACTACTACCATGACTTTAGATTAACCCAGCATTTCCATCAAGAAATATAAGGAGCAAGCAAAGTATAGTACAGTGTATACTGTGTGCTTTGAAGTGAAGATGAAAGCTGTGAACAGTTCGTCTTTTCATAAAGATACTGGGAATATGATGTATTTCTTTAAAGAGTGTTTAGCTGTGATTTAGAAAAAAAATATATGTAAACTTGACGGGATTTAACTATTTAAAAGTAAGTTTATGCAAAGGCTTCAGTTTCCCAAAGATTTTAGACCTCTGTATCTAGAACTTGTCTGGAGTATGGTGTCAGTCTGTTTTGCCAAAGCTGATGTCC
>WBMY01000217.1:170425-186189 GCA_013397315.1 Donacobius atricapilla | reverse complement strand
GGTATTAATTATAATAATATTAATATAGATATTTTTGTTATTATTAATTATTATATTGTGAATATTGGTGTCTTAGTTATTTTGGGCATTTATGTGGGCTTGTGTGTTTACTTGGCTTTGTCACATTAACAAGCAGGTCAAGTAGTTCAGTTTTAGAGTTATTTGGGGGATTTTATAAAAATAACTTTCTCTTCCAAAAAAACTTATGAGCCAAAAGTAATCCAAAAGATTTGAGGCAAGAAGGAAAAGATAACTTCTTTTAGAGAGTAAGCATTTAAGTAAAGTTTCAGCCCCAGTAATTATAGCATGAAGTTTTCTGAAAATAATTAAACAGTGAGGTAGATGAAAATGTTAGAACTGCTGAATACAACGGTTGCAGAGTTTTCTTTACACAGAAATCAATTGTACAGGCAGAACTTTGTACTCTTGAGAATGTATTCTCCAAAACATGACTATAATACCAAGAATTCTTGGTTTCTTGAATTCTTTCCTTCTTTCAAAGGAAACTTGACCTAATAATTTCTGGTCCATCAGAATGTTCCTAGGTACTGATATATTTAAGCAGTTTTGTGACTTTGGACAATTGCTACTTAAAGGAAATCTTTGTATACGGATTCTGATGGTTATTTTATGTTTCAGAAAACTCTCAAGCGTTATATCTTACTTAAATACCCTTTTCATGTAGTGATGGGAGCTCAGGGCAAAGGCACGTGGATATAAAACTTAACTTCCTGATCTGTGTAGGAAACTGTCCTTGAATAGTGTTTGGAAATAAATTTCAATACAAATGCAGTTTGTGCCACAAAAAGGAGTATTGCAGCATACTGACAAACTCAGGTGATCTCTATTAATAGATGATTGTAACATTTTGTGCGTTTTTTGGTGGGCATGAATGTGATGCATGCAAAACAAATGAGTCTGCAGAATACTGCTTATTGCATGGGTTATGTGCTTAGTATTTGTCTGGTTTGGGGAAAAATTGGGAATGTTCTTTCTTAAGAAAACCTACTACTTATGTTTACTGGGATAATGTTCGTCTAGGATACCCAGCCTTAAATAAGAATGTACCAAGGTCTTTTTCTGAAGATAGTTTAGGATGCATTTGACTTCTAGCAGAAATAATTAGGAAACTAGTAAAAGTGAGAGTCTTTGTGGGCCTTGCCATAATTAAAAACAATTGTAGAAGAACATAATTGTTTTCATGCATTTTGTGGATCTGATTGCACAAGATGTACATCTCTGTATTTTCTAATTCAGCCTAAAAAATTAGACTGAACTGCATTCAGAAGAGTACTATAAATCTTAGTCTTTTAAGTTCCTCCTAGAAAGACACAGAAAGGGGCAGTAGCAGAAAATCCGGCCGATGAGCTTTTTGCTTGAAGACGCTTTTCAGCTTGAAGCTGTTGTGGCTGATATTCAGCCTAAAGGTTCTGAACAAGATATTTCCTGTGTGTAACTGCCTGCAAGAGGCTGGCAAGCTTTGTTGTAAACATGCATGAGACTTGCTGTGCTGAATTGCATATGCACACTGGCTGCTTATGTAGCTGGTAAGAAAACAGCTTCTGCTATCAAGATTGTACTTGCCCATGTAAAAGCTGATGGGTTGATGTAATAGACACCTGTGATGGCCCGTTGGTTTCTCAGGAATCCACCCTGCATGGTGCTGTGCCAAGGTGAAGGCAGATGGGAGTGGCTGAGGGGACAGATACTTGCACTACAGTCTGACTTCTTTTTTTGCTCCAGAGACATGGCTTACAGCTTTTTAATTGGTGTTTTTTTTCTCCCTACACCTCTTCCCCATTGGACTTCCTCCCTTTCAATGGCACGGAGCAGCTCTCACAGAGACTTTTTGCAGCAGAGTAGGAAGGGATAGAGGACTACATGTAAAAGTCCAAAGGCTTCTAATTCATCACAGTCTCATATAATTCACTTTGTTCTATTTGTAGTCATCTAAAATGTTTCAAACTAGCTTTCTTTTAATTTACTGCGGGTGAAGGATCATTAGTGCCATGTTGCTCTAAATTGAAAGTTACTGGACCAGTCAAATTTTGAATGGAAAAAGGCATTGGACTCTTCCAGGAGGTCAGCTGTGCTAAAAGCAGTGCTAGCACATGTACCCTGGTTTAGCCTTTGGTATTCCACTGCCCTTTCTACCTGCTTTGTAACATGGGACAGGTGTCAGCTGTTGGGAAACTGAAGAACATGCTCTTCAGGCATAAATGTTTGACATGTGGAAGCCTTGTCATTTGACATGGTAAAATGAAAACTGGTTTATGATGTTGAAATCATACACGTGATTCCTGGAAAATCTTCTGTGGGTTTGATACTGTGTTGGTTACCTTCACCAGCATGCTGCTTTTGCTATGAAAATTCCTCAAAGCACTAAAAATGCTGAAAGGTTATTAAGAATGTGGTCAGCATGGATATCATCAGGTTTGGACAGCTTAGCTTCTTGATTGGCAGTGTTGGACAAGTTTCAGTCAGCAGATGAAGAGGCTACAGAGTTATTTCAGCCCCTAGTGTCTCCTGAATTTCCTTCTGAAAATCAGCCAAACTTTAGACTTCCTAAGTATGGAACTGCCATCTGCCTTCTAGTGGCCGTGCTATGCAAATGAGAAATCTTACTGTGATTCCCTTGTTCTATTTAATATTATGGAAGCTATATGATGCAAGTCTGAAGCCTCAAACCTTATTACATGAGATGTTAAGTATTGCTCTATGCTGTTTGGGCGTTTGCTTTTCAAAGAGAATAGGGAAATGGGCTTAAATTCAGAGAAGCAGCTTTAATTCTCACACTCTAGACCTTAAACTTGCATGGAAGATGTCAAAAGTAAATACACAATTCCTGGCATAAGTATGTTTACAGCTTGGATAAGCTGCTGTCTTGAAGTATGCTGCTCCTGTGTTAATATGTCAGATTAAGTCCCACATGGAGGCATTTCAGGGAAGAATGTTGTCTCTTACAAACTCCCAGTGTGGCAGCAGCTAATTCTGTACTGGGAGTCGCAGAGACAAAATGCAGGAATCGTTTCTGCTTTACTCGGAAACTGCCCGAGGCTGCTGAGTGTGGGGGAGGCCAGGCAAGGTACTGTCACTGTTACCTGATAGCCAAGTAGTGGCCACGCTCCAAGTGACAATTATTGCTTCCCTCTGTTTCCATTTGTATCTTTCTTCAGCACTTTCTCAGCTGTAGGCTAAGATTTATTGGTGCATTTATTTTTATACAGATATTGTGGGTGTAGGTAGAGACACATAGGATAGTTCTTTCTGTGCGTGCTTGAACTGTACTTCTTATTCATTTTTCTTGGTAGTCAGGAAACAAGGTGTTGCATAGTGAACCCAGCAGGATATTAATATCATCAAAGCTATCCTAAAACTGTTAATGCTTTCATACTGCATTAGGAAGATCTCTTCATACATTAAAAAAGCCTCCTAGGGTAGGCTGGGTTTCAGAAAAAATTGTTTAAACTGTTTTTGGATGTGCAGGACATTAAGACAGGAAACAAAATTCTGAGAGGTGTTTGTGTTTTAAACCAGCATTATGGTGTCCAAAAGAACCACCAACTTCTCAGAACTCCTGAAACATTAAAAATTGTAGAGGATGTGTATTCTAATGGTATAATATTTGTCCCTTTGATATAAATTGTGATAAATATAACAAATTTATAACTGTGTTGTATTTTGTCACTTGAGGGTTTCCCTTCTGCAGGCTATTCACATTGCTCCTTTACCCTGTGGGTTATGAGTTCTGGTTGCTGTTTACTTTGTGCTTTATGCAACGTGTATTCAGGGAAACTACTGGTATACCGATAGCTCACTTTTCTGCAGTAGCCTCCAAGTGTTTAAGCGTTCATTTTACGTTAGTCAAGCCTGTGAAGTTATCCTGGAAATACATTTAAAATATTAATACATGACAGAAATCCGTTCTTCCTTTTGATAGTCTGTTCGTGTACGTACCAACACATACCAAACCATGCCAGGCCCTGCGTAGAGCACGGGGCTGGATCAGATGTCTTCCAGACGTGCCTTTCAGCTCAAATTATCCTGTGATTTTTCATACAGATGAGCAGAGGATAAGGGATAACAGTGATGATGATCCATGGCAGAAAGATCAATGGTACTAAATTAATTCCTGTGGAGAAAAAGTGTAGCAATAGGGAAGAGGGGTGGAAGGGTTGTACAGACAGGATCAGCTTCTGCCACCACCTTTGCAAATTGTAGACACTTACTTCAAATAAAGCAGCTGATTTATAAAAATGAACTGCAGTATGAGTTGCATTAAGCTAACCCTGCAGTGTAGAATCCTGCCAGGGAAGGAAATCCCTGCTCTCAGCAGGTCTCTGCCTCTCCCTTGATGATGAAATGGTGCTTGTGTGCTGAAGCACACCAGGAATTGATCTGCCACAAAGCTGATAAGCTGCCACATAGTAGTGTGATGTGTGGTGCAGTGGAAATGAGGAGGTGAAAAGCTGCTGGAGGCCCTTGTCAGGCCCAGCTGTAACTCGGCCCAGGCTGTGCCAGCACCTTGTTGTTTTGAGGGTACTCCTGTTCCTTGCCTGTGGTGCTGCCCTCAGAAGTAAGGGAAGCTTACAGTGTGTTAGATCCTGGCTGCAAAAATCCCTTCTGAATTTCAGTTCAGCTGACAGGACCTTTCGTGGGGAGGAGGGCGAGTGAAAGCAGCAGGGCAGGAAGCAATTCTTAACTCTCCAGCCCTTATTGTCTTTCTGTCAAGACACATCTAATGCTGCATTTATCTGCTTGTCCAAGGCCAGTGCTAATTGACCAGCCCAGTGCCAATGGTGGCAGTCTTCCCTCATCGCTTAGCTTTATTTCTGTGTGATTCACAGAAGATGTAAACAAATTATTGGCTCTGTGAGAAAAATCACAGCTCCTGGAATTGTATGGTTTATGCACCAGCTCTCCATAGGCAATGTTTGTGCAGAGAAAAAGTTTCTCAACAAAATGTGTAACAGTGCAACTTTAAGCATCTTGCACATACTGAAAACAATAGTTGGAAGACCTGTGATTCTATCTGGCAGCTAATGTTTTGATTGATTAACCCAATTCCTGTCAGCTAAAAGATTTCCTGATGTTCTGGATACTGGGGAAGCTTCAAACAAGTCTTAATGCTGATGAGAAACGTGATTGTTAGAGAACAGAAGGATTTTTGCCAAAACCTATAATTTCTCATTCCTAAGAAATGTGGTGCTGGTGCCCCAGTCCTTTGGGTGATACCTGCTTTGTTTTTGAGTTAGGTTGATTATCTGCTCTGTTTGGTTTGGGTTGACTGTTGTGAATGATGCAGAAACAGCAGATATGGTGTGATTGTGTTGTAATGCAGGCTGGTATCTCAGTTCCTGGCCTCAGATGGATAAATAACATTCCTGTGAAACACAATATGGAATTCAGCTGTAGAAGGGAAAAGCACTGAAGCTTTCACATAACATTAGGGCAACATTCGCCTATCACTGCTAGTGATTTGGGCTTGGAAATGAGCTCTTAACCCTGGAGAGACTGAATTTTTCACTTCCAGTAGGGTAAGGTAAGAGCATTTAAACGGGCCAATAGCAAGGTTTTAGACAAGTATTTTGGAGTGTGTGTGCAGAAATTACTGTCTTGCACACTGCCCTCGACAAGTGGCAAGACAAATTCTTGAAGAAAATCTGGATATCTGGAAGAAAAGTCCATAAATGGATGTATAATTTCTGCAAGCTTCATCTAGGATATTATTTTGCAAATAATGAGGTGTTGACCCTTTTACAAATGGATTTTGCAGTCCTTTTTTTGTTTTCCTGACATAGCTGTGCAAAGACCTTGGAAAGTTAGGAAATGCAGTAGTATAGTCTTTCATGTCTTGGCCTTAACTGTGGATCTGAGGCTACCTAGAGAAAGTGAACAGCTGTAGAAGTCAACTTAATTAATGTGGTGATCAAAGTGCAAACTCAATGTTTGTTTCTGCAGAAGTAATTTTTTTTTCTGGCTTGTGTTAGTGAGTGTGAGGTGTTGCATAGTTTGCCGTTAACAGAGCACAATCCATGGAATGCTGCAGGTTGGAAACAAAAATTAGAGATAGTAACACTGGGGCCTCATCCTGACACAAGATACACCAAGCAGAGTGCCTGGGCTCCAGCTCAGAGCCTGCCTGGCCTCTGAGACATGGACAGGGTTTGTCTTGCTTCTGTGGCCTCACTGGTGTGCCCTGTAAAAGAATTCAGGATATGGAAAATCAGACTGTTCCTCCTTGGGTTTTTTTGCAGGTATGGTTATTTAAGCTGGGAAATGGGAATGGACCATTTTGTCTCATGGAATGTGACTGTTTGCTTTTTCCATAGCAATGTGTTGCTCAGACACCAGTGTTTGGAACAGATGATGCTGTCAGGGCAAATTATTTTTCTGCTTGTGGCCTTTTTCTTACACATAGGAACCTAATGAGAGTCATTGTTCAACTTGCCATGTCCTTGAGTTTCTATTGTGGGGACTTCACTACAAAGATTACTGAGGAAATTTTATTCCAGCCTGAGCAGATTTAAATGCTGTACACTGATTTTAAGTTCAGTATTAATGTGTGAAGAAAATTCAAGATATTTGTGTGCTTTGGTTTGAATAAACATATCCATATTTTCTTGGTTTTTATAGCTTCTTCAGCAGCTGAAGCGACTAATATGTGACCTCTGCAGATTATATAATCTTCCTCAGCATCCGGATGTTGAAATGTTAGATCAACCATTGCCAGCTGGACAGGTAAATTAAAAAGCTGTGGACACCTACTTATGCCAATAAAGGAGGTTTTTTTTTAACTCCCAAGAAGCAAGATAATGGGAATGATTAAACCTTGTGTAAACAGGAACTGAGATATGACACACTTATGTGTTACGGTGTCTTCAGTCTGAATTTTGTTTACAAAATCCATTTAATAATGGTGTGATATTACACAATTCCCTTTCAAGTTGCTGTATCACTGAAAGGTGTGTATGTCATACCAGTGCTGTCGAATTTAATTCTCTCCTAAACATTGTTCAAGCCAATCTCTGTGCACTTGGAGTGCTTCCCAAACTTACTTTTTCTGAAATATTTGGCTCTTTGTTGAAGAGTATGTGTTTCACAGTGTGCACTTGGATGGACTGTTGATGTTTTCCTTCTTGAATCCTGTGCAGAGACATGGGATATCAAGGCCATATGTTTGGGTAGGGAGGTGCCTCGCTTACTTCGTGTGCACTTGAAAGATTAAGAATTGTGAAGGCCTCTGAGGTGTTCTTCTTACCCAAAATGTTTTGTATCGTGCTGAAAACAGAACTGGTAACTGACAGTAACTGTTCTTTTTTGTATTTTTAATAAGATCGGAGGATCTTCTTTTGCTTGTACGCATTAAGATGACATGATTGCTGAAACACTCCTGTAGAGTAACAGATGGCTTTCCTGTGGTGACAGTCATATAGTAATGACAAATAGCTTGCTTAACTTCTGGTCACGTGCCAGACTGTAATCCTATAGGTCTTTTCTCTGCACCACCCACCCAGCAGTGCAGCTGTAAGGCAATGGGCTGTGCTTTGTGAAAGGTCTCACATGTGCTGTGAAACTCAAAAACTAACTCATGGAAGGTTTTTTAGGCAGAAATGTCAGACAGTTTCAAGTTAAGAGGGACCTTAGTAACTCTGACCAAGGATTCATCTGGTCCCATATGTTGTCTAGAGCAGTGTCATTCCCTGTTTGCCAGAGTGAGCAGAGGACAAGCATATCAGAATACTCCTGAGTATTTCTGCAGCTCAGACTTCTTGAGCTTGGAGTGGTATCCTGAAATTCATAAAAATGAACTCCATGTATTGTTTTGGTATTTCCTCAAATAGTCTAATAGCAATGGCTGCATGATGGTAGTAGTGGCTGCATGGAAGTTCTAGGTAGTGAGAAGAAGAATCCATTAAGTTCTAGAAGTCTGAAGTTCATTGAGTTTCTTCTTTCTAGGGGTGTAGCATGTAGATGGGTTCTAGTCAGAGCCATGGTCTGCACAGTTAAGGGATTAGGTTGTAACCCACTTGATGTTTGTTGCATTTGTCACTGTCTCAGGATAGGATGTTCCTTATCTGAATCTAAAGGTTCTACTTACAATTTAATTGGGGCATTCTGTTTATTTTTGCTTCATGCAAAAGTCTCTTCACTTTCATACTCCAGGAAAGAATCTTTATGCATCTTACCCTTATCTGCAAAGGACTGAAGTTTAACATGAAACTTTTGCATTTACTACTTCTTTTTGAGAGTAGGCTTGCTGATTTTGAAAGCAGGAAGCATGTGCAGAATTTACACAGAGCCTTCATTTCTGTATTGCAGAATGGAACAACAGAAGAAGTTACATCAGAGGAGGAGGAAGAAGAAGATATGGGTGAAGTATGTCTATATATGAGATTGTTGTCCCAATCTAGTAGAATTTTGGCATTTTGTTCTGCAAAGTCTGGCTAATAGTTAAACCAAACTGTAAAATGTAACCTCCCTGGAGTTCAACAGAAAAGATATTTAAAATTTGGATGTTTACCTGAATATCAGCTTTCCCTTCAACCAGAAAACTAGTGAAATTTTCTTCTTAAACCTAGATCTCAGCTGTGAGGTACTTGGATACAGAGAATTGGACATCTGTTTGTGCTTTAGTCAAACAATACATAACATTGTGTGCCAAATCAGTAAGTTTTTTGCATTGTTAACTCCTATTTCAAGCAGCATGTGAACTGGCTCTGATACAGTTGGAAGTGAGTCCCAAATTGAAGCAGACTGGCTAAGAGTAAATCAGTTTGCTGACTCATTAAATGGGCAAGCTAGGTTTTGACTGTAATAAATTGAAGGAAATGGAAGGACATCGAGACCAACACGCTAAACTTTTATGTCTGTGTCTGGCAACATGGTGCTCTCTTTAATGAGCTTTTCAGTTGTAAGAATGACCCTTTTTGCTTGCTTCTGCTACGTTAGAATAGCTCCAAGATGCTTTCTACACCACTATAGATTGCATTATTATAGTAGAACTGTTCTGAGTACTTCAGATTTAGATTTTTAATGAAGGTGTAGTAAGAATGAACAACCCTTTGAATAAATGATCTTCCTATAGAAAAGATCCAAATGTTACAGAGTTCTTAAGTTGATTTGAAGCAGCCTTTCTTACGCCATATTTAGCCTCATCCAGACTACATTTGCTGGAGCCGGTGTTTCTATAAAGGTGGTGTGTGTCTCATATCCTGCTGCCACAAGGCTCTGGTTGCTTGTGGACTGCTAGAGTAGCCTTTTGCATTCTTTCTGGGTTACTTTGTACAAAAAAGAAATGCTCTGCCATTATTTATCAGCTGTCAGGGGGCATTGTGTGTGGCAGCAATATCTGCGACCTATAATCTAGTCCCCGTTCTAAATGGAGAAGCAGTTTACAGTTTCTTGGCTCTATCATTGGAGAAACATGAGCATTTTGAAGAGTACTCTCTCTAAAGTCTGTTACAGCTGAAGGAAACAGTGTTGTCAAATGGACCAGGTGTGTTTCTTGTTACATAGGGCATCCTTAAATTTGAGTTTTCCTGCCATGAGAATGGATGGTGCATAGAGAGCAGCCCCAGGTGTGGCAGAACTCTGCATACTGGAGTTTATCTGGTAGTTGTGTAACCAAAGCCTGCTGGTGTGGCTGCTGCAATGCTTCCTTTTTCATGTTTCCCCTCCTCTCCACAGCCAGCATTTGAACCACGTTTAGGCAATTGCCTGAAGCTCAGAGTGTTCCTCTGCAACAAGATAACCCCATCTCAGGACACGGAGTGGAGGGCTTTTAGTGCCTTGGTCTAGAACGTAGAACCAAAGTGCTGGCTTGTGTGATCGGAATGCTTGACCACAGAATTTTGTCTTAGATCCTGATTCCAAAATTACTGCATCTAATCTTTAGCTGAAATGTTAACCTTGAATAAAGTACACATAGTTTTCTAATATTTAACTTTCTTGAAGGGTTGCAGTAGCCTTGCCAGATATCACTGCTTGCAAGAATTGTAGTATAGCTAGGATTCTAATTGCATATGGGTTTATTTTTAGAAACATCTTGAAGCCACCCTAACTTGGGGTATTTTTGTATTCTCTAGTCCGGTTTGCTACCTACTTCAGTGGGCTAATTCTCTACAATCCTATCTTCTTGCAGAGGTTGTGCTTGTTTCTGTGACCAGAATCATATTGTGAATTTGGGTTTCATTTGTATTATGGAGGCTTCCTATACTTCCAGCGGATATGCTGGCTGAGGGTGAAGTTAGAACAAAATAGAAATGGCATCCAACAATCACAGATCCATAGTGCTGTGCAGTATGTGACTGTGTCCCACATGCCTTTGGAGAGGGTTTCATTGAATGAAAAGCACAGTACAGTTATTTACAATTAACTCTCTTCTGTAGGACATTGAAGATCTGGATCACTATGATATGAAGGAGGAGGAACCAGTTGATGGGAAGAAATCTGAGGATGAAGGCATTGAAAAAGAGAACCTTGCAATCTTAGAAAAAATCAGAAAAAATCAAAGGCAAGATCACTTAAATGTGAGTTAATGATTCTATGCTTCTTTGCAATACTTCCGACTTCAAAATAGAGATGTTTTTCAGCAAAGAGAGCCCGCTGCTGTGCACCTAGACATAAATTAACCTGTAGCTGACTGTTTAACTGGTGATCTCCAGAGGTATCCATGTGCTTGTCCCTCTGTTTCTTGCTTGATACCTTTGTTACAAACATTAGTTCTCCTTGCAGAATCAGCAGAATGCATCTAGGTGTGAGTTGACTTCTGTTGCTGAACCCTTATTAAAATAAAAAAACTAAAGCCAAAATTAAAATTGCCTGTATCATGAATGACTTAAAATACTTGGTCAACCTGTGCTGTAAATCCATTTTCTGCGTGAGTTTATTTTTCAGTAATAGCTGTGCCACCTGGAAACTACTGAAGGGTGGTGGATTGTTGTCCAGTTTTTTTATTGCCATGGTAAAGTAAGGGGCCTTCAGCAGCTCTGGAGCTTTGTTGTCAGTTTTCTGAGTGATCTTACCAGCAGGCAGTTGTAGGAAAAGTGCTTGTTCTCCAGAGGCTTGGAAGCATTCTGTCCCAAGTGCCAGGTTCCAGAGAGGCTTCTGCTTCTCAAAGGTGCATGTAGGAGGGTGTGATGATGTGATACAACCTTAATTTTATTTACCCTGACTCCCAAAGAAATCAAAGCTTTTGTTTCATAGAGGCTTGAAATGTGTAAAATGTAAAATCTAACACTTCTGTTTATGATCCGCTTCATCCAAAGGGTTTTAAAATTTTAACATCCAAACCTGATTGGCATTTCAAAATGCCAATTTTGGGTTTAAAAGGAGGTAAATGTAAGGTTCCGATCTGCTTTGGCTGTATAGTCAAGTCTGGTTTTGAGACTTGACTAACCATAAACACAGTAGTCACTTGCTGGTTTTGTTTAAACTTGAATGTTCACAGTTTGAGAAGATGAGGTTTCGTGTGTTTCTGTGTGTATAACTCACTCCTAATAGTAAGGAGCCTTTAGGTGTTAAAATACATCTTCTTGCAGCCTGAAAGGCTTGGCTGCTTTACAATCATCTAAAATTTGGTAGAACAGAAAAACGGTTTTTGTAGTGTCAGCATTCTTCCTTGGTGCAGAAAGCCTCTTTTGCTGTCTGTTCACATTTGGCAAATACTGCCTTTCCTTTCGCTTTTTCCCTCCACGTTTAGCGGAGCTGAAATGAGCACTGCTGGTTTTCTGTTTGACAACAGCAGATTCAACTTACATAATAGCCGTTTCTCATGCCAAGACACTCTCGTTGATGCTGGTGCATAAACAAGGTCAGCTGAGTACAGGGAACAGGGTATTCAGCTGCTGCTGAGGAACTGTGGTATTTTTGTGGGTCACCAGAAATAGCTGTGCGGCTGAAATAATTTCTCCGAGGACTTGTGAGGGTTTACTTTTAGGTGCTGGAGAACCAAAAGCTGTAGCTGTGCTACTGACCTAGGAAAGAGCTAACCCAGTAGCACTTTATTGGTCCTCCATGCTGCCAGGGGGCTTCTAATAGAATGTGTTAACTGTGCTCTAAGAGGGCAGAAGTTTGCGTGTCCTAACACAAAGCAAAATTTAAATTTGTACAGCCCTCGCTACTGGGTTTCTTAGAGGATGGAATGAGTTTTGCAAACCTAAATGCAGTGGCTAAACCTTGTCTGTTTTTTTTACAGGAGCCCTGCAGCTTTTTGGGGTACTTTGTTTCCTCAGCAGAGGCCAGTAAAACAAATCCATGCCATTTACATGCGGCTTGTTGGAAAAGGGAATGTGCAGCATAATATGGGGTTTTGACTGGTGCCCAGTGCAGCCAGAAGAGAACTTTTCAGTTCCTTTCCATGGTCTCTGGCCCAGGTCCATGGGCTGTCCTCTCTCCCCTTGGCTGCAGTGCAGGCTGGAGTTACAGACCATGCTCAAAGCTTGTTCATGGGAAAGCAGTGCATGCACCCCTGTTGTCATTTGTTCCTGATAGGTTAAAGACATTTTTCTGCTTCTCAAGATACTGTTATAGGAGATTTTAGGGTTTACGTGTGTTGTACAAGTCAAGAATGTGTATTTACTAATTTTGTAAATTAGTTCTTTCCTTGGCAGTATCCTTAATCCCGTTCGTCTTGCTGGCATCAGGAAATAAATTTGGCTTGTGGTACAGTATGTAACTTGGAGCAAGAATTAATCCTCCTCTTAACATTGTAATAACTTTAAAGAACCACTGCTTACCTGGAGTTAAAAAAGGTCTTTGAACTGGAATCATTAACTTCAAATATTTAACAACTTGCTGCTGCTTGCTTTTCAGAGGTCTCTCTTCACATAGTCATTTTAGAGATTAATGCCTTTCTTATTTAGATAATGCTATTAGCTTTTCCTGATTCATACTGAGGAGTTTAAGCACTTCCCTTTAGAAGTCTCCAATGTCTCTACTTTCATCTGCAGATTTTATGAAATCTAAGGTGTCACTTCTATTTTTAGTCTAATCCTTGAAGGAAGTATGAACCTACTTTAACTTCTAGGAATGAATGTGCTTCTGCACAAATGTGGAGAAAGTTCAGTGACAGTGGAACTTGTGTTCTTTAGCTCTTTTTGGGGTCATTTTAGATTTCAGTTTTTTATCTTGGAGAAGTTTTCATGTTTTGTTTCAGCAGGTAATTTTTGGTCTTGTGGCTAAATCTTCTGAAATGTATTGCGTGAGGAGGTTTCCTGTAGTGTTCTGATGTGTTCACAGTATTTTTCTGATCAGAAAACAATCAGCACTTTGGATATAAAACTGCAGTGAACTGTACCTCCTATCCTCTGTAACTCAGGGGGGAAGAGCAGGTTGTGGGGTGCATTTTGAGGGTTGGAAGGTGAAAAGAAACTCCTGATGTCTCTTTGGCCTTAGGACTGCCGGGCAATGGCAAGTGCTGATCTGACTGCACCACGAGTTTCATGTTTCCAACAGTGCCTCATCCTTGGGGGGAAGAGTTTGAGAACAGGACAGGCTTGTAGTGATGCATCTCATGAATATTTTTCATGTCCAACGGTGTTGGCTGTGAGAATTCCTGCATCAGGTATTTCTGTTATTTGCAGCTCTCAGCAACTGGCATGTTGTCAACAAAGATGTTTGCCTCTTGTAGCAGGGATTTCTCCAGCTTACCTGCTCATTGTTCTGGAGAGCCACAAAATATGCTAGTACAGGACAGGATGATTAAATGAGACTTTTTATGCCTGTTTGATTGCTTATTAGGGAAAAAGTGTCACTTGGGTCTGGTCTGGCAACTCATTTCACCACTTCAAATGAAATGGCTTTGCCTTTCTGCTCTTGGCATCAGCCCCATTGGCAGATACCTGTCAGATCCCGTGATTGACCACTTACATCTGAGGCAGTTGCAACTATAAATCTTACTGCCACAATTTGAGAAATGGGAACTTTATCTCCCTTGGAGTGTCAAGTCCCACTTTTCCAGAAGGATACTGTTATTTATATCTGAGTTCAGTCTTTGAAATTATAACTTGCATGTAGTGAGTTACGGAAAAAGTTTTTAATTTTAGTATCACTGTAGTCAAAACTGACCTCAGTGCTCTGTATCACGCAGTGGTGGGGTGCAAGTCATGCTCTCTTCTAAACTGCACTTTACAGTGGCTCCGAAACTCACAAGTAATACCAGAATGAAGATGTGCATCAGAACAGTGGTGTTTGGCATGAGGCTTCTTACCATCAGGTTTAGTTGTTACCATCCTCTTCAACTTCCTCCAAGGGTAGTTCAGAGCACATAAAACAAGCTCCTGTGCTAAACTACTTAAGTTAAGCTTGCTATCCTCTTTCTCCTTATTGTAGATTACTGGTTTACCGTCCATTGATTCTTTAGAGTAGCAAGTGCAACTATATTTAGTGTTGCTATGAGGAGTGGGCAGCCCAGGCAGAAACTCCTGGGGAAAAAAGGGTGAAAATCACTGTTACAGACAAAGTGTGTTGAGGCTTGCTTACACACACTACAACTAACTTCTTTCATACCACCTCATATATCACCAGTTACAGTGGCAGTCAGGGAGATGCGGAGGTGTTAAGCTTTGGTTTTTAAATGCCTCCAGTACAGAAGAGACTTAAATTTTCACCTGCCAAGATGAAGTTCCAACATCATGTATAGAAATTCTGTAGTTTAATTGGATGGAAATAGAGATGCAATGAGAGAGGTAGTTTTCCACAGGATGTCTTTGACCATCGAACTTACTCTTAAATTGCCTATATTTATAGGTTGACAGTCTGTGAAAAGTGTAAGAGAACTCCTTCTTCCAGTAAGAAATACAGTGAAAGGGGCAAGGATCTGCACAGCTCTGCTCAGAAGAAAACCAAAGTCTTGACACTTGTCTGTGAAGTGTCTTTCCTCCAGATTCATCACGCTGAGTCTCAATCTTAAAACTCACAAAGCACAGCAACTATACAAAGAATGGTGGTTAACACTGCTGTGTTAACTGGTTCCTTTTTCAGCTAATCCATAAATAGTGGGCATGAATAGTAGGAGTATGCAGATATTGCATATAAACAATCTTTTTCCATAAAATTTCACATTCTTGGTGTTCAAGAAATCCCTTTGTTTGATACTGCACTATAGAGAGGGACATAATAAATGTAGAAATTACTTGTCTGAAGCCCTGTCTTTATGTAGCTTTTACGTAATCAAATGAAAGGAATTGCCTGTTATTTGCATGTTTAATTACAAGGTTCATCCTTCATACCAGTCTGTTAAGAAAAAGTAGTGGAATTTCAGAAATCTGCATAATTAAATCCAAAGGCGTATGAAAATGAATAGCCTTAAAAGAAAAGTCTACAGATTCTAGTGTGAAGCTATGTGTATTATTTGATACTACTGGATAGAGAAGACAGAGGACTATGTGGAGGCTTCACCATCAAGTAACTGTCACTGATACTTAATTTTTATTATAAAGTAATTTGGTCCTACAGTTGAGACCTTGTAGAATATAAAACATTGCTGTGGACTTCAGGCAAACAGGGAGGATGTTTCAGGTATTAGGTCACAGCTGCTTCATATTCTTCCAGAAATACTTTTCTGACACGATGTGTTTAAAGGTGTTCATAGTGTCTGGAAGGAAACTGAAGAAGTAAGTATCTTTGAATTTTTAGATGGAGTTAAAAAGCAGCCTTATCAACTTACTCATTCAGTGCTTGATACAGACAGGCTGAATTATTCTAGGTGGGTCTTTTTTATTTGGTAGTGGGGTGGTTTTATTTTTTTGTCATGGTTTCTC
>WBMY01000217.1:121586-170387 GCA_013397315.1 Donacobius atricapilla | reverse complement strand
GCTTATGAACCTCATATGTTAGCCTGTATTTCAGTGGCAATGACTGAAGGACGCGAGCAGAAAGTAACTGCAAAGGTCCAATGGAATAATCTACCCTTGGGAAACAGACTGATGGTGAAAGCCTGAGGGTCAGGGTTTGGGGTGGCAACTACCTTAGTTCATTTGGAGTCCTTGTTCCTGTTCTGTATTTTAAATCTTGTAATGCTACCTTTTCTCTCTCTGTTTTTCAAAAGTCTTGAACCTAAAGTGGTATTTTGGGAGGGATATATAAGCAGAGTAATCACATAACATATAAGAAAATTGTGTTTTAAGTTTTCTCTCACTTTCAGCTGCTGAGCAGTACAAATCTGACCTCTAAAAGAACAGAAGAGATTTTGCCCTGGTTGCATAAATCAGAAGAACTATGACAAGTCATAAGAAATATTTTGTATTTTAAGGTTTACTTATCTTTGTCTTCCTTTGTGTAGATGTTGATGATTTTTTTTTCATTCAGTTGCAATAAATACTGCTTTTGTTCCACATTTTCTAAATTTACTGGTTGGTCTTATTCCTCTGGAAGCTGCTGTTCCAGAGTAGACACTTCCCAACTCCTGTGCCTTTTTCAATGACCACATAACAATATACCTCAGAGAATGCAAGAAAACCTTATGTGTAGAAGCTCATTCTTAGGATTAGATTTCTCTTCTTCCCAGTGTGTAAAAGCAGAATGTAAAATGAAATATTTCACTCTGAGATGTACTGTGCATCCAGCTTGGAAATTAAAATGCCAAAGATTTAGGTCCTTTACAGAAAAATACCTCTTGTACCTTGATTAAAAGTTTGCATCACCTATGGCATTTAGTAGTATATATGAATGTGCTTCTTTAGAGGGAGGGCCTTGTTTCTTTGGAGTAGACTAAGCTCACTAGAATATTTAATTTTTCAGAAACCTAATTCTCATACAGAAATTAATATATTGTTAATACCTTCTAGTTAGTGTAACTTTGTGATGTTAAGCTGTAAATATTGTAATATAAATAGTAAATATTACTTTCACTTATTTGGAGCATTTTTTGTTTGTTTCAGGGTGCAGTCTCTGGGTCAGTTCAGGCTTCAGATCGACTTATGAAAGAACTCAGGGATATATATAGATCACAGAGTTATAAAACAGGTAAAATGCCTCAGATTTCCCTTTTTTATACTTCAAATGAATGCTCTTGGAAAATACTTTCCTGCTAACTTTTCTGTGTTTTGTTGTCCTGTGTTTGTATATATGTGTGTGTTTGTGTGTGCACATGTGTAAAAATACATAGATTTGTTATATATACTCTTATTGCGTAAAATAGTTTATTTGTGGAGAAAAGTCAAAATATATTCCTTGGAATAATGGTGTGAGTTACAGTGGAAAACAAGCTTGTATTTTAGATTAGTTCAAATAATGACCCGTGATTATCTTTAGGTAGTGGATGGCTGTTTCATTTATTCCCTATAGAAGCTGTAGCTAAACTACCTCAGCAAAGGATTCAGCATATTGCATTGTCTGAGTGTTACCATATGAGGAACAGAGATTGCATAGATCTTGGGCAAGTTGTATTCCTCCAGGTCTGCCAAATAGACAACTCCATCACTGCAGCCAGGTGTGAGACCCTGGTGCAGGCCAGGATGGGAATGGCAGGAATGCCTAATTAGAGAGTCAGTATAAACTTAAATACTCTTACGTTTCTGAACTTCTGCCCATATTTTTTTCTAGTGGACTTAAATCTCACTTGGCAATGCCATTTTAATTGTGTGTAAAAGAACAGAGGTGAAGAGACAATAGGTTCCTATTTTGATTTGTCATATTTAACAATTAGGGCAATTGTTTCATGCATGGAAGTGCTGGGGACAGTGGTAAAATGTCTGGGGTATAAATTTGATGAGGTAACCTAGTGTTGATCTAATGCAGCCTCCTTCTTTTAGCAGCTGAGTGCTTGCCAGTGTGCCCCAATCACCATCTATCTGGGAAGGAGTGGATTAGTGGGTCTAGGGAAGAGCTTAGAAGATCTGTATGAAGTCATGGGGCATGCTTTACTGCCCGGTTCTGACCTGGAGAGTTTGTTTGGGGATGAGAGCTATGGTTGGCTCTAACAAACCAGACTGTAAAGACTGCTGTGGGCTGTTCAGTCATGTGGTGGAGTCAGCTGGGGGCCCCTGGGTAGGTGTGGTTTGAGGAGAGGGTCTAGGCTCTCTAATAATGCCATTTCTTGGCTTTAGATAAACAAGTCTTAACGAGTTGCAAAAGACTGATCTTGATGTAGGAAAGCATACTCTAAATTATGAGGAAGAGCAAATTCTGCTCAACTTCACAGAAAGTTGAGGTTCTAAAGGGTGAGTGCAGTAAGAGAGCTTATGACTTTGGAAATACATGAAAATATTGCAACTGGATGTCTCATGTTGATCTCTAAAACATGGTAATGAAGTCGTGTCAAGTGGAGGTTGACACTACAAAGATGGTGCAATTCTGCTGTGAAACACTGTCCTACACATTTATTACATTTTGCCAGTAAGTTGATGCCATTTGTTACAAAATGTACCTAGATTCATTCCTTATGGTTTCATTCATTCTTCGACCTTGAGTGAATTTATGTTCTCGGTTCTTTTCATTCATGCAAAACTCCTGCTTTCATAGCCTGGTTCTGCCCTCTTTTAGGTAACTGTCACCATGTGCACAGGCTGTGGCAGGTAATTGGCTTTTTTAATGTCATTTTTGTTTGGAGTACTTGTCCCGTGCTCCATTTTACCCTAAGTTTAATTTCTTCCTACTAATGCACAAAGGGAACCATTGTGAAACTTTTGGGTTCTGGTAACTGTTGCAAGGTAATTTAACGCTGTTTTCATTTCTTTGTAAGACAAGCCAGAAAGGCTGAGGCTGATTTTTGGCTGGGTAAGGATCACTTTATTTTGTTCGCGTAAGGTTACATGATTTTAGGACTAACAGTAGGACAACACTGGGGGTTCTGAAGTGAATAATACTTGTAGCAATAGTCTTTTAAATTTTTTTTCTTTTCTATTGGACTGTTCTATAAAAAAGTACCATTGAAAGACAGTGGCTTCAATTGTAGGTGTGCACTTAAGGTAGTATCTATTTTAGAAATGAATTTCCTTTATCAAATAAAGCAATGCTGCTGGAGTTCAAGCAAAAGATTGCAAGCTTGTGCTCAACAGCAAAGTTGCTTATCTACTTGGGAAATCTATGGGAGGAATTGCCCTTAAAGAAAGAGAAAATAATTTTCTTATGAGCTGACAGAAGCAAAAAAAACTCCAGCAGATTAAGATAACTCTGTTGTGAATTAGACAGTTTCAGTAACTTGTTCAGATAATGAGAGCCACAAGTCCTGCAAAGCAAGATTACCTCATTTCCACATATTAGACTGGAGATTCACAAAGGACTTTGTCATTTAGGGGATTGGGAAAGGAGGGGAAGAAAAAAGAATTTGGGGATATTAAATGGAATTTTTTCTGTTCATCTCTTTAGCATCTGTTTTATTCATATATAGTTCATATAGACTTCAAATCCCTGTTTTTGTCCAAAGACTGTATGGGATTTACTTTTTGATATAATACTGTTACCCTAAGTAAAACGTTGCCTCTGTTTTGAAAGGAATTGTTTTCCTTTCTGCATTCCTATTTCTTACTTTTTGCTTGCTTCATGGTCCTGTGGGTTTCTTTTTACTTGATCACCTCTTTTAATTGATCACCTTTGAGTAATAAAAACTCTTGTGTTTAAGCAAGAGGAACCTACGTTGATTCCTTTCCTAAATTAAGGACTTCTCAGAAACTGCTATTAATAAGTTGAATTCTTTTTGATAGGAACCTTTTTCCTCTTGTCAAAATCACAAAAAAAAGAATATAAATTACTTCCAAATAACACCTCTTGATTATTGAGAACTCCAAACAGCGCCCTCCCTCACCTTTGGATAGTGGTGTTAGGTAGCTTCTGTATCCAGGCACGGAGCCCTCTGCTGATGTTCATGAAGACACAGATGCTGTTTGGCTCAAAATTGGGCTGCTGGAGTGTCTTGCACTGGTGTTGAGGCTCAGTCCTGAGCTGAGCCCGTCTCTCTGAAGAACCCTCCTGCAGCTTCTGGCTTAGGTGCAGTACAACTCTTCGGAGTTCAGCTCTTCCTGTTGGGGAAGCTGGCAAAGTGTGCGGGCCTTGGAGTGGAAGGGCTGGGACAGGAACTGTGGCTAAGAACAGGAGGCCCAGGATGATGGAAGGAGGGCAGGAGTGGGGCTGGGGGCTTAGTGAGTGAACAAAGGGATGGAAGTTCTGTTCTGATCTTCCATTGTTTAGCACGGTGTCAGGAGCCTTACTGTAAATTACTGCCTTGTCTGTAATAAGTATTCTTTGCTCTCATTTGGATGCAGGTGGAAGAAAATATTCTGGATACAATAGAACAGATTTGTCATTAATGGGAGTTGACAGTGAGCGGAGTTCTGAATATCAACTCTTTTGTTGTTACATCAGAGCAGGACAAATTGAAATTCTTACAGTTTGTGACTTAGACGAAGGTCAGTTCTGAAAATAGTGTCCTTGGATCTGGGGAGTTGGAAAAAGGCCCTAATAGCTCCTTTGGTTGATCCTCAAACAGAGATGTCCTGTCTCTGAAGTAGTAGCTGATTAAAAGGGGCATGGATAGCACAGTGAGTATGTGTTCAGGCCTATATTGTTATTCTAGGCATAGAAAAATTAGAAATTGTGCTATTTGCTGCGATACCCTCTTATTAGTGGCACTCAGTAGGCAGAAACGAGCATGGGTGCTTTAACTTGTGTGCCAAGTTTTGAAATGCTTTAGAATTAGAGGTGTCTGGACAGCTTGAAATGTCATCTGTACATAAGTACTGATGCTTATAAGTTTCAACTGCAAGATTATTTTTATGCTAGAATAATAAAACTCAGAAATTAATACCCCCCATTCCTTGGGGAGAATGTGGTGACTGCAGTCTGGTGGTTGTATTGCCTTCAGAAATCGTAAGCAGGTTCCTGATTTGCATGTGGCTTCCAAATAATTAAGTCAGCAGCAAAGATGCTGTTACATATTAGGCCAGGTAATGAGTTTAATAATAGTGGGTTAGTCTATATGCATGAATAGTCCGTGAAAAAAGAGATTTAACTTTTGTACATGGCTGCTACTGTGCTCTAAATCTTGCTTGTGGTTAAAGATTTATTGCTTTTTCCAGAGCTGCTTGTGAATTTATCCAGAGAGGAAGCTTTGAATATACAAGAAAATGGCAGATAATTTCCATCCTTCCCTGGGAGTGAAATGCACAACTGTTGTTTAACATGCTTCAAACAAACGAAGTCACCAGCTGGTTCCCACAGACCATTCTATTCTTTAGATGCATCTTTCTGGCTTCCTCCTCCAGCTGTTGGGAATGTGCTTCATCCACTGCAGTATCTTCTTTTCTTGGGGTTTCTGCTGCATACACTGTCCCACCTGCTGTCCTGGTCTGGCTGTACTGATGAGAACCTGTGAAACACCATGTTGCACACTTGCAGTCTGTTGTGAAGTGTCTTAAAAACACTTGGTAGTGTACTGGGTGTAAAATACAGTGAGGAATAAGTAACCTAGAGTTGTAGTTGTGGAAGGTTTGAAGGTGAAATGGTTAACTATCAGAAAAAAAGTTGATTAATGTGGAATTTTTTCATAGAAGTGAAAACACTTTTTCCTTGTAGTTGCTCAGAAGTGCATCTGCTGCTGGAGGAAGGACATGCCACAATATCAGTATCCTACCCATTGCTTATACCTGCTGACAGTATTCATATTTAAAAGCAAAGAATGTTTTTGATAGGTTTTCTATTTACACTTTTAGTGCATAATTAATTCCATCTAATATTTCTACAGGGATATATTCAGTGGAACTGGTAAATGACAGCTTGTATGAATGGCATGTTAAGCTTCTCAAGTAAGTTAAAGTTTTTACATGTTCTGAACAATCTCTTTTATTATTGCCGGAGAGATTATTTTGATAAATGAGTCTCTCTAGCCACAGCATATAAAAGTGTGTTACAACAGTAGTAGCAGTAATGGTAATTGTAGCCACTAAGTAGTGGCTGTAATTCTGATACATAGAAATGTGTAGAGATGGAACTGTAGTAATTGAGATGGCAAAAAGACACACCTGCTTTTCACTGCCAACACTGTGTGTATTGCATTAACTGTCATTACTGTTCAATTCTAAAACTGCTCCAAAATATGCAGCCTTAAATGGTGAAAATTTTTTTCATGAATTTTTGCATGATTATATTTTTATTTGTTTTTAATTACAGGAAAATTAACCTTCTAGTCATATTTAAGATGTAGGAAAGAACAGGACTGAGTGTCATTAGTTGTTTATTTCTACAGTTAAACAGACGCATAGGATTGAAACTTTTAGCTAGCGTATAAATGTGAGTTATATAATTATATGTACCTTGTCTTCTGTCATCGCCTAGTACACCAAGTGAAAAAGCAGTATATAACTCACCTTGCTATATCCATAGTCCAATAACTTTAATCCTGGAGCTGTTAGAGTGAAATTACTCCTAGTAAGAGGATCATCTGCTGTCATGCCTGTACAGAAGGAAGAGCCTACTCGGACTGTGCTGGGTGGCTGCAACATCTGGCAATGGATGAAAGAACCTCCAGGGGTTCAGCTATGTCCTGGGGCATACGGATAAGGACAGAGGCTGTTTCAGCACAATAGTTGACCTGCCTGTAGGAATTGCTGCCTTGTCCTAGGGGTCAGACTTGTGCAAACTGGGTCATCAGCTGCTGAAATAGTTGTGTTTCCTTCTTAGTGTAATCATGGGCATGTGAAGGTTTTGAGGCTGAAAATGGCAGGAATGACACATCAGATAAATCTGTGTCACGTTATTGGAGACCTTTCCTATCAAGCGCTTCTGTAACCAAGTGCTCAAAACATGTGCAGTGATTTGAAGCCTCTGTTCAAGTGCTGTGAACAGGTCTTATTTTCTGCCTTCAGAAAAGAGGAAATGCAGTACCTGCAGCAATGCCTTCCAGAAAACGTATAAAAGGAGTGTTGCCTTTGTTTATTGTAGCAAAAAGTGTCTGGAAACAAGTGCATTGTGTGCTGAGTAACTGAGGGGTAGATGTCAGAGGAAAGAGCCTGTATGAGAGAGGACTGGTATTGTCACTAGAACAAGTCCCTTTGAACTGGCCCAGCAAAAGCTATGGCTAGAAATGAGAGGTTCCTAAGCACTGGAAGATTTTTTTCTGAAATAACTTCACACTGGTAGGATGGAGACAAACTGCCCAAGAGGTTCGGAAACGAGATGTAATAACTTTGTAGTTACAGCTGTAGCAGAAGATTAGATTTAATGGCCTTTCAGTCCCTTTAACTTTTGCTTTCAGCATGCTGCAGGTGTTTTTGACTAGTCTCTTCTATTTAAAAGCTGATGGGGTGTCAGAGCTTGGTGGGATTAACCCAGTAGTGTCTGAATTAATGGCCAGGCTGCTCACCACCAGCATTTTGGAACAAACAGTTGTTGAAATTCTGCTGAGCAGAAGCTGCTGGCTTTAGTACTTCTGCTGATGCAGATTTCTTTTTAACAGCTGATGCAGAACTACAATTACATATTCCAGAAAGGATTCACTAACTGTGTGCTGAAAACTAGATGACTACAGTCTTCCTGTTTTTCTCCCCTCTTATTTGAACTCAACTGAACTGAAAGAGAATTAAAATTGCTCTTTTCAAATAAACAGCTTATTATGGGCTGTGTTTAAGCAACGCTTGGTAGCATTGGGAATGTAGTACATTGCAGCAAGTTTTCATGCTGATCTTGTGGCAAAGTTTTTATGTGGTAAAAGGAGCAAGAATTTCCTACCGTTCACCTTAAACTAGTTTGTCAACTACAAATAGATAAAGGGAGTCTTTAAGAGGAATTACTGTTTACAGGTATTGAAAATATTAACTGGATTTGTAATCTCCCGCCTGATTTTTTTATAGGGTTGATCCTGATAGCCCATTGCATAGTGATCTTCAGGTCTTAAAAGAAAAAGAAGGTGTAGAATACATTTTACTCAACTTCTCTTTTAAGGTAAGTGTCTATGGGATGAAAAGCTGCCGTTAAATTTGAGGCTTAGTATAGAAAGTGACTGAAATGGCCCTCAGCTGTTACTTGGGTAATAATGGATCCGTAGCAGAAAAAAAAGAAAACACTTAAGTTCAGCACTGAAGCTTCAGCACTGAAAGAAAAAAAAAATGCTTTTTAGCCAGTACTGTGGAAAGGGAATCTTTATAGATCTGATTTGACAAATAAGGCCATTGAAATTCTTTCTGGTTGGGAAGCAGTGTCACAGTATTTTCCTTAACCTGTTATTTTATTATTCTTTTCAGGATAACTTCCCTTTTGATCCTCCCTTTGTGCGAGTGGTGTCTCCTGTGCTCACGGGAGGGTAGGTTTGAGTTGTGCAGCAGAAATTGTGCTTTGTGGTAAAAATGTTACAACTTGAAAAATCTTGCCTGCCATAGTGCGTTACAGCTGACCTCTGGTGGGGGGTTAACATCTGCTCCTTCTCCTGCTCTAGGGTGGTTTGGGTTGGTGCTTTGAACGTGTCTTGACTCCTGTGTTGCCTTAAGTTTGCTGCCAAGTCTTAACTGTCTCTCTCTTGCTGGTAATATTGCCATAAAGATTTTGTTAAAAAATCCCTCAAATGCTAATCCAAAACCACTAAATTTGATTGAAAACATGCCCCAAATGTCATCTAAAGCATGTTTGAAGTGCTGTCTGTGGCACTTGTATATATCCATGGAGAGACAATTAAATTCACCTTCCAAGGCTTTTATGCATCTCCTGGTGACAGGAAATGATATCTGCATTTGAAAATGCAGTCTGTGATAGCTGATGCTGATTCTGATTTGATTTGAATTGCCATGTATTCTTCTTGAATTCAGTAAGTGGTTTGTGCAGTTAAATAGAGTTCATGAGGGATGCTGCTATCTCAAAACTAAAAAAGCAGACCCAAATACCAGAAAATTCATTGGATTCTAATTTGATTGTACTCAGACTTCTTTTTAGAATGAAAAAAAGGATGGCTTTTCAGTGGTCGTTTCCCTCTAAATGTCATATATGAGGTTTAAATGGCTTGATCATAGAGGAGAATACCTTTTGGCAGTGGTAAATTCTCCTCCCTTGGTCCAGGTTTTGTCGTGCTCAGGTGTTCTGATGAGTCCCAGTGACATTCAGCACAATGGATCAAGTGTTTTTGAAATGTAAAAAAGCTATTTACAGGAAAAGAGCAAGAAAATGTCTGGTTATCTCATACTATTTATAAGTGCACCTACATTGTTTGAAATGGTGTTAAACTTCTTTACAGAATTGAATTCTGTTGGTTTCTTTTAGCTACACATCAGCACTATGTATATGTAGAATAGCTATAAAAGTAACTTTCCTTTTTCCATGGTCTCTGCATTTGTGCAGACCAGGTCAGTCAGTGGTTTAAACTAAGTCTAGTTAGCAAACAACTTTCTTTTTGTCTCACAGTGCTGATTTTCTTTGCTTAGTGTAAGACGGCTAACTGGTTACATTATGATACTGGTTAAAGGGTATTTCAGCTGTATGAACAAAGAATTGAACAAACAAGCTGGCAAGAGCTTAAAGAGCTGTGAGCACTTGCATCTTTTTACTAACTGCTGTTAAGTATATTTTCTTTCACATTTGTTTCTAGGTATGTCCTAGGTGGAGGTGCATTATGCATGGAGCTTCTTACTAAACAGGTGAATATGAGCTCTGTTATCTGGATAATAAAACATGCCTGAAAATAATGAAAATAGGTGCTTCCTGTGAGTTGAAGAATCCCTGTGTGGAATAAGACCCACACTACAAAAGAGACATGATGAATTTAAACCTCAATCCCACAAAATTTGCCTTGCTGATCTTGTTTGAGCTCTTTTCTGACTTGGATGGCTTACAGGAGATGTGAGGAAGAGGCAGAAAGTGCGAGCCTGTCAACTTGGAGTTCTCAGAATTTCAGTGAGGAAGGCAGTGTGAGGAACAAGTTCTGGGGAGCAAGAAACATCATTTTATTTTCTAGAAGCCTCTTCTACTGCATAAAGTCAGCTCTGGAGAAGTGAGGAACACAGACGATTTGAGTCATAGATGATTTGTGTAGACAGTGATTTTCTCTTTAAAATAAGTGATTGAATGAAGCAACTTACTTGCAAGCTCTGGCAGAAACTCTTGTGAGCTCTTGAAGGTAAAGCAAAGCCAGAGATGAGCAGAATTTTTACAGCTTACTGAACTGGCTTCATTAGAGATCAGTCTTTTCTGCTTCTTGGAAAAAGGAGTTGTAATTTCTGTTGTGACATTGCTGAAAATGTTGTAAGGATGGAGCTTTTTTCTTTCTGTCTTGCTGTATTTTGGAAATGTGATTCAGCCTTTTCATTCCTCTTACAAGTTCTTAGTACTAGGACTTTATATCATTTTACAGATTTTCTGTGGAAAATAAAAGTTAACTAAAAAGAAACAGTTAAAACTGGAATGCTTTAAAAAAAAAACCCAAAATAGATTTGCAAGGTGAGCACAAGAAGCAAGTACATGTTGTATGTTAATATTCGTTTCCTCCTCCAGGGCTGGAGCAGTGCCTACTCAATAGAATCAGTCATCATGCAGATCAATGCCACTTTAGTCAAAGGAAAAGCCAGAGTGCAGTTTGGAGCCAATAAGGTAAATGTGCCGTGTGTATCAATTACACAAATCCCTGTTGGCTTCCGTTTCCTTCTGACTTCCATAGAAGATGCTTAATGACAGAATTGCTATTGCAAATATATATATGCACTTTGAATTGTCTGGTGTCTGTATGAGTATTTTATTGGCAATTAATTTTTTTAATGTAATTACAAGCATATGAGGTGGATAAAGCCTTGGGATGGGCAGGGTAGGCTTTTGCTATTCTTGTATTGGTAAGGGAGAGAGAGAAGGAGGATCAGATTTGGGCAGATTTGGAATTACTGGCTCTGAGAAGGGAATCTTGAAAGCCAAAAATGTTCTAACATTGTGCATGGACTTTACTTTTAAGCCCACTGTAGAATTTCCTTGTGAGAAATGTTTTTGAGTCTTGCATGTCTATGTGCAGGTTTTTATGTTAGTTTTTTCTCCTTTCAGAATCAGTATAATCTAGCAAGAGCACAGCAGTCCTATAAGTCACTAGTACAAATACACGAGAAAAATGGTATGTATATTCTTGCCACTTTGTTCTTGTCTGCTCAGTACCTGGGTAATTGGTGTTTGGCCACAGAGAAACTTAAGTGACCAAGTGTCTTATTTGGGCTTGGGAAGACCATAAATGTTTCTTCCTTCTTTTTTTCTTGCACTAGAAAAACATTAGTGCTTAAATAACTGCGATCATTGCAACTTTTCCAGCTTACCTGAATGTTGCGTGTGTGTTCCTGCTGCTTCTTGAAAGGCAGCTCCATTTCATTTTCAGCCAGTTGATCCAGGAACTTCATTGTTACTGTAGCTTTAAGGAATCTTAATATTGGTGAAGTATCTGCTGGAAGTTTATCCCCTTCCCTGAAAGATTGTATTTCATTGTCAAGAACCTAGTAGAAATAATCATTAAGGAAGAGGGAACGTGGGGAAAAAAGACCTGAGACTAAAACATACAGAGAGTCCTAGTGAGGTGTACTAGCTGGGAAACTCTGCAATAGAATAGGGAGACACCTGTTTTGGTTTGGGCTTTTTTACTCTATTTAATAAAGTCTTTCTGCTGCATAAAACAAGTGTACACGTGCTTCAGGTATGATTGAATTTACTGTGGCAGTATGAGAAGCCTGAGGCTTTAAAAGGTTTAAGTAGCTTACATGTTACATAAAGGTAGTCAGCAGAATTGGTACCCTGGTCTTGTGATGGGGGAGTCAGCAGTTACACTTCCATGATGTTCTGTGCTCTGGGTTGGACGCAGCGCCCTCTAGGAATTCGGGTTATTGTGAATGTGTTCGACTGCCGTGAGCACCTTAGCTTCCCTGCTGCTAACATGGAACATAACACCTGTACTCTTGGGAGGAAGATCAAAGATAATGACTTTAACACGCTGTCAAATTTTACAGTATTTTGATCTTGCCGTTAACTGAGCCTTTTGCTCTTTTAGTTTGCTGCAAAAGCCAGAGTGGCTGTTTAGTTGTATGTGCTACAAGTGATCAGTCCTGCCTCAGGAGTTGTTCACAAAGCATTCGCAGTACTCAGTGCTGCTGTGAAAGGTGTCTTGAGCTCAGAGCTGCTACGTGCTCTCTGGGACAGCACAAATAGGCCTTGAAGTCACTGTACACACATTTAGAGGAAATGGTACAAGAAAAGCTGGGAGAATTAAGATTGGAGCCCGGAGGTCTCTAGAAAAAGCGGTGCACACTTGATCAGGTATGATTCAGCTGCTAAACATGCCAAATTATGTCAGGAGACCAGTTACTCAACTGACATTTCTGAGCTTATTCCTACTGTAAGATTTGCAGAAGTAGGATAAACCATTCAGTTGCTTGTGCATGCCTAACTCTGCAGTACACAAAATGGGATTTATGTAAGTGTGCCAGTGCAGTCATGTTTGTATGTCTGTACCTGTTTTAGGTAGCTTGAAGACTTGGGGGTTTTACCTCTCATCTGTTAAGTTTGGTTAGAGCGATGTTCCTCCTTCAGCAGCTTTCTCTTGTTGGTGTTCAGCTTGTCCAGCTCAAGATAGCTGCTGCCACAGCAATCCGTGTGTGCACACCCAAATACCGGGTCTGGTCCTGGAATGTGCCACGTGGTTTGTCTCCCACTGCTGACTACTCGCATGTAGGGCACGGGGTCTTGCTGAGCTGGCCTGCTTTAAGGGGGAAGGAATGAGCCAGGTCAGGCTTCCATCTCCCACAGATGAAGAGTAGGATGGTCTGGACACAACAGTGTTGGTTCCTAACATGTCTCTGTTCTCCACAGGCTGGTACACTCCTCCAAAAGAAGATGGCTAATGCTGAGGACTGGTGTATACCTGGACCAATGTCAACAAAACAAGCTCTTTTTTATGTTTTCCAACACACACAGACTCAAGCTATGAGTGCCCCTATAACAGCTGTACTGAGGACTTTAGTTATTAGATAAGTTAGTGGATAATCTGTCAACTGACACGTACAGTATAAGTTACAGCCTTACCATTCCGCTCTTCTTAGGCATCAGGACTGAGCAGTTTGGGCCTTTACTATATTTGTTCTTATGGATTAAGCAGATTTGGGCCACACCCTCCCTTCTCCCTTTTTTATTTGAAAGCATAAGCTCTCCTTGCAGCAGGCTATCGATTTACTAAAGATCATACAATAGAAGTGAGTTGTTCACACACTTCTGTGTATTTCTTACTTTTTGCAAAATGCAGACTGCAGAGACTTGCATTGTATTGTTTCATTTAAAGCCAAGAAGTTTAATACATTGTTTAATACTGTTTTAGGAAATGTCAGGTCTTGCAAATCACAGTAGTTTTTCTGGTCTAAAATGACAGCGTTTGTAGTATTTTCCAAATTAATGGTATAGGAAAAATACATGTATGTTAAGTCATTAAACATTTTTCATGGCTGTATGAGAATATGAACTGTTTATTGGAAAAGATGCTCTTTGTTTAGATTATCTTAAATTTTTTGTTTGTTCGTTGTTTTTTCTTTCTTATTTTGTTTTGGTTTTTTTGTTTTTATGCAGAGCAAGGCTGTGCCAATAAAACCTTGTAACTAGTCACTTCCACTGGGGCATCAGAACTTGTTGGGCTGTTCCTGCTACTTGTTGGCTCAACCTCCTTAACAAGAGCCACAGTATGAAGCTTGAAGTTATTTAAAATACTAAAAACCTTTTTAGGTGTTCCATTTTATTAACGGGTTGTTGCAATCATTTCTAAACTAATGAACTTATAAAGCAATTGGCACAAATTGAGACGAAAGTCCTTGAATGAAAAGTTTTTATATGAAAACTACAATAAAGTACAAAAACATGTCATCCAATTCTGAAGCGTAAGACATGCTGCCATAGTCATGACAGTGGTTTTGTTATTGAAAGACTAATGGGAACTGTTCTTTCTTTATTAGGAGATGAATCTGGGTCTGTGTACTTACACAATTTCATTGCCTTACCAGAATCGACTCTATTTTGGTTGTAGTACTAGTCCTTAGGCCTGTGCACCCCTCGGGGCGGAGCGAAGGGTGTGTTCCATGGATTATGCACTTTCACAAGTGCAGAAGCATGTTTTTATGTTGTTTTTTTATTTAACTATCGAACTTGTGCTCTTTTCTCTATCAGGCGCCCGCGGGTCCTTGTGCATTTGCTTCTAGATCCAGTTTTTTAGCTCGAAAGAAACGATGGGAGATGTTGGCCCCGCTCCCGGTGCGGTGGGCGAGCGCCGCGGCTCTCCGGGCACGGCGGGGCTGGGGGCGGCCCCGGCCTCCGCTCTGCTCCGCATGCTTCGGTTTGGGTTCCATTTCTTCTGGCGGAGTTCCTTGGCAATGTACAGTAATTTGTAAACTTGCATCAAGTTTATGAATAAAAAGCATTTTACGAAGCGCTGTGTCCGTGCTGGGGCCCGGGGCGCGAGGGAAGCGGGGAGGTGAGAGCGGGGCGGGTCCTCCCCGCCGCAAGGCGGCGCTGGTGCGGTGCCTGTGCCCGTGGGCGCTTCCCGGAAGTTGCCTCAGCCGCGGCGGCGCGCGGGTGACGCAGGGCGCCGGGGCCGGGGAGGCGGCGGGGCCATGGAATCCGCGGCTAAGGGCGGCTACGTCCTCGCCAACCTGGCCGAGGTGGTGGAGCGCGTCCTCGGCTTCCTTCCCACCAAGGCGCTGCTGCGCGCCGCCTGGTAAGGGCTGGGGCGGCGGGCTGGGCGGCGGCCGGCTCCGGTTCGCGGGGCGATGCGGCCGACGCATCCGCCTTGTGTTGCAGCGTGTGCCGGCTGTGGAGGGAGTGTGCCCGGCGGACGCTGCGGACGCGGCAGCGGATCGCGTGGGTGTCGGCGCTGGAGCCGGGCCCCGCCGAGAACCACGCGCTGGTGCGCGCGCTGGCCCGCGAGCTGGAGGTGAGGGGGTGCCTGAGGGCCGCGGGCTCCGCGCCTTCGTTTGAACGCTGAACGCGCTTCTTCCAGCGCCCCGGAAAGGGACACGTTCGGAGGCGCAGGTGGTTTTGGCAGCTCAAGTGTTGCGTGTTAACGCACCGATCAAAACGCCGAGGATTTGCAGCTCAGGGCACATCTGTTCATCCCGGCAATCTTGTTAGGAAGTAAACCCTCATAGGCTGGGAGACACTGAATAAACACTTCAGGACTTCTCTGTCTGGCAGGATTTCTTTCCAGTATTAACCTGGTGCTGGATTTTCACTACACAAAGGTTCCCGTCAGGGTTTTAAGTAGATGACAGGCCTCAGCAGATCAGTATTAAACCAACTGGGACAAGAAGGGCTGGAAGCACCTCTGCACTGTTTTCCAGAATCAGCAGTGATGAACGGCAGAAGCCGACAACCATGAATGCAAAGAGTTTAGATAGTGCTGAAGGAAGGAGCAGAGTCATGGGCCCAGTCTGCAGATCTATTCTTGCTTGTGTGAGGTGTGGGTCAGCTTCCTCCATGTGCTACCAATTTACTAGCTCAATCTGGGCACTTCTGAGTCTAATGAGAGATTGTCTGTCGGCTGCCAGGAGTCCGGTGAGGGGGGAGGGGACCAGCGTGGGCTGATGGTGGAGCAGGAGCAGTTTCTCCTCGGTTTCTGCCCCCGTTTTCCCTCCACTCCGTCCTGTCTCGTGTGCTCTCAGCCTGTGTCTTTGCAGAAGGTGCACGTGCTGCCGCAGACCGTGCTCTACATCGCTGACGCGGAGACGTTCAGCGGGCACGAGGAGTGTCACGAGCAAAAGAAAGGTAAAGCCTGGACCTAATTCACTCCCACTTCAAGATACACTGGGATGTAAGTACAGCATAGTCAGCTGAAAGGGAATTCCCAGAGTTTCTGTTTCAATGAAGAGGAAATGTTTTGCAGAAACCATGACTGGTAGTATTGCATTTGTGGTAGGAAGCAGCTCACAGATCTGTGTTAATGTGCACAGATGGCTTCCTTTCCCTTCGTGGAGGATGCTGAGTGTCTGCCTTTGAGCAGCGCAGACCTGGTGTGCTGTTACCAGAGCGGCCACTGATGGGCAGCATTGGTTAAACAGGATAGGGTTGGCTGTGGGATTTGCTCAGAACACACTTTTACTGTTGTCTGATGGGGTTATTTGTCTCTTCTTATTTTAACAGCCAGAAAAAGAAACAGTAAAGAAACAGCACTGGCACTTGAAAAGTTGTTGCCAAAGCGATGTCAGGTTCTTGGACTGGTCACCCCAGGGATTGTAGGTAGGAGCAAAATGTGTGAGTTTTTGAGAGATCAGCTTGAAGGTGTCATCTCCCACCTTGTTCAGCACTGGCTTCAGTTTTAAGGAGCTCACAGTGTCGCTGCTAAGTGACGTGGAGCTTATGTCATGTATTGCAGTTATAATTAAAAGGGTTGATTTCAGTGGGCAGGCAGCTTTCCCTGGCCCCTTGATGTACTTACTGAATGTTGCTTGGATTTATGTCTACATTTCAGTCTTACTGTGACTAACGGTAGGGGGCATCCTGGTGTGTATCTGTTTGTAATGGTTTAGCAGGAGGCATATGTAGTTACTGGGAAATTCACAGCCTCCCTTGGCAGGCTTTTTCTCATGATTCACTTTTATCATTAGAAAGTTGGTTTTTTATAGTTTCTCACCTTAAATTCACTTCCCACATCATAACTAAGGTATTTCATTGTTTTCATTACCATATTTTAATAATACACTCCCAATTTTTTGTGTCAGTTTGCTTTATACTGTTATCACATGCTTAATAGGACACCTTAAAAACTTGAGTATGTCCGTGTGTCTGCAGAAGTTGGCAGTAAGGCTTGTATTGCACTGTTCTTGTTTTTCTAATGTTTTATATTTGGTGTGCCTGGGAAGATATGTCTAAATATATCCATGTCTCTGTGTTAAAAATGACTCCAGCATGATTGATAGCCCGCAGGACGTACATATTTCATCTTTCCAAACATTAACAAAAAATCAGAACAGTTTTCAGTTAGATAAGTTGTTATGGAAATAGATTGTCATGTTTTGTATCACCTGAGCTGTTCAACTTCTTTCTGCCCGTGTTACAGTGTAAATGAAAGTATTAGAATCTCTGAACACAAGATGCTTGTTTTTGTCTCTGTAGTTACCCCGATGGGTTCAAGCAGCAATCAGCCTCAAGAAATTGAAGAGGGTGAAGCTGGGTTTGCTCTGTTGTTTCCCAAAATTGATGGGGTGAAAATTCATACCTTCCATTTTTCTAAAGACGTGAAAAACAGGGTCTTTGATGAAAGTAAATTTGCTGAAGCAGGTATGTAATTTTTCTCTCCTTTACGTGGGCTTTTGTGAGGTGCTGCTCTCTGGAGTGCCAGTCTGGAGTTCTGTGTAGAACCAGCAGCTTCTGTACTGGCTCCAAGAGCCTCTGTGGGGCTCCAGCTGGTGACTGTGTACCTCTGTTCCTCTCAGTCTCTGGAGTACTAAGGATAAGTTATCCTGAGTATTGGCTTCCAGTTACCCCAGTTATGTTTCAAGTGGAGCTGTTCAGAGAGATGTGATGTGTTATTTGAGGAGAAACTAGGATGGTTGAACTTCAGAGTTCAGGATTTAAAAATAAGGGGATCAGTGTTGGCTTTTGTTTGTAGGTCTGAAGAATAACCCAGATCTCCGTGTGGTTCTTTTGTTTGGCTACAACTCCTGGAAGACTGGAGCTACTCGATTTCTTCACCAGATAGTCAATCCATTGAATGAGAAAAGCATCATCCTGGCTGGGGGACAAGTTGAGAGCTTTACATCGCTGACCTCTGAGAAGTAGGTATTGTTTTCAAGGCAGAAGGTGAAAAAGATTTAAAATGAGAGAAACATTGCAGATCCATAGCTCTCTAGTTAAATTGAAAATCTCCTTTACCAGTCGTAAAATAACAATTTCTTAAAGGGAAAAATGTCCCAACTGCTACACTGTGACATGGCCAGAAAAGCTGGAAGCTTTGTATGGCTGTGTTACCATTTGGATTCTGGAAACTCAGCTAGGAGAAACCCAATGAAAAGGAGATTTCCAGCTTCAGATCCCTTGGTGTGTTTATTGCAGTCAGCATTGCATCTCTGGAGTGCAGGTAAATGAGTGCCCGTCGTGAAGGAGCCCAGGATGTGAATGTGTGGTTTGGCAGAGAGCTCGGAGCAGTGGCTGTGCCCACGACAGGGCTGTGCCTCAGGAGCTCACCATGGCTGCTGAAGGACGTGGCACTTGTCCTGTGGAGCACAGTGCAGCCATGCCCATGGGCTCCTCTCGTGCCACTGGGGGTCGGGAATCCATACTAATATCACCATTTTTCTTGCATCTGATTTTGCCAGCTGCGCCATTGCCCCAGATAAGAGAGCTGACCTTAAATAAAGTAACTGCAGATAAAGGTTAAGTATCTAACTACTTAACCGTGTGTGTCCTGGCCAACCAATTTAAAGCAACATGAATCCAAAACCTTTACCTTCAGAGTCTGCTGCTCTGCTTTGATGTATAAATCCTCAGTGCCTTTGCTTGTCTTAACTGATGGTGTAGTTGGAGTTGCAGAGCTGTAACATACACAAACTGCTGAATTTGGTGTGGGTGAAACAAATTTATGCTTAATACCTAGCAATGGATGAGGAAGTTTTTCCTTATGAAAGATTGCTACACAAAAACATTGCTAAAATGTGAAGTCCTTGGTTTGCTTTTTAACTCAGGATGGTATGAGAATCACTGCAGTGTTGGCTGCTCTGAACCTACGTCTGCGCCAGCAGCAGTTGAGTCAGGTGAGAAGCGGTCCCCCGGAAGGCTCTGACTCTGTGCCTGTTGCCTTGCAGTAACCACGCCCAGCCCGGTGACGCCTGCGGTGTGGTGGGGCTGGCTTTCAGCGGGCCCCAGATCCAGAGTGCCACTGTCCTCTTGGACCAGGATGTGGCTGATGAGAGGACAGCAGAAGCGGCCATGCAGCGTCTCAAAGCAGCAAACATCCCCGAGCACAACACCATTGGCTTCATGTTTGCCTGTGTTGGCAGAGGATATCGGCATTACAAAACCAAAAGGAATATGGAAGCAGATGCATTCAGGAAGTTTTTTCCAAATGTACCCCTCTTTGGCTTTTTTGGACATGGGGAAATAGGATGCGACCGAATAGTCACTGGGAATTTCGTATTAAGAGAATGTAATGACATAAAGGATGACCTGCTTCATGGTTATACTACTGTTATGACTCTTATTCACTTTGGTTCAACTAGAGCAAACCAAGCATAAGTAAGGTTTAATGCTTCAGTGAGCTGTTTGTTTCATTTCAGAGAGCTGAGAAGTCTGGAAGAGTGGACATCTTGCAGTCAAAGCCCCTTCCAAAATGTAAACATCATTTGGTAATACTATCGAGTCTTGTAGTTGCAATAGAGTTTACTGTAATATCTGTGAGAAAGCCTTGCATTTTGTGTAATCCCCTGTACACATCAGAATTGCAGGAAATTATATTTGATGGAATTCTGCAATTGAAGAAAGCCTCTTTCTTCCAAAATGAAAATGGTTTCTACAAATCATAGAATATGCTGAATTGGAAGGGACCCATCAGGATCATTGAGTTCAAATCTTGGCCCTGAACAGGGCACCCCAAGAATCCCACCAAGTGCCTGAGAGTGTTGTCCAACCTCTTCTTGAGCTCTGGCAGGGCTTGGTGCTCTGACCACTGGCCTGGGGAGCCTGTTCCAGTGACCAGCTACTCTGGGTGAAAGACTTTTTCCTGATATCCAACCTAAAACCTCCCTGACTCAGCTTCATGCAGTTTCCTCAAGTTCTGTCGCTGGTCATGAGAGTGAAGAGATGTTGAAGACCACAATGAGGTCTCCCCTCAGTCTCCTCTTCTCCAGGCTGAGCAAACCAAGTGTCCTCAGCCACTCTTCATAAGGCTTCCCCTCCAGATCTTTCACTTCCTCATGGCATTGCTCTGGACTCCCTCCAAACTTGATGTCTTTTTTGGACTGAGGTGCCCAAACCTGCGCCCAGGGCTGGAGACTGCCCCAGTGCAGAGCAGAGCAGGACAATCCCCTGGCTGGCCTGGCAGGCTGTGCTGGCCTGATGCCCCCAGGACAGGAGTGGCCCTCCTGACTGCCAGGGCGCAGCTGCCTCACAGAGCTCTCCATGGACCCAGCTCCCTTCCCACCGCTGCTCTCCACCCTCTTGCTCCGCAGGCCCTACACACAGCCAGGGCTGCCCAGTCCAGCCGCAGAATCCAGCACTGGTCATTGTTACATTTCACGTGGTTGGGGATTGCCCATCTCTCTGTCAAGGTCTCTCTGGGGCCTCTGTCCTTTGGGGGAGTTGACTGCTTGTCCCAGTTCAGTGTCAATGGCAAACCCAAACCCAAATGTAGAAAAAAGCAGTACTTTAATGTGCTCTGTTTATGTATGTAAAGCACTCTAGGAAAACTACTGATGCATTAAATCTACCATTTCCTGAATTTTATTTCTAGAGAGATGCTGAACTTTCCCAGAGTCCTCTATTTACAAAACTGAACAGTTTTACTCGATAAAATAAATGAAAATCTTTAGAGAAAAATAACAAAATACTTGTTAAATAGAGATAGAAGTATGTCAAAGTACCTTGCCTTCTATTCTTAGAGAAAAAGCTCTGATTTACAGATATTGTCTGGCTGAGAGTTCAGCTGGGCTCACCACCTTGAACTGAATTTCAGTAGCTTAACTGTTGCTCAGAATATAGTGGTTGCCTCTTCTCTCGTAGCGTGGTTACAATCTTTTAAATCCAGAGTGCTTAGAAATAAGTCCATCTATCTTTGAGTTTCTTTAGGAAGTTTTTTGCTCTTAACTTTGGAATTGTGGGACACACAAGACCTGGCTATATTATATTTTTATAGAGACTTAAAATAAGACTTATGCTTCTGCATGTTTTTCCTATGCTTTTACATCAGTCACCTGTTTTGATTGCTGCAGCTGGCATGCAGTATCGAGTAAATTCAGCATAGTCTCAGTATAGCTAATAATATATTTGCTGCTTTTTAAATTCTTTCCTCCCTTTTATTTTCATTTAGTAATGACAAGAATAGAATGACAAGACAGTAAGATTAATTTTGCACCATATCACCAGATTGCTGAATGCGAAATCAGGCAGCTGGCCCATTTTCAGTGCAGTAAAAAGTAAATACTTACCTGTATGTTGTACAACAAAGTAACTTTTTTTTTGCTTAAATGTACCAAGGAAGATTTCAGTTAGCAACTTTACACCCATGTCTAGTTAAAACTTTTCCTGAACTTGGCCTAGCAAGCAGTAGTGGAGGTGTGTCTGTCCTGGGCATTAACTGCTGGTGACAGTACGTGCTGAGCATAGGCAGCACTTCCTCATGGCTGTATTGATGATGGGGTATTTTAATTAGAAGATAGGATGAGCTGTGAACTCCCAGTGGCCATCTGTGGATAGGAGATTAGTAAGTGTGGGTGTGACTTGGATTACACATTCAGTTATTTTATTTAGAGGGAAAGGTATCTGGAAGTGGAGTATGGCTGAATTTTCAGAGAAACCCCTTGGTGGGAGGTGGCTGTGTTATTTTAGCATAATCACAATGTCACATTTGGCCTTTTGTGTCTGCATAACCTTCATGTTTAACGGGACAGGAAGGAAATGTTTCATTTCTAATGCAGATAGGATTGCTGGTGCTGTCAGCCATGCTGGCCAGCCTAGGAAGGTTAACTGGTTGCTGTATGAGAGCAGTTGAAGAGTGATAAACCACGTGTCCTCAGTACCAGTGACGACTGGCCAGAAGGTCAGAGAAGCTGATGGTGAGCTCAGACCATGGCACAGCTAAAGCAGAACTGCCAGGGTGCTCTGCAGGGGTCAGCAGTCTCTGGTCCTGTAGCCGAGGAAGCTTCAGAGATAAACATAGTACAGAAAAGGGGGCGGGGGGGGTCTGCATCAGAATCCAGGAATCCTCTCCAGCATCAAGAAGTGTGAGGATGAGCCCAAAATACTCTACAAGCATACACATGGCTGGAACCACTACACTGTCTGTCCTAGGCCACATCATGCCCTCCATGTGACAGGGAAGTGATGTAAGTGATAAAATTGCTACATCTGTGATTAAAGTGTTTTGATATCCAAATTCATTTTGTCTCCATGCTGTTATTTGCTCTTCAACCACAACTCCTGAGAGAACCCCAAATAGATTTGCTTACAAGGTGCACGTACCAAAAGGCAGAAATAATTGATAGAAAGTTTTGCAGTACCAAAATTTATACTGTCACTCAAAAGAAGCAAGCACGATGTTGTAAAGTGGGGAAAATTACTTAAGTGAGTATTCAGCAATTGAGACAAATGTGAGCAGCAGGACTGCCCTAAAGATATCTAAAGGTTTATCTGCAGTTACAGCGCTGACAGCAACGTGTCTCCAGCAAGAGAATAGTCCCCAAGTGACCACAACTGGATTTTGGTTTTGTTAAGAAAAAAGCAAAACTTGTGAAGTCACAAGACCTGCAGGGAGGAGTGACAGTTTTGCTGAACAAATGGTAAAGACTTGATTTTTTCCAATGTTTTCAGTATGAATGTTTTGCTGCACATTTGTTGATGCATCATTCAATTAATTGATCTGTAGGGTTCAATAAACAATAGGCAAGCAGTGTGATGTACTCACACAACCAAAGTAGCAACTACCAAACAAAGCTACTACTGCAACTTTTATTTTAAAGTTCGAAAGATCTCCTCATCATCCGATGTTTCTGTAACAGGCAGTTGTAATAAAGCAAGAATAAATTGATAAAGAGGAGCAAAACTTTTAAGGATAGTTACATATGATTCTGAATTAATTTTTAGTTAAAATTTTGCCTCAAAACTCACTCAGTGTCATTACCCCACTCCTAGTTGCTTTTTTTTTCTCCTAAAAATGGATAACATCTAAGAGAAGTAACTCTGCCGTGAGGATTCTTAGCTTTGATATCAGAAATTGGAATGAAGTTTTCTGGTGTTTGGCCCCATGGGAGAACAAGCATAAAAGCATTTGTCATTCACATACCTGCTTCTGTCTTACTCAGCTTTTTCAACTCAGAAAAATAACATTTGAGCTATAGAAGTTTGCATAGTTAGAAGTTAAAAAGATCTTAAGTATACTATTAAATGGTCTTTTATAGGATCCTCTGAGCACTCTGCAAACATTGAGAAAGTAATGATTTTCTCCACTGTTTGATTATTTTTCATGAGTACATGATGGTGAAGATTTTTTTTTACTTTATGAATCTCTGGTGGATCTCTAAAAATCCATTTAATCTTAATACAGCAGTTGTACGTTCTGCACGCAAACACAGGTAACACAGTTGTTTGAGTCTAATTATCATCTGCAATCTTTCCTGTTGCTAAGCCCATTTCTCAGCCAGACACAGGGTCCAGGAGAGGCTGTTTCAGCAGGACTCCAGGTAAGCCCTGAAGGCGTTCTGAACTCTGGGCTCCAAGGTGTGCAGCTCACTTCTGCTGCTGGTGTGCATTAGTCCTCTACTACTGGTTTGGGTCAAACAAATACAAGTTTAAACATCGTAGGGCCTTTTAATTGATTCCTTGATGCCTACCAGCACTTTGGGACAGTGTGGGATGTTATTCTAAAGAGGACATACAGCTACAGTGAGAAACTGGAAACTCAAAGGAAATGCCTGAGAGAGGTTTGGATTATTTGGAAGTGATACCACCTGGATACTTACATTAGAAGAAATAGCTAATTAGATTTTTTTTTCTAAGTGCTTTGATAATTTAGGAGAAAAAAAATTATTCCCAAATCATTGGGATTTGTGCTTCTAAATGCTTTTAAAATACAATGTATAAATTGTCATCATTACATTTCACAGGTATGTCTTCTCTGAGATTAGCAGGTAGCACAAAATTCTTAAATGTTTCAGAGATTCACATCACTAAGTCAGGGGCAGGTCATGTCACCCTTTCATGATAAATTTTCACAGCTATGAGAAAAACAGCTTTTGTTGAAATAAACTCAACTGAGTTGTCAGTATGGCAACAGTGACGGCAAACAATAATCCTCTCAAAAGAGGAACTCTCCTAGAATCTTCAGAACTGGTGAAAATATCTGAATGGTTGACATGGCAGCAAATTCTGTGATGGAGAATGTACAACAGAGATTCAAGTGACCCAGCCCTCTTAAAAAACACCACCAGTGGAAGCTCACCTAGATTTTTACAGCCCATTGCCTGCACAAAAGTTTTAGCTGCAATATCATTACTTGCATTGAGAGGGTAATTTGACAACAGTCTCTTTTAATGTGCACTGATAAAAGAGTTTCCAAATGCTACAGAAACTGACATAGAGGTGCATTGAAAAGTGTTAAAAATTGATTGTAGCTTTAATGTGGGGGACGAAAACAGGAGCTGCTTCTTATTATTTCAGGTTCTGCAGCTGTAGGTTCTGTTCACATGCCCTTACCTAGCTGTAGAAACAGTTCCTGCTGAAAGGCTTAGTGGAGTACCAGTGTCACAGATGGAAGTGAGCAGCAGCCTGGCTATTGGTGTCCCACAGGCTTTGTGTTGCTTGCTCTGCTATCACCAAAGGGATCTCTTGCCTTACATACAGATTATGTTGAACAGGTTACAGTCACCAGGAGAGCAAGAACAGACCTGCATAAGCATAAGCAGATAACTTACACAGAATAATGACCATTTCTGCTGTGAGAAGTTGTATCCTGCATTTCTTCTTGGCTTTCCATTTTCAAGTAACTGAGTTATGCAGAGCCTCTCTGCAGCTCTTCAAAAATTCAGGGCCAGAAGGAAAATGTTTTCTTTTAGTGAAGTAAATTTTGAAGGAGTTGCACAACATTGAAGTTATCTTTAAAATGGGGAGTGCTATCAAATGGACCTCTGTTGGTTTTTCTGCTTAATATTTAACATTATAAATCAAAAGACTATGCAGCACAGAGAAATCCTCCTTTTCTTTGAAAAGCCATTTGACTTTCTTCCTTAACTGTAACTTCAACTGTACTTTGCTCCAGTGTTTATTTGGGCTGCTAATGAAAATTCTATATTGAGTAACATAAGCAACCTCTTACGTACAGGTCTATAAAGAGATTTCTTGCTAATGGCTGTCAGTTCTGCAAGTGATCAAAAGGTTTTTGCAATACATTATGAAGACGCTTTTACTACAAGGTTCTAGCAGGGTAACATGATCCCCAGGTATAAAAGAATTTTTGCCATACTCTAATAGATTGTTGTGTAATCATAGTAATGGAGTTTCTTGGGAAATTAATCTTTTCCCGTTTCTTCCCTATGTACCTTTCAGCTGGTGGAGAGGCAATTTCAAAAACAGAGAGATCTCTTTCATGAAAATTGAGTCAAACAGACAGGAGAGAGCCCTTATCACTCACCCTTTCATAAACATCATAATAATTTTTAAGATTCCAGCCACAAGATCTGATCCATTGGAACTGGAGTTTCCTTAACATAATTGCTCACAGGATTACTTCATTAATTTTGTAAGCAATCATTGCTAAAGAGTGTGGCACTATTTTATTAAATTTATATATAATGTTGGCTACCCTGTACTTTCTTTGGCATTTGACCACCTTAAAATGAATTTGTAGCCTGATGTCATTTTGATTTGAACATCACAGTTACAAAGTCTGTGAACTGAAATAATTTTAGAAGCTGGAATGTCCTCAGATGCAATGGGTTTGAGGCAGTCTGAATTGCTAAAAGCATTTCCTTCACATGTAACAGTGTTTTATAGATCAGCTTGTTCGCATTTAAACATGGGGTCAGTTTATTCAGCCCCATCTTTTGTACAGGTTGTTTCCCAAATAATGCAAACAAGACCAGTAACAACAAATAATTATTCCATGTCTGTCTAGAAAGCTGAGAGGATTCAAAGAGCTCATACAGAATAACTTCAGTCCATTTATTTCTTGTGTCTTCTGTTAGTATCTCTTTCCTGAATTGCTACTTAAGATGCCCACAAGGCTTTTCCTTCTTCAGTGGAGACAGTATACCAAACTGTAAGCCTGACTGTCTCATGATCAATAACACAGCAAAGTGATCTACCAGCTGTCATCTCTAATTCATTTTCACTGAGGCTGTGCACAGTACTTCAGGTAACACCGACTCTGATGTAGCTGTCAGTACTGCTACACACCTCCTGGACTCTCTACAACACTGGCCTGTCCCGATGTGATGAAAAATAACTTTCATCCTTCCCAGTCTTTAAAACAATATTATCAGCTTCCTTCAGCTTATCTGCTAAAGATTTGAAGTCCAGAAAATAACATGTAAGATTGGTTAATCTGGGGAGAAAGTTATCTTCTAGTTCTTTATATAACTTATAGTGTCTGGATCAAGTCCTTTGATTTGGTGCCTTCAGATTCTCCCTTCACATGCTGAGCACTAACTTGGACTCTGACCTCTCTGCCAGGAGTTTTCAGAAGGTAATGAATTATTCTGGTTTGTGTTTTAGTAGCCATTGTAATGTGATTTCTCTTTGACTTCTCACCTTATGCACTCTACCCACCTGTCTTTTCTTCCCTGTCCCACTGTGCTTTTGTCTACATTGATACAAAGTACACACTGCTTTTTCTGACACTAGAGCATGTAGTAGACATCCTAGAAATAGGAGCTTTTATTTTCTCTGTGCCTGTTTTTATACATCTTCAGATTGTTTCTTTCAGAGATAAGAAATCTCTGTTCTGAATTTTCTCTCCTTTCAATTCATGAATTTTCTCAGCTAATCTTCCCTTTGAAACAACCTTATAAATCCCATATAATGACCTGCTTAGTAATGTGCCATTAGAGAAACATATCTGATTTTTTGCTGGTTTCAGCCTCCAGTGCTAGAAATAAGTTGAAAAGAAAATTGTTCCGTTCACATTTTCTATGCTTCTGACTAACCAGACAGCCTCTTTGTGTTGTGAAGGCAAAAAAAAAAAAAAAAGACATGGACCATGGCAGGTGGCCTCTCTTTGTCTGAGTAAGAGAATCCTGTAAGGGACCAAAGTGTGGTATATATTAGTGTGATCAACTGATGCTTATGAGAATAAAAGAAATAAATCTTTGGAGAGGGCAGCATTTTTTTCAGCCAAGACACCTGTCTGGATAATACATTGTGTCAGAAATAGACCTGATGAACAAAATTCCTGATTTCTGCTATCCGAAATATCAACAGGAACATTCAAGAATAAGGTTTGAATATCCCTCAGTAGTGAGATTTTCAGAAAGTCAGACAAAATTAAAAACTATCATGGAAGATGTCTTGTTTAGTATCAGGAGTACTAAACTCTGCCTAAAAAGCTTTTTTTAACCATTATCAATCTCTTTTCTTAATATTTCCCTTTAATTTGAATTAAAATCGTGTGCCAGGAAGCTGGGCAATAAACTACCAATGGTATCTCATGTTGATGTTGTGTTACAATTTAAAAAAAAAACAAACATAAGTATTAGCTGGGAGAAAGGTAGGGGATTTTCCCCTACATCTGGTAAGGGTATCTGAAACAAGCCAAATTCTGGACATGTATCACAAACATCAATTTTGAAAGTATTGAATCAAGACAGGCTTCAGCTTCTCTGGAGAAATCCTGTGAAAAATGAAAAACCCCTATCAAAAATTCATAGTATCACCTCATGCTAAAATCCTGTGATATCTCATATTCTCTGTGAATTTAAAAAAAAAAAGTATTTTATTTATTTTCCATGTAGTAAAACCCCAAATTATCTCATGCATCTCATGCATGTAAATTATCTCATTACCTATGCATTATTGAAAACCATAAAAAATCTCAACGCTCAAACATAAATTATAGTGATTTCTGTATAATTGATACAGCTTTAAAAGTACATAGAAACTCCATTAAGTTCAACTGTTTAAGTCTCAGATTGTAGTCTTCTCCAACATGTCAGCCTTCTGTTTCAGTCAACTTTCTTCTCTCATCTTGCTCACCATGTCACCTTCTACAACTTAGATTCTTAGGGTTGCTCTGCATGTTGTTTCCCCGCCATTCTTCCACTCTAATGCTTTAGGCTGTTGTTATTTCTGAAAAATAAACAAAATACGTGACTTTAATTAACAAAAACTTCCTCCCCAACTTCCCTTGTGGAGTCCAGTCATTTAATTTTAAACTGTACTCACTGTTGCAGCCATTGCTGTGTGTAGTTTCAACTAGGCTGGCACCACACTCTGAAGAACTTGCCCTTGGAATGGAAACTCTTCTGACCATAAAAAACAAGAAGGAGACAACAGAGAGAGAGAGAAAAAAATACACACAGAGTGAAACAAGTTATCAGGGAAGAGATAAAATAATGGAATGATTTTCAAAATCATTGAAAAAAGTGACATGGATCTTTCCAGTTACTTTCTAATTAATACTCCTTGTTTTTGAGAAGTATGTACTTGAGGGAGAAGAACAGACCAGGGGGCAGTACAGCATTTGGAACTACATGGCTTCTCTCCTGAAGGTAATGTTCCTGTTTGTCTGATTTCTTAGGTCTTTATTTAAACAATTAGTAAATAGCACAGAATTATTTATCTATTCTCCAAAGTGTGTGGAAATGATGTGAAATTTTCCACACTTTGTTGAGGAGAAGCAAATCTTGTAAATGGAGCTGATCATTTGCTGTCTAGTTCTCTTCCTTTTAATAGTAATCAGACATCTGCTCTCTTGAGAAGAGTCATGAGCTATTCTCTGTTCTGTCCAGTTTGTGTCCTGTGGTGATGTAACTCCTCCACAAAGTCTGTTGTCTTGGACAGCTTAAATGGCTTTATTCCTAGACCCTGTTGTTTTGGCTGGCTGAGTTCCTGTTCAGCAATATTACACTTACCTTACAGGTAATTTGGCATTTCAGCATGCACTTATGATGAAATATAGAAAGAACTTGCAGATTTATTTTGCTTTCCCTAGGGTTTGCTCTATTCTTCTGAGCTATAGGTGTGGCATTTAGGCTTCACTATTGCTTTTAGAGAAAAGCTGGCTCATGTGGCATCTCTTCTCATCAGCTACCTTTCTTATTTTTCTTCCAGTAACCCTGGTACAATATGTTTCTGGAGGAAGAAGACCAGATGGACCTGGTCGGATAGGTGAATTGCTGGAAGCAGAATATGCCATTTGATCCTCAGCAGCAGTGTAATAGCAGGGATTTTTGCACACTTCCCTGTTTTGCCCATGTCAGAAGGACAGGCTTTATCAGCAGTGTTTGTTGGAGAGGGTGGGGGGTTGTTTCAAGATGGAGAGCGGCTAGAGCTGCCTTTGCCCTGCCTCCACGCACTCCACAGATTGGAAAAAATAAATCATCAGCTGATAAAAATGTGATGACTCAGCTAAATGTAAAAGGAGAATTATTTCCCACTGTTCACCTGGAGCTTTCATGTGCAGCCCTACTCTTTTATGGATTACTTTCACTGTTAGTTATGATTTAGTTTCACAAGCAGAGCAATTAAACCTCCTCCACCCTTGTAGTCCTTGCACATGCTCAGTCCTCAAATCTGCCCCAAATAGCCTGGGAGAAAGAGAACTTGGAAAGGAAGGGAGGTACGATGATACGGACAAGAAAATAGACCACTGAGTTCTCTATTCCAAACAATTTGATATAATTTTAGGAATTCAGTTTCCTTGTCCTAAACTTCAATTAGTATCTCCTCTTCTGCACCCCTCCAGATTGCATTACTGTTTATACTAAAACCCCACTAGAACCCTCTGCTGAAAGAGCCATGGAAATGCTCACTAACACAGTATCAGGGAAAAGGCTTTCTGCTCTCTGATTGTGGATCAAGTGTCTTTGTTAATAAGGTGGAATAGTGGAAACTTTAGCACAGGAAGTCTCTTAACATTTTTAACTTCATATATCCTATCAGGAGGCCAAGTCAAAAATGATGCAGACTCTCAGCTAACCCTTATAAGCCCTAGTTCCTCCTCTTCTAAGATATAGGTGATAGATGAAGTTTGAGAAAAAAGTCTGGATTAATGACAGCTCTTAGCCTTAGTGAATCCTCATTCACTCATCTGAAAAGGGGAGTAGATTAAAGTATCCACTGAGACTCCTCATGTGTTGGTTGCTTCAGCCAAGAGGTGACTTATAGATGTAAAGTGTTTCATTTATAGGTGAGTTCTCTAGCAGATGATCATCCTACATCAGCCTCTGAAGTGTAAAGGAAAGACAAGACAATTTTAGCCAGTTAGGTTCTTTTACCTCAACTAAAGAAGTTGATAATGGTTTTACGAGATTTCTCAAGTTGGTCCGGTGTGTAAGATAGGGTTCAAGGGCAACTAGGTTATAACTGAGTTGTTGCCCTTCTTCTTTTCCTAATAAAGAGGCACTACTACTTGTCCTGCCAGTTAGGTAAAGCTTGAGTAAAGAGCAGTTGATGTTCCAACTGTCTAATAAAAGAATTTTCACAGACCTGTCATTGCTGTCACTCTAAGCTTTGGTACTTGGACTATAAACTCAATAGATTGTCTCCAGCTTTTCCCTGATTTTACTGCATGTGAGAGAAAAGGGATCTTTTAACACTTTACTCTCTGAAGACCCTTTTTTCTTTTCTCAGAGACAGTTTTACTTCTAAATAAATACTGTCTGTATCTCTATGAGACTTGAATGAATTTTTCTTAAGATAGTTTAAGCTGTATTTTGTTCTAGTAAGTTTACAGCAATTCGCAAATGTTTTTTAGCAAACAACTGCTGTGGCACTCCATGGCTGAGCAAGATTAATTAAAATTGCTAATGTGGGGGTATCCTTTACAACAAGGGGGTTTTTTATACCAACTATTTTATCAAATGCTCTCTATCTCTTCTAAATACATTCGGCTGTGGGAGAAGCTGGCATTCAGAGGGTTTCCATGACAGCAGCTGAGGTAAAACTAGACCAGCTATTCCAAAGGTCGCTCATTGAAAGGCACAGAACAGAAAGGTTGATTTGGCAATGTGACCATGGGAGCACAAAGAATAGAATTGCAGGAACCTTTGGTTATCATAACCAAGGAGAAATGCAGTATAGGAGAAAAGAGAAGAGGCTGCAAGGCTGTGATGGTAAAGAATTACAAGGGCTATAAATTGCCTTATTAGAGGCATAGAGATGCATAAACACATATTAATGGTATATGGCAAAATGAGTTCTTACACGAAGGGCTGTTCTCTACAAATAAAGAGGGGACATAGAAAGTTGGCTTGCATTGCAGGTGAAGATGACACGTTTGTTTGGGTTTGGTGTAAGTGTAGTCATACATGTACAGCATCAAACAGTTGCCTCAATCCCAGTAACTGCTCATGTGTTTTCATTCCAAGTCCTAATATGTTTAAAATGCTACTAAAACCAATGCTGCAGCACTTGCTGTCTAGCACTGACGTTTGCCTTCTACTCAAACATGGATCATCCTGGACAAATTAGTCAGCTCTCTGAGTTGTCCTAAAAGCTAGTAAACATCTGATGTACTTCAGAATACTTCCAGAATACCTGGAAGTATTCTTCCATTTTGTTCTTTCCTTAGTTTTCCTTTTTAGACCAGGAGTGGTAGAGGAATGAGGAGCTAATGGCACCAGCTGCTTTGGCTGCCAATTCAGTAGGAATAGTTTCTGATCCCTAAGCACTTTGTTAATTTACTTCTACTTCTCAAGTCTTTGGACAACATACGGCAGACTAATGTTTTAAAATGTTAGCACTAACTCTAGATGGACTGTAAAATCTCAGATGGGGGGTACTTTGTGTATTTTTTACAAAGCAACTGTAAGCAAGAGCTTAGAAATGACACTGAGAGAACTTCAAGCCAGGAAGTAAATATTGCAAGCAACAAGTTGAGACATCCACATTCATTATGCTGAATAACCATACAACCTTATGGATAATTCATTACATACTTTTACATTCAAATAATTAGTACATGATTACCAGAAGAAATTTGTACTTGATTGAATAGCTTCAGCCTTATGAATCACTTTTACCTGCAAAGGAAGTAGAATGCTCCAATTACAAGAACTCCTAGAAGAAGAAGGGAAGCCAAGAAAGCTGCAAACAGGTCACCTTTTGCTTGGGATTTGATGCTGGGCAGCAAAACTTCCTCACAACGAGCTCCTGTGTAATTCTCGATACACCTGGGAAACCAAGTTGTATTTCGATTAGATGGTAGCTTGTCATCTACGATGAAAAGCACAAAGCCTTCTTCTGGGTAGAGAACTTGTTATGACACAATTCAAAGGTTATATTTGCTTCACAGCAAGTCTTCTTGCAGAATTTCCTCTCACCTCGTATTTCTGGAACAAAGGGAATTAGGCATGTTGGGCACCAAGTTTAAATCCTGATCCATCCTCCTTTTATATATTAAGTTTAATATACTCATCACTGACAGATTTAATTAATTAAGCCTACTTCTTTCGTGTTAGCTGTGTCATCCCACTGGTTTTCACACAGTAGTCATGCTTCCTTTGCCCTGTTTCAGGTAACTTTCTGGCTTCCTTTGTTGAAGACAGTACTGTCAGCTAAAGAGATCAAGGAAATGGGAGTTCATTGAGACTTAGTACAGCTTAAACTGTGAAAGTAGTTTATGCAATGTACTAATTCATGCCAGAACATGTTACAGGCTTGGTGAATAACCCCCTCTTGGAGAGACCTAGGTAGTAGTCTTCTCTACTATGTTTATTTTATGTGCTGAGTTTCTGAAAACTTCTTCTGAAGAAAGGATTAAAATGAATATGGTACTTTATCATGGTCAAATGGTACGATATTTCATAAAAAATAGAAAATTAATGACTTAGTAATTCACATTTAGTCAAAAATAGGTAGGTTGAAGCTAAAGTAATCCTCATTTGTTATGTATTTTGCACTTATTCTGCTAAGTTTTCTTAAGGAATTGATTTCATTACAGAAAATGGAAAGCAATTCTTTCAGTATCTACATTCTGCGTGTATTTTTTATATATGTAAATTTGCTTCTCTCTATTTGTAGTACTAAAGATCTTGCTCCTTCTTGCTATTTCTGGCATTGAAGTCATAATAATCTGTGACATAAGCAATTTCAGGCTCCAGCTGAGAAAAATGGGCTAAACTGCAACATACTTCAAGTTCTCAAATGCCATTGGCAGCTGCAAGGTATAATTTCAGATGAGGGATAAGAAGGTGGAGAGGGGAGGAACTGCCAAAAAAGAAGAATGTTTAGCATATCTAACTACGACCAAAGGATCCCTCTGAGTTTTCTGACATGATGCCTGATGTGACTCCCACTACACTTTTTGTAGGTTTTGGACTAATATTTCAGAACTGCTGGCCTAAACCACTGCACAAACAGTTACTACCCTTTTATTTTAATTCTTTGTCTTTGGAAATATAATGGAAGATTTAGACACTAAAAAAAGACATCCAATTATCATCATATATTAAAGCTAGGCAACTGATCAAACAGACACCATTTACTAAGGACAATCTGAGGCTTTTCAAAGTCATGATGTTTCACTGCTGGGAGTAGCAAGGGTAGGCAGACTGCTCTGATTGCTTGAGATAATGTTCCAGATATTTATTCTAAGTGTAGTGGCTTTTCAGTGGCCTATTTCTGAAATCCTGTAGAATACTTTAAGAATAGAAGTGTAGTTTGAGTGGGGCATTGTTCTCTAGCAAGTGAGAGAGAAATGCTTTGGAAGTCTGAATAGAGTAATGGAAAGAAAATGGAATAAGAAATTCATAGGAGTATTCTTGAATAGCAATGAAAACTGGAGCATAATGCAAGGCTAAAATGATACAGAAAAGGAAAAAAATAGGTTTTGGTATCAAATTAAGGCTCATGGAAAAGTTCTAAAGAGTGAGTGTAAAGGGAGTAAGTCAGTAGCCTAAAGAGCAGAATGAAGCAGGAGGAAGACAAGACAGAGAGCTGCACAGAGGATCAGGTAAAGGGTGAGGGTTACTGAAATGCTATGATACAGGACAGTGAGTTGGTGTGAACAGTGCATGGAAGCCGTATTCATGTTCTGCACAGACCGTAGGAAAAGCATTGGGAATGTGTTGACAGCATAGCAAAAGGGTCACTGAGATCATAGCACTTCCTACAAAACAGAAAACAGAACCAGATGCTTAAGGTAGTCACAATTCTTTAAGAGGGAAAAGAACTTGAAGGCCTAAGATGGTAAGGGCAGAGCTATAGTGATATGAATCCAAGGTTATAGCAAAGAGAAAAAAACCTATGTGAAAGAAGCACATACCAAACTTAAAACATCCTGGATGCTGAACCTATTAATTCCGCATGGTTGTAACAAAAACAAGTTGTAGAAACATGATTAGCTAGTTTGATGGTACCTGTTTAACTGTGAGCAATGCATTAGGGATTACAAAACTACCCATCCCCTTTCTCTAGGCTGGCCTGTTGACACACTTGCTGAAAGTGATTCCATACTATCTAGAAAATGCTGTCATATAACCTATAAATTATGTAGGTTTTCATAGAAACAGGAAAATTAAGATGAGGTATCTCGGGGCTACATTTAAATAATAAAATTATAGCTAATGCGACCAAGCTGTAGGGCATTTCTGAAAATTCAGATGTTCAAATATTGGTTTGAACAAGCTTTTATCAAGTCACCTTTCCTGATGTACAAATAGGTAAAGGCCTATGTTAAAAATAGAAGCAACTGATGCTTTAACAGAACCAGGAAAGGTTTCTTCTGTAAGTCCTTTGCTAAAATAGGTGAGAAAGAAACTAAGCAGCCTTCAGTAATTTGCAGTGGAATTCTCTCAGAAGACCTGCTTATCCTGTTGCACTAGCAGAGCTCCAGTCATTTCAGTGGAGTTACATATGCAGTGACTGCAAGCAAGACAGAAACACAGTCTGTAACAAGCAGGTGGGCTGAGAACATAACCCAGAATCACGGTGTCTGTGTCGCGTCTCCAGAGGCAGTCAGTCTTACTCTACACAGCCTTAAAAGCCAGAAGCAACTCAGTTTATCTTGTTTATAATGGATGCCTAAAAGTAGAGCACAAGTGAAGAGCAGTTGTGGACAGGGCAGGCACTGGTGCACCTGCCCTTGAATGAGCTGGGGGAAAACCCCGAGGTCCCTGGTGCAGGCTGTGCTAAGGAGGGGTTTGTACTCACCACTTTGTGTTCACTAGCCAAGTGTTGCTGTTGCACATCACTGCATGCTGTTAACCTGCTGTTGCTGCACGCGCCCACTGCTGCCTTTAACTGGCCCTACTATGCAGCACTGCAGAGTTGATTTTTAAAGGGCAGAAAAGGTCTTTTCCCCCCTAAGAAAATGGAATTTCTAATTCAGAGTTGAAAGGCAGCAGCCTTCAATGCTTGAGGAAAATCTGTGACTAAAACCACCCATTTTCGGCTGGCATCCAGATTTCTGCTGTCCTAGATGGCTGCACACGTGCACACACCCCCACACCTCTAATCAGATGAGAGGAGCCAGATTTAAATGTTGAATACAAATGTCCTACAGGAGCTCTGGACACAACATCAGCGTATGGAAAGAAATCTATAGAATCTTTCAGCACAGGGTATTAATCCCATCAGCATCAATGCAAGGTGGACAAAAATAGACTGCATTGGATAAGATGTCAGGAGATGACCAGCAGGTCTGCAATTACATTGATCCTTTACAATCTGATTAGTACCTAAAACATAACGGCCTTGCAGTAATACAGGCATTACTGCTGTCCCTTTCAGATGCTATTTGTTGGACAGTGCAAAGGATCCTATGGCACTGGGAGTTAGTAAGAAGGTAAAGTTTCTTTCTTTGCCAGACTCTAAGGTGGGCATCATTAAGAAGTACCTGACAGACTGTAGAAGTAGGAAGTAGAATTTGAGTCAAATATGCACACAGATTCTCACTTTGCATTATACTGTCAGGGTGTTGACTTCAGTTTTCATTTAGTCTTCCTTTAGTCAGGAAAATCTTGAATACTTCTTGGTATAAAAACTACTTGCATGTAAATACAGAGCTCTGAGCAGAAAAATATGAGAAATTATCTGCTTGTCAATGCAATTCAGATTACATGGCTAATAACTTCAAAATCAACATAATCTTCAGTCTGTAGCAGACTCCTAAAAGTTGTCCTAATGCATACAGTCTAAGAACATCTAGTAAGTATGAAAAAGAATTTAGGGCCAAAGTGAATAAGCAATGAAAAAGTTAATTGGACACCTAAGCAGCTTTAAAAAAAAGTTTTGCATTTAGAGAAGTTTCAAAACTGTTACTCTCTATACACAGAGAGTAAATTAATATGCTCCTACTGGACAGCATGTGAAAGAATGGGTTATTTTTCCCTAAAAGAATGGTCTGTTCTCCTGTCCCTTAGCTATGTGTTTATACGGCAGGTTTTCCATATCTGGCAGTTATATTAATTTGGATTGCTAATAGTTTTCAAACACAAGAGATAGTGTTGCATTTTATATTTTATGTCCCAGTAAAAATAAATCCTAATTATTGACTCTTTTTAGCTATCCTTTTGGTACGTATTCTAACTTTTGTTACTACCTTTCAAGCCAAAAGCAGAATTGAAAAACATTAATTGGACAGTTTGTTTTCAGAAGAGCCTGAGGTACATTAAAGTGTATTTTTGGAGGCAGAGAAAGAAGAAAAGTCCAGGTGAGTGGGAAGCCCTTCCCTGGCAACTTGTAGGGTGCATGTTCTGAAGGCTGAGAGCACTGAAAGTACATGACTTGTGGGGATGTCTGAAACAGGGAATGAAGGGCCCAAGGCAGAGAGCCAGGCAAGGAGGGACTATACAGAAAGTGGTAGAAAGAATTTGCATGGGATTTACTGGATTACCAGAGGAAAGGTGGAGGAGAGATTCTATTAGGATGGAAGCAAGGGAAGGGAAAATGGAAGAGATATCCTTGAAACACACACAGGAATTTAAGGGAGATTTGCAAGGTCTGCCTGTGTCTCTTGCAGTACTTAGTCCTCCACAGAGTAGGATCCCTGTCCGAAAATGAGAGCGTTCATTTAATTTCTGTGTGTACTGACCTCTGAAGCAGAGCTCTGTATGTGTTGTCTTATACCATCTGTATTTTGCTTGAAATACAGAAAGAATGCTCTCAGAAATCTGCCAAGTGTAAGAAAAAAAATGGGAGTAGGAGACCTTCCCCTCAGAAACCAGAATCTTCCCTTAATTCTGCAGTGCATTCATTAATGATGGGACAGCTGTGCCTCAGGTGCTGAGGCAAACACCTTTCAGCCTTGTGTTCTATGACACACCTGAGGCAGCTGCTTTTCCATCCTTCTCTCTCCTGCTGCCTGTTTGTTTAGTTTATTTGAGTGTTCCTGGGTTTGAAGCTCATCTGGTTTATGGTGACAGGTGTGCTGAGAACATTAACTCATTGTTAGGAAAGCAGTGAGGAAAGATGGCAGCTGAGCAACCTCATGTTTTAACACACATCAGCTGTATTTCAAATCTGCTACTGTTGCACATGGAGTGGGGTCAACTAATGTTCTGTAGATATTAAATCTCTGCCTTGTATATATCCATTTCTGAATGATAAAAATAACTGAAATTCCAAAGACAAATAGCAGCTCTTCATTTTGAGCATGCTACAAAACACATATTTCTAAAGAATGGTCCATTTTTCTTAGTTGCATGGTGAAATTACTTCCAATGATGTTGCACAGGGTAATCTGGACTAACTCTGGTAAGCGCAGCACATTTGTGTAACTAAGTACCATGTCAAGGCAAATGTGTTTTAAGGTATTTTTACAGTTTGCTAGTCTGTTCTTTCTCCATCTCCTCCTTTTAATTAGCAATCATTCAGCCCTTGATTCTAAAAGTGATTTGAGTTTTCTTTCAGTAGAAGATGATAATTTGAGAACACTAGGGAGCTTTGGGTGGGATTTGGCAGAAACCTTCATCAAAGAAACTGCGCAACTGTGATGATGCCAGTCATGAAGTTCCAAAGCACCAAATATTTTCTGAATTCTGCTGAATAGTGATGCGTTTTTTCTGTTGTTTCTATTCACATCACTGCTGATTACTAAGATATCTGTGTGTAAACAAAACCTTTCTCATCTATAATTAGCCTTCTCTGACTGATTAAGGAACATGCTTAGAATGAGGATGTGCTTAAATAGAATGCTGCTATTTAAACCCATCTAACTTCATAATCAACCACTAGATACAGAAAAAAATAGTTGATAATTTAAATGCAATAAGATTGCCTGAGTATAACAAAAATGCTCTTAAGATGTTACTTTTCTGCTTCAGCAGATTATAAAATCCTGTAGTATCTGAATTGAAAATTACTTCATTTGGAGCTGTTAAAGTGGAAATTATCTATGCTGACTAGTTTGTGGTCCGAAAGAATGAATTTCTCTGAGTACTTTTTACTTCATATTTATAGTTATTGCATTGAATACATCTTCCTACACAGTCCAGTAGTTGAGAGGGTGCTTTGAAATTGTGCAACTGCTGCTCTTTAGTTTAACCATTCATTTTTCATTTATGTACAATAATACAGGAGTCCTTCTAGAAAAAAAAAACCCCATGTATTTCATAATGTTTTACTTTTTGTTTGTGTAGTATTCATTTTATATTGCCTAAGCTTGCAAGGTTTAGCAGATAGAATAAATCGTCATACAGCACTTCAGAGCTTTAATCTCACTTCTGGATCTGATTCATTGTGACACTGAACAATGACAATGATATGCTGTGTATATTTTTCAATGAGCATTTACCATAAAATTGCTTCTTTTCTCCCTGTCTAACTAAATGAATTTATGTGCTTAAGTATTTAGATTGAACTGTCCCAAACAAACGAAAGTAATATTTTAATTAGGCATTTGGGAAAAGATGCCATTTCCTTCTTCAACTGTTTTATCCAATTATCATTAGTTATAGCTCAAGACAGAAGAGGGAACAGAAGTTGCCACAGAAGAAAAAAGGTAATACCCTTAAGTGTACGTAATATTTGCCCGAATGCCTATTTTTTGGTTGAGCAAACCCGCTAAATCAACCATAATTTATTTTGATGAGTGATAACTCAGAATTAGTAAATGCAGGACTCTGAAAAGTGACAGTTTTATTTAGCATCTTACGTCTTGGTAAATCAGAGAATAAAAAGATAGGGCAGTATTTATGCAGGAAATGTATCCACATGCAAAACCAGGAAGTGCTTCTTTTCCAGTTTGCTACCTGGGCTTCAAAAGGAAGAATGGTTCTGTTATGGAGTGGTCTAAGAAGTATCTGTATTTGCTGCCTTGATGTTTCTTTATCAAGTAGTCTTTGGCTGTCATTTATGAAGCTGCTCTTGGAGTATTTCAGCAAGATTCGAAGAATACAGTAAGCCTTGAATGACATTCTTTTTTTCCCCCTTCAAAGATTATATTTTTTTTTTGTGTCTCTGCATTTTGTTCAGGTCAGGCCATTTTATGTTACAAAAACTTTTGCAATATAATTAATTTGTAAGCAAAACTATATTTTGCCTTTCTGAATGCCTTTCCCACTGTCTATATTCCGTGAGGTAAAGGGTATTTTGTTTCTTCGGTATTGTAATGAGGAAATGTGGCTCTAAATATAGATATAATCCTGAATGCACACATAACTGAATATTGCCAAGCAAGTATACATATTTATTTTTCTCATACTTCCATGTTTCTGTAAGCTAAGTAAGTAATAGGTAATTGCTATTTTCTTTTAGATAATGTTTTAGCAGTGATTCCTTAAAGAAAGAAAATGGAGAAATAGACTTTGGACAGCTACTGTCCAATACTTAAACACACAAACTTTAGTTTCACTGACCTGCAGAATGGACTGGATACAGTAGGAATCATATAACAAATCCCTCCATTTAGACAAAAAGATCCATAACTGGTGCCACAGAGTTCTTCATGATCTTAAAAGTAAGACAAAAAAAAAAAAAACCACTGAGAAAAATAAAGACTTCAAACCCAAAAGACATGAAAATAAACTGCCACACAAATGAAACCAGCCTATGAGCAAAAAAGGTGTATGTCTTGCCTTCCAGGCCAGCAACGTGGAGCACTGTTTTGCAGAACAGTTTCATGTACCAATATGCAGAAAATATCACCAATTTATCACCATATCAGTCGTGAAACACCTTAATTAGACAAATAAATCAAACTTTCTTTTGTAGTGAGAGGAACTTCTGAATTCTCCATTTCCTTTGCCTTTCATGACCACTCACCGTCGTGAGTACAGTGATTCACATGGTGACCTAAGTGAAGTCTGGTTGTTCCAGTGGCATGAACTATCTTTAGCTTAACTAGCTCCTGCAATAGAGGCAGTCCAGATACACCCAGAACAGTCCCAGCTAAGGGCCAGGACATTCTGAGACTGCTCTGGGCTGCATTAAAGCTGAATTGTAGCACACTGGGAACCACCAGGTTCCCCCACCCCGATTCCCAATGGCCAAAGCAGGGACAGCCTGCAAGCACTCACTTATGTACAGGACTGCTGGCTACAATACCATTTCCACAGGTCTCAGAAAGACTTTTTGCTAACTCAGTAGGCTTCTTAGAGGAATTCTTAACGTGTTAAACATCATCAGGCATGCTAATAACACCCCAAATACAGGACACTAATGTTGGCACTTGTAGCAGCACTTGTCCATTTTGTGCTTAAAAAGCACATCTAACTGTACCACTTGAGTCTTTCTGAAAGCAGTCTAAATTTGGAAGCTGGATTGAATATATTTATGACACATTTAATGCATCAGTAACTCATTTCATATATATGCATCTAATATTTTTATCTATTTCTTCCATCTTATGAAACCACAGTATCTCAATCAAAACAAAAATAGAGCAGTCTTCTAACATCACAGAGGTGATATGTGTTACATCACACTTTAGGTGTTCATGCTGTTATTTCTCCCAGAAGTTCTGAAAACAAGAATTCTGTTATGTCACTATTTATGGATAGAAGACATGCTCTATACATAGCATAGAGTTAAAAAGAATCAAGATTTTAGATTTCTTAGTTGTCCTTCAAGAAAATGAGTTAGGGTTCCCCTTTATTCCTGCAGAAAAAAAAAAAAGTGAGAAGTGTGGCTGGAAGATATTCTACCCTAGAGAGACCTTCTAGGCAGAAATGCTCAGCTACTTCTACCTTTCTGCAACAAAACCATTGTGCATCCTGCTGTCCTCTAGGCCAGCTCTAGCAATTCCACTCCTCCTTTTTTCCCTACATTCTTCTCTTTCTATGTCAGCATATTGTGAGTAAAGTCCTTACATTATCTTCAGATAAAAAGAGTTACACCCCAGGGCCCAAGAGGAATTCAGTTTCATGTTCCTGTTACCAAACTGTCAGCATCCAAATGGTAACTGGACCTTTTTGCCTGCGTGCAGATAAAATAGGAAGCTGAAGGAGGGGAGAAGAAAGGCTGGAAAGATTGTTCATGTTTGACCTTGTTGCACAGAAACGTGTGTTCTGTCACACCTTGTTAGTATTAAATTGAAATTTATTTTAACTCCGAAGCTTACCATGCTTGTCTTCTGGCAATTCATTTACTGCAAGTTCACAATTAGAAGACTTTCTAAGTTATTTCGTATGGGTAACTGTACAATTGCAATAGGAATAAAATGGGAACGGGAGAAAACAAGGAGGTTTTTAAACAGGAACTACAACTTAGTTGATTTTAGTCTATTCAAACCAAACAGGGGACCTCCTGTGAGAAGACTTCAGTTGAAGGCTACATCCTTCCTTAGATGAAGAGAGCCCACTGAACATATCAACAGTGTATCAGAATATCTAGACAGTTTAAGAATCAAGTGAGGAAATACAAAACTCTCAACTTTGACCTGCTCTCAACTCTGTTAAGTGCCTGAGGGAGCTAACTGTTGAAATTCTACCAGATGGAAAAATAAGATTCTAGAAGGTAGGCCCTGCAGAAAAATCCTCTTCAACAGCCCATGGAAAGGTTTCAAAGAAATTCTTTGGAGAATTAATGAGATTTTGTTAACCTCCTTAAAATCCTGCCTTATTGGATCTATTTCTTCATCTCTATGCAGAAACAGACCTGTCCCTCACTGGCATAGGGGCAGAGGACTGAAGAATGTTAAATGCCTTGAGTCATTCAGGCCTTAGAACATTTGGGAGAATGAACACTGTTAAGGTGAGATCTTTGTATCAAGGACCAGCTCTGCAACCCAACCAGATATTTCTGTTCTGGCAAAATACCTCAGGCACTTTCTCTTAGGTCTATGAGAGAAAAGTGGGAGAGGTAGAGAGAGAGAACAGAAAGTGCCTAGGAAGCCTTTGAAACCTTTTTGATTGTAATTACAGACAATTTTTCTATAGGCTATTTCTTTCTAGAGATAGACTTTTCTTCCAAGACTAAGGGAAAAATGGTAACCCTAATTTTAGCAGTGATGAGAAACTCGAAGAAACCTCTATGTCCACCGAGATCAGGTACCCCTTTTTCCATCCACTTGTGCTTTCCATTAATTCTATTTTGTGTATTAATACTTTGCTACTGATTAGTAAAACTATCTGAGCAACACTGTATAACGTAGATGTTAGAATTATGAAAGACAATAAAAGAAATTCAGGAAGCTTTAACACTAGGAAAAAATATTACTAACAAATTGTAATTTGCTACAGTACAAAAATAGGTACTATGGTACTCCACACCTACGGTATTGAAACGCAGCAGCTTGCTGGAAATTTCAAAGTTACAGTTCTGTATTTGTAGGCAGGAAAGTGTGAAAGCACCAGTTTATCCCTTTAAATCTACAGTCGATGCAGAAGAGTACATGAAGAATCAGAAGGGTTTCAATACAAGCCAAAACCCAATTACATTAGCATTGGTGAATGTGTTATGATTTTTCATGAGGTAAGTCAATACATTATATTAATCTAAAAATGCAAATTGTATGCTTTGAAAGTCAAATGTATAGTGCAGTCAGACTCCATAATCAAGACAGAAAAGTTTTACAAGTCAAGAGATGATGGGCAATTTAAAAAATACAAAAGATTTAGCTTTGAAATTAACAGAATTCCATCAATGTATGTTGTACATAACATATAATTATGCATTTTGATACCCCCTTCTATGTGAGAGATTAAAGAGAAGTAGGACACAAAAGTTCTATTTTAAAAGCTGAATTTTGGTGGAAGAAGCAAAGAGGAATAAAGTGAGGTTGTTCTTTCTAATGCTAGACTGAATACTTAAAACTGACTGAGGTAATAGCAGCCTCTAAATACACTTATTCTTAATTATTCTTTTTGAGAACATTCAATTCTAGTTTCAGCTGGGATAGAGTTAATTTTCTTCCTAGTGGCTGGTACAGTGCTGTGTCCCTAAACTGTCTGGTCTGTTTGCATTTAAACTTTTGTAACCTGACTGTCCTGACTATTTAAAAAAACCCAAATACAGGCTCAACACCAGCTTAACCCCAAAGAGCCAAGCCAGCCTTGATGTTGACTCAGCTGTCTTACCTAGTCCAGAGGCTAAAATACTAGAGTGCTAACATAAAGAGGAAGAGAGAGGAGTGGGAAATGTTGACAGAAGATAAAAGGGGGCTGATGCATGCTTCCTCACTTGTAAGCAACTTTGGACTGCATGCTTATTAATCACAAACTGAAATATTAGGATTGATCAAAGCAAACATCTCCTTACAAAATTTGTACCACTGGCTGGTAAAGTCTACTGAGGGATGGCATCTCTGCAGAGCGACAACCCAGTGTCAGCTATCAAAATTAATGCAATTTTAATGAATTCTAATTATATAGGTGTAGGTATCCAAGTAAAGACTTGGAAGAAATTACCTGTTCGCATATTATTCCGACAACAATTCTGTTCTTGGTCAGAGGCAACAGCACCTAAAGACAAACATGTAAATTAAGCATATAATTTTTGAACCTGGTGTCTTTATCCCCTGAAGAAATAGCTATTGGAATGCAACTTTCAGTGTTTCTGCTAAGACATGTTGCACTCTGACGGTAATGTACTGTTACATGTAAGTTCCATTAATTCACAGTTAATGGCAAACATTCAAGTCTGCTGTCAAGTTCAGTGAATCCCTGAAGGCAGAGTAAAACTAAATTCAGACTAAACCATGTTTAAACAATGAATACTTTTTAAAATCTGCCATGCTTATTCAGAATTGTAATACCTGATGCATGTAGGCAGTCTGATTCTGGCTAGCTAATTAGATTGACACTTGCACGTTGAAAGGCAGTGCACACAACTGAGCCATTCCTCAGACTGCTAATTAAACAGATAAGATCTTGGTGGTAGAATTCTTCCATTCCAGAAACAAGAACTTTCCAATTTGTCATTTCTCAGAGCCAATATGTTTCACTTGAGTGTTCCTCATGTCTGGATGTCAGGTGAAATTAGTAATATAAGCTGTGAATTTATCAGAACTTGTACAATGATTTTTAAAATCTACAATAGAAACCCTCTGCCTGGACAGAAACCAATGCTCACTTGACATTGCTAAAAGAAATTTATTCTGTAGACATGCCAACTCTGTAACCATCTATCCTAGGTATATTCTGTTTTCTTGTTAGGTATAGTCAAGGTTTACTGTATCAAATCGGTTACTGAACAAGTCTAACATAACAGATTATTTTTTCATGTTTGCCTTTTCTTTCTTCAGAGTGTATGCAAAATAAATATTTAAGCAAACTGGCCTATGTTGGAAGAAAGATTTTTTTCCCCATTAAATGATCAAATAAAATAAATTATCAGCTTTATGAGCAATAGTTGCCTATACTGCAGCTTTAACTAACAGAAAGCTGACTTTCTGTAGAGGCCCATTTCAAAAGGTTTAATGCATTTGTACTTACTTTATAAGTAGATGGTTCTGGTTTTCATGGGACCTCAGGGGGCTTCTCTAGCTTTTTAAGTGTCCTGTCCATACAAGAAAATCTGAAATGGTACTTCCCTGTGATACCGGGCTGTAACAGCAAGGTCCCCACCCAAAGACGTCCTCTTGAGCGGGCTCACAGCTACACTTTGCTCTGCGTGCAGAAACAAAAACAATTAACGTAGCATGTGGCACGAAGAAACAAATGAACAGGGGTCACTTCAGAACTAAAATCCTGGTTTCAAAAGAAATAAATCATCCTGGAGACTCATTTTTCTAGCAGTCAAGATCTGGATTCTGTATGTGCTGTTAAAAAGGTTTCGAATTTACATACAGTGCAGTGTGGGTGAGGTTACAACAAAGGCAAACGTGTATGGGGCCAAGTACAGAATAGGGTAACACCCCTCATGCTCACAGGATCACTTGCTTATTTTTCTAGGGTTATCAGTACTAGAGTTTATTGCAGAATTCAAAATACATAATGTAGTACATGTAAATTGTATCATACATATATTTTACACTGACATCAAAAAATCTGATTTAAACTTGTGTTTTATTGGAGCAAATAGTCTTTGTTCATTTAGTTTCCCTTTTCACAGAAAGCTCCAGAAAACTGTATAATATCCAATAGGTCTCATAAATTATAAACAGGATATATACCCTAAATTTCAGACTAGATCCTGTGCTAGATTTAATTAGGATAAGAATCCTTGAATTAACAAAACAGCTTGAGTTTTGCTACAGCCAAAAGGGGATCTGGCATCTCCTTTCCTTCATCTTACTGTCAGTTTGTACCTCGGTATCTCTGGTGCTGCTCCTGGTCTGTTTAACTTTTTCAGAAGATGCTTAAATCCAATGATCTGGCAGAAAATCCCTTAGGGGAAGCTGACGGTTTTCTACTGCATCAGTGTGTTAAATGGATGTGCTATGCCATCATCAGCTCTTGGGACTAGGACTAATTGTTCCACGTATGACAAATTGTTTATAAACTGAGTGCAGAGAGCAAGACAGGTTCAGAAAGGCTGTGGGACTACTAATTATTTATTTTCAAACTTCATTGCCTGTGTATTCAAGGAAATAGGAGGTGGCAAAGGGAGGGAGTGAAAATACCTTCTCACCAATGTGAAAGCATAATTTTATTTTTTAAGTCCTGACAATACGTATCACAACATGGGTCTAAAGATGGTTTTTGAAAGAGATGTTGCTGACAGCATTCACAGCTTTGATTTTTTTTTTTTAAGACTGAAAAGTACATCATGAGGTAATCATGTATTTAGATGTTTTTGTCTGAGATGTTGCACTCTGAACAGAAGTTCAAGTATGTATCGGTGTTCTAAAAAGAATAAGCTGGACTCTCTATCTCATTAGAGAATAGGAGGATATATTTAAAGAAAAGGAAGTATTTCAGCAGAGATTGTTGCTAAACTTGATTCTAACTCATGCCCGTGTGTGCACTGAGTTCATACAAGAAACACAAAGATCGTCTGTGTACCTTCCTTGCACTTTCCAAAATGAGTCTTCCTCTAGATGCAGATGTAGCCTACGCTCTAAAAACTAAAAATCCGATTGTATGAATGCTCAAATGTTTATCTTCCACGTATCTTGGGGGTTTGTGAAAGGTTACTTTGTAAATCCAGTTAAGCGTATATTAATCTGAAATTTAAAATATAGCCTGTTTTGCTCTGTGCTAGCTTGTTGAAAAATTTTCTTATCAGTTCTACCCTCTTCCCCTCATCTTTGTCATCTAAACTGATATTAATAATAGCAATGCAGTGTTTGAAATGCTTATACATTGAAGTGAGGTCACCTGTGTATACTGAGATATATTGGAACAAGTTTTGAACTTGTTAGATTTGTCCTTAAATGAACCTGTGTGCTTTACTCCCCATATATTTAAATCAGAATCGGTATTGCTTCTTGCTTTTGTGTACTTTTACTGGTTAGCTGGCCTAAGCATCCACAGTTCCTGAAAGTCTTAATGAGCACAGACAGATAAAAAGCAAGCACTGAATAATGATTTGGGTTTTGGTTTATGGATCTTTGCTATTCAAACATCCTTAAAATTAATCTCTATATAAACTCTCCCCCAAACTAAAGAAGATCGTTTCAGCCATGTGGCTATTTCAAATACACATTGTTTGTACATTTAGATTAAGTTGCACCTTACAGCTGTCTTTGAGAATGGGATTTTACTGCATTATGTATTTTTTCTAAAAATCAAAAAAGGTAAAATCTCATTCTGTCCCAATATTGAGCTCAAATATTTGTGTCATGAAAACAATGAAGAAGGAAATTTTTTAAACTAGCTTAGTATGCTGACTGAATATAAATTTCCTTCTGAGATGTCCTTGATATCTGTCAAGCAGTCAGTAGTCTACACTTCGTACTTTCTCCAAGAGCTAGTCCTGAAGTCTTGTTAAAAGGAGTCTGGTTTCTCCCACCTAGGTATAACTTCTCATATCTTCAGTGTCTGAGGCTCATAACTGATTTGAGCACAGAAAATCATCAGACATCAGGAAAAAATCCATCCAACTGCCTGAAACAAATGAGGAGCTCTATAAGGAAGAATTCCAGGTGAGATCTTACAACAAATTCGTGTAAGAACAATGTTTTACTCAAATTTACACACTGCAAATTTCTTTTAGGATGGGATAACCACAATATCAGGAAATTCTGACATAGGAAAGTAAGGCACATGACAAATAGCTCACAAATCTCAATGTGCTTTGCTTGACAGGGTAATTTTTTTGAAAACAGTTCTTCAAAATTCTTTCCATTGCAGTTTTCTGAAATGACAACAAAAGACTGAGTCCTCTTATCTGAGAAATCCCTACAGCAAAAGTTTAGGTTTACATTTTCATTTTATCCACTCAGGTATGTCTAGGATTAATTATATGCTAAAAGAGGGGGTAAAACTCTTGTTATGGTGTTGAAATTGAAATTTGAGACACTACAGTGAATTTCAGGGAAAACTTTCTGTTGCCAAAATTTCCTAAGCCTGCAAACAACTGCAAATTTCCATCTGAAACCCTGGTTCTGTTGTATGAGATACTCATACAGAGGTTGGCAAAGCTACAAAGTTGAGGCTTCTGTCCAATGTAACTACTGTAGTCAAACTACAAATTCCTGATTTTGAGATGGAGATTTCAGTCTCAAGCTTGTGTGTGCTTATGTGAGGGGAATTATTAAATCTTATAAGACCCATGCATTATAAAAATCACTGTCAGTCTTGGAAAACAAACCCCACCACTATTCTATCATTCTGTCTGCTTACTAATGTCTTCATCCCTAAGTCTTGTAAGAAATCAACTGAAATGAATGTAATTTAAAGTTTGTCTCTGCTTGGTTAATTTTTATTCATACCTCAGTGGCAGATGTAGCATCCCTCATAATGTCAGCTCTCAAATGTCAGTAATTTCAGATCCAGTAATCAGAAGTCAAAACACCCATATGACAGGCTAACGTTCAAGGAGACAGCTTAGCACATGGTGACATAATAAAATAGACCAATGCCACTTAAATAATCCTGACTTACTAAAAATCTATGTCATGAGAGTTTAGATATTTACTTTATGCGACAGTCATCAGGAATCAAGTGTAACTAGTCTTCGTAATAAAGATTTTGATTTTTTTAAGATTCATCCAGCACTAATAGCTGGTTGCTGCTAAAAGCAGTTTTTCCAAACCATAAGGGAGATAACTGTCAAAACCTGAATTTCAGCCTATTATTTTGTCCATTTAAACCACGTTCTTAACCTCGGGGTGTTTTACTTCCTTTTTTTGTTGTTGTTGTTGGGTTTTTTGTGCAATTAATTTTGTATTGAGTTAATTCGTTCTACTTAACCCACGGCTTACCACAGCAAACGGGTATTCTTAACTCTGCTGGTGTAATCTTTCTCAGACATGCACAGGACAATCTGCTGAATCAAGGTAATCCCCGGTCCGCACGCTGTAATCCCGCACCGCCCGCTCCGCCGCCGTTACGTAACGCGGCCTGCGGGGCGGGGCCGGGGGC
>WBMY01000217.1:59313-121372 GCA_013397315.1 Donacobius atricapilla | reverse complement strand
GAGCCGCGGCCCGGCCGGGGGCGGTGCGAGGGTCGCGGCCGCCTGCATGGCGGGGCCGCGGTGTCGCAGCCGGAGTGGCGTTACCCCGGCGGGGGAGGGAGAGAGGGCGCTCAGGGGGCTCTCGAAGCCGCGGGGCGCCTCACCCATGGCAGTCCCCCGGCACCGCTGGGCTGCGCGGCCCGCGCGTCCGGACGGGCCCGGCCCGACAACTTCTGACGTGCGGATCCCGATACGAGCAGCCCCGGTAGTGCATGAACGTGAAAGTTGCTTTTATCGTCTGTGTATGCAAACCCACCCAACGGTGGAGCCTCAGCAATGTCTTCGGGAGAGAGTACTCTGTATCTGTAAGGTGCTGTATCGCTTTGGAAACCCCCTGTCCTGGAGCAGCATCCTTGCTTGCCCCAAGAAGAAAAGGAATAGTAGTTTCTTTTCTGGAAACGAAATCCATTTAGAGTGCTCGTTACTAGGGGATTTTTGGTTTGCCTTCCATAAAATGTGGTGAACTTTATAGGCCTTTTATGTGTAGATTTGTAGAGGTGAAATCTAAATTGTGGGGATTGATGAGCTATAACAGGACAGCATGTCATAATAACTTTTCTTAAAAATAGTAGTACGTGAACATGCATGATTTCCAAGCTTGTTAGTATACTGAAGTTAGGAAAAGGTTCTGCTAAGTGTGTCTCCAGAATTTCTTGCTTCTTACGTGCAGGTTTAAGAGCAAACCGATCTACAAGCTCTGTTATTAGAGCATGCACCTGATCCCAGTTGTAACAGGTGCAGAAGATTGTAAGTGTAAAAGAAGTAAAATGAGTCATGGTGTAGGGGTATTTACAGCTGTGAAGGCAATCAGCAGAGAAGGCTCATTTGTCTGAATGCGGGGCACCTGTCATAGGCACACAGAAACTGCTGCTTTGCTATGTGACTCTTGGGAATCCTGCTAGTTTTGTGACCCTTACTACTGGAATTTGCACAAAGAGGGGTAAGCAACCTGTGTACTTTTAATGTGCTGTAATAACATTACTAACTAAGTGTGGATTAGATGAAACAATACTGATAATCATTTTTTGATACCTCCTGTGAAGATGCTGCGAGTTCCTGCAGGGCACTTGTAAAAGGGTTATTGCTACCACAGTCACGTTAGGTGGGGATTATAAATTAGACTGTGCAATAGTAGCACATAGGTGCTTTGCCACAAGATACTGCAATGAGCATTGTGCACCAAGTATCTTGTATGGGAAAATGTGTGTCTTGATGTTGTGGGCGCTGTCTGTCTTGTGAGGCAGAATACTCTGTGCAGAAAAGGGGAGGAATGCTTCTCATTTACAGAGGATGCGGAATAAGAAGCAAGTGTGTGCTGCTTCGAACGTGTTGTGGTTCCTAAATGCTGGGAGGAGTGTGCCTACAGTCAGTGAAGGGATGGTGTGAGGGAGGAGCCCATTCCCAAAGCAATGCATGTGTATACTCATCGTACTCATTCCTCTATGTTTCTGAACAAAGTGGAAGTTTTGCGTCTCTGTCGTGATGTTGCATATTGCAAAATTGTTTAAGACAAGATGCTGTTTTTGCCTGAAGGGTGAAAAGAGGTGGAAGTTGCTCACAAAGTTAGATGTGGTTAGCGGGTAGTACTGCTGCTAAAGACGGCAGTGGACAACAAGGACGTGAAGCAAGAGTGCGCGTCAGCTATTTCACCACAGAACTGGAGTAGTAGGTGAGATAAAGATCTGAACTTGCATTGGTTTATGAAAAGGCCAGTAAGAAAATTAAGATGTGAGCTATGTATGCTTGCATTGTGAGTACCAGTGCAAGCCTGCTACTCAGCCGATGTATTTTCAGAGCATGACTGACAGCATAAATGCAGAACATAATACACAGTGTAGCTGTCTCCCCTCTCACTGTGCCTGTTCCCAAAGGTTAGTTGGATGTAAGTGTCATTACAGTTCTGAAGGTGCCCTGTACAAGATGCTTGCAGCTCGTTTCACTTTGCTTCTCCTGGCCCCCAACAGTGTTGTGCTGTTACACCAGCTGGGGTTCAGTGATGCCTCCCCCAGACCTGGCTACCTGGCAGTTTGCTGCTTGTCTCTGATGGCCTCCACACTGCGGAGTCTGACGCTGCAGTAATACTGCATCACAGATTACTTTTAGCACAGAGGGACAGAACTAGCAAAATCTCCAGCATGATGAAGCGCATGGTTTCAGTGTTACTACACGTGATTAGGTCCAAATTAGGAGGAGAAACTGCATTGCCCTGCGAGATCCTGACATGACTAAAATTTACCTGTATCATCAGTATTTGCTTAAATTAGTTGCATTACTTGGCAACAGCACAAGAATTAATTGAATTGCATTATGCAGGACAAAACTGCATCTTTTATCAGCAACAAACGGGGTGTTACTTCAGTTATAGTGGCGCTCAGCTAAACTGCTTCCTGGACAATGGGATTAACTAACAGAAAAAGTACTTTATCCCTATGAGCACTGCAGAATCAATATTGACATAGGAGACTGAGCTCGAGTCCTTTCTGCCACATTCTGTTAACATCAAAAGTGTCCAGTAAGTGCCATTTGAAGAATCTATGTTGCTACTTGGTATATGAGAGGAGGACTGAGGTTTGATTCGTTTTCCTCTCCTCGCTGTTCTAGACCGATACTGTGTGCTGCTGAAGTGTATTTGCCACACTCTTGTTAGGCGCAATAATACGAGGGATAAGTCTGGAGTCAGCAGTGTTAGAAAATGGAGAGTTTGGGATTTTTTGACTTGGAAAAATTTTCTGAACTTTTGGGAGTATTTTTGTAGTGGAAGTGGATATGAGCATACTTGGTGAACTGCCATTATCAAGAGAAGAAGAGTAAAAAAAATAGTAAAAAGTTGGCTTCTTACTGCTCTGGGATAGAATTTTGGTGTTGTTCATTCTTTGGCTCTAGAGGTTTCTGTCCAGGGTGAATTGAGACTCTTTCCTCCAAATTCTTAGCTGGTGTGTTGTGGGTAGCGGCAGGGTTATGTCAGTCTCTGTCACATTTCAGCCCACCCATTTGCTTAGGATTTGGTGTGACAAGTTGATGTATTAGGGTTTAATTCTTAATTTGCTTATTAGGTCCCAGGAAAGCCTGTTACCTCCATGTAATCCCACTGAAATTATTAGGTTTGCATGAACAGTGTGAAGTCAGGTCTTGTAAATTCGAGTAGCAGTGACGGTTTTCTAATTATACTTGTTAATAATGTTCATCAACTAAGCATTATAAAATGCAACATTGGCTTCTTTTTTGCTTTATTCCTGTCTCTCTTGCATTTTATCATGTCTAGAGTTCAGTGTTGCTTTGATGCGTTTCAACTAAAATTTCTTCGGGGCAATTTCTGTATCTTTTTTTGCATCTGTAAAGTGCTGTGCGTGCCTATAGCATTCATTACACACGAATGAAACTGCCTTTGAAAACGTACGTTCAAATCTATTGGTTGCAGAGTTAGACCTGCAAGTCAGCAAATACCCGATTGAAGGTTGTGCAGCTACAGTTCTGTGTTATGGGCCACCCTGCTCCATGAATGAGGCAATGATTTGCAGCAGTAGTGTGTGATTTCAATAGCTGAGAGGAGGATTAATGCAAATGGAGCTAAAGTAATAGGCTGTTTTAAACGTGGTGCTTCCAAATTTTCAAGAGCCTTACTTTCAGCCCAAATAACCTTGCACATTAGTTTCTAATGTGGAACCTCTTGGTATTGGGAGACTTAGCCCCTTTTGTTTGGTTGGTTTGGGTTTTTTGGTTTTTTTTTTTTTTTGTACAATTAGACTACATGGAGGTATAAACTTCCCTTGTTGACTTGAAAAAATCCCTAAATGAGATTTGAGCCTTCAGTAGTGATTTCTAATTCAGGTAAGTGGCTTACTTGGTTAGGTTGTTACTGGATGAACAAGGGAAGGACTTTTGGGTTCTGTGCTTTGTGTGGGGGAACAGCAGGTGAAGTCTGGCCCGTTTCATCCTCCTTTCTGCTCGGTGTCCTGCCTCTGCATTTTAGCCTCAGCAGCCTGCCAGTGCTCACAGCATACATGCCTCTGCTCTGTTAAAAGTCCAGGTGCCCAGCCCTTGTGTACAGGGATTTTGTGTCCATTTAGATTGGCTTTTGAAAGGCCACCAAATACTTGATTATAAAAAGCAAGCAGATGTAGGAAAGCAGTTCGGTTTAACTTGAATGGATTGCCATGAGACAAAGAGCATCTCTGCTGTTCCAGGGAACTTCAAAGGCTGCCTGCAGATGAGGCAAGTGTCAGAGCTTCTCAAAAAAGTTGTGAAAGTCTTTGTAGTGGAAAGTGTTATGTGTCTGATATTTAAGTGTGCCTATCAGATATTTCCACTAATAGAAAATGAAAATTTGTGTATAAAAATAGCAAAATACAAGTTTTATTGAAGTTAGTGAGACTTGTGCTGTTGAATTATTTTATAATTTTTCCTTCAATGCTTTTGTTCAAGTTTATCAAATTTCTTACAAAAAAGCAGCCATTTGGACTGCCAGTCAGTTTAGTTGATGGTACAAATGTTAAGAAGACTCTTCTTTAAGTGAACTAAAGAGCTCCTGTCTGTAATAATTAAAGTTAGCAAACATACAGGATGTAAACATGAGGCATGTGGTGTGTCTCAGCAAGCAGTGCATAATTTTTCTGTGTATATAACAGCTGCCTGCATTTTACAACCCCACATATAGTAAAAAAACTGCATTTTTATCTGGAATGATAAAAGTAGACAGCTTTGAAAGCAACTTTTTAACAGGAAAGTGAGATATGGATCAAAGTTCACATGTTAATTGCAGAAGTGTATTTAAAAAAATCCAGTCTGAAAGATTTTTCTTGCACATATTTGTTATTTTTCTTCTGTTTCCAGCTACCACCTCCAGAAATCTGAATGCTCTCTTTTCTTTTTTTTTTCTCTCTGTTTAGTCTTAAGAAGAAGGACTTTCAGAGCAGGGGCAGTAGTGTAATTAAATAGTTCTGTTTGACTTGGAAAGGTGTTATTTTTAGGACTAGCTCAAAAGGGCAGGTATTCCTTGGAGACATAATATGGCCAGATTGTCTCCTTTAACTAAAGAGCTATACAGGACATGGGCAGCATCAAGGTTTACGTAAAAGTTTTTGACACCTGTTATCTCTGGGCAAAAAATATTGAGAGGGGGCTGCAGAGTGGGCACAACTTCTGAGCCTCTGGGCTCGTGGCGCTTCATTAGAAAGCGTGCAGCTTCCAGAGCGGCTGCCCCGTGGAGGGAAGGCCTTGTTCCCTTCCCTTTCTCAGGGCTGTGCTGCTTCTCTTCCCTGTCTTGTGCACGGGCTCCTCTCAGGAATGCACCGCTGCGGGCTGGAGCGCAGAGGAGCAGCCTCCCAGCAAGGATTGTGCTGGAGACAGCAGCTCTTCTGAGCTGCCCTGAATTCACGTCCCGAGGTACAAGGAGCAGGGGAGTTGGTGCATGCTCCTGGCAGGAAGGGGTGCACATGAATTCATGGGCACACTGCAGAGATATTTTTCTCCCTACTCTCTGTTCTTTTTTTGTGGTTCACATTTGCTCACTTTTCCACCTCTGAGCAAAGGGGAGCATATGGCAGTGTGCTGTCCATCTGGTTGCCACTTACTGTGAAATCATTATGCAGGCAAATTTGGCCCCATCTTGAATTTCTTAGGTAGGTAAAACTGTTACTAGAACGACAGCTGAAGTGTTTACACTGATCTGTAAATGTGAATTAAGCGCAGAATGAACACAAAGTGCTCTTTCGGAATATTTTCAATCTTCTACGTTAAAAAAACCCCAAGTTGTGCTGTGCTAGTATTTAAAGCAAATAAGGCTGGGATCCTCGTTGTACACAATAGACTCTTGAAGTATGGATAAAAGACAAGTCCTGTCCCGGGGGATTTGCAGTCTAGATACATTTTAATGAGAATACAGTGAACGGTGATAAGTGCTTCGGAACCCCTTAGTTATAGCAATAACACTGTATGTATGTCATGAAAAATTCCGTTGACAGTTTTGCATCCTAGCACAAGCTTGTCACATAGTCTCTTGAAATGCATAGCAGATGTTAATTCAGGTCCTGTGCATTTTGGGTATACCCAGGTACTTCTCGTTTACCTGCATATCAAGGGTCAACACTGGCAAAGAGAAGTCTTACTGTCTTTGGCACCATGAGCATGTGTTCATTTTTGTTATCACATTTCACGTTGCAAACAGGGAAATAGTAATAGCCTAGCTTTCCCCTAGTTATCTACAAGAGTACCACTGAAAAAAACAATTAGGTGATATTTATGCTGTAATATTCTGATACCTTATCGGCAGACATGAGTACTTCCTAAAGTAGTTTTTAAATTCAGTTTATTTTATACTTTGCAGGGTTAACTTTTGTACATTTTTTATTGTGTAAGTCAAGAGCTTGTTTTTCATGTAGCCGCATGGAAAAGTCTATTTTTTTACATTTGAATAGGTGGCTATACAAGTAGAAAATTAGTCAGAAGAAAGAAATTTATCTGAAACAATTTTCCTTAATGTTTAGATCAGGTATCCTCACTTTTGATTTTTACATACATATTTATTATATAGTACTACTGCAGTGATTCCACTGTGATATGTGATGTAAAAGTGCTTGTAGATTGGAAAGAAGAATTTTGTCTTTGTGGAGGAGAGTGGCTAGAGTTTGTTCACTGCATCCTTTAAAGTTTCCATTTTGTTTGGAACAGAAGTGCAGTCAGGTTTGTAAATATTGTAAGTATTGAGATTTTTTTGTCTTTTTTTCCTGCAAGAGCCTATTTAAAAGACTGCAAATAGCTTTCTAACAAACTTTTGTTTTTATACTGCAAAATGCAAGGAGGAAAGTTCATTTTAAGGTTTCAAAATAGCCTTGAGTTTGAGATTTACTGGGAAGGAGCTGTTTTTGAACAGCTATTTGCTGTATTAGTATGTCTTCCAGGTATTTTAAGGTGGGAATTCAACCCTCAGTATGCAGCAGTGAAACCAGGTGACAGTGGGAATTCTGCGTAGATTTGGGGAGGAGGAAATAGTTCAAGGCTTCTGTTAGAGTCTCATGAGAGCTGTGACCTCTCTGTTGGTGACCTACAGGCAAACACCTGTTGTAGCAGCACAAGGGCAGCGGGCTCTGCTGGCTGGCGCTGAATGCCAGGGTCTGCTAAATCCCTGCTGAGCTGCACCTTGCACTGCTTCCTTGAATGATTTGTGCTCTGGGGTTTTTTTCCAGTTCAAAAGAACGAGAAAAAAAGAGGGGTGGCACAGAAAAATTCAAAGCTTTTTTTTTTTCCACCCCGGTTCTTTAGCTCAGAACATCAGAGAGTACTTTCTGAGTAGTATTTGGGGTTTTTAAATGCGTGGTGTCATATGACTTGTATTGAAGTTTTCTGAAAAATACTCTGTTTTGGAGTTTGTTGTAGGATAAATCTGTGATGAATCTAAGTGTGACATGCTGAGTGAGATTTGTGGACATCTTCATCAAACTTGTCTCCCTGCTGTTGTTTTTAATGAGAAAATGAGGAAGAATTCCTTTTGTAGTTTGCTTCTCATGAGGTAGAAGTAACTGGTAAGGCAGTTTCTCACTGGTTTTAGAAGTCAGAATAGTCACCATAGTGACTCCGGAGACTGGCATTTCAAAAGATTATATTTAGTTAAAGATTCTAAAGGTTTTTAGTTTAATGATACTGTCCATCTTCCTGCATCTATTATGCTGCTGTAGAAAAAGAAGTAACTGTTGTGCAGGTAAAAAGGCATTGTTCTAGCTAAGGAAGAGACTATAACAGTTGTCTTGAAGTGCTGTTTCATATCCTGCCTTCTGGCAGGAGTTTTGATGTGTAAATGAAGGTATTCTTTGAAATGCTGGGAAGGCCTGGAGTGCCAGGCAAAGGATTCCCTCAAGAGGCCAAGGAACAGCAGCTCAGGGACTGTTACAACCCTTTGAATCTCGAGCTACGGACTGTCCAGTTGTAAGGGTGATGTTCGGTTTCTTTTTAAATTACATTCTCTTTTGATTAAAAACGCTCATCAGCTTGTGCTTTTCTGAAACTTGGGAGTAAGGGCGAGAAACTTAGTATTTTTTCCATTAGCAGTTGGATATTTTACCCAATCTGACTGCTGCACTTCATTCTGAGGTGTGGCTGGGCTTGTTACCTTTGAAGAACTTTTTTCAGTACAAGATGGTTTCCTGTTTTCGGGCGGAAGGGATTGCAGCCCAAGTAGCTGGTAGCCTGCCAGGGCCCAGATCTGAAGGCCCTGGGTAGAGTGAAGCAGCAAACCAGGACTAATGGGTTATCTGTTTGAAGCTTGGGGAATGCGGCCTGGTCTCAGAGTGCCCAGGTGAGTGGCAGCAGCTGGGATCTGATTGATGTCTGCTGCTGTAAATGAAGTAAGTGTATCTCTGGTGAGAAGGGTTCCACAGCCTCATCCAAGACCACTGTTAACTGTGCTTTCACGGACTGCCTTGGTGGGGATTTCACGGACTGAGTGAACATGTGAAGTCAGTGAGCTTTCTTCTGCTTCATGTCTCCAAAGAAGGATTAAGGTACATGGGACAAATTGACTGGGAAATACAGGTTTGCACAGTTCATTTTGTCAAGAGAGGGTGGACTTTATGCCCTAGTGCCTGTGTGTCTCACAAGCTTTAAAAACAACTTTTAAACATGCTCTCTTTTTGTTGGTGGCTGTGTGGGGCAGGAGCTTTCTCTCCTGGTAATGTCTAATGAAATAAAATACTTGTCTTGGTTATAATGCTATCAGAAGGCAATGCCAAGTGTTCTTTCCTAGAATGAAGGTAGAAAAAAGGGAAGGCCAATGTTCAAAATATTAAGTTAGGAAATGGAGGATTCGGTATTGGAAGAAGAACTGATAGTGGTGGTACATTCTTTCCCTAGATGGACACCTGATCTTTGGGCTTTTACTGGTTGTGTTTAAATGGATTAGCAACGTGCTTCAGTTGGAAAAAGGCTGTTTTTCTCTCCGTTTCACTGAGTATATAAAGCATACTGCATGAACAACATTTGGCAGAAGAGAAGCAAAATGTATCTGAAACCTTTAATTATACACTATAGGCAGCACTGTCTAGGTCAGAAGACACCACAGATCAAATAGCAGTATCATATTGACACCATATTATCAAACATTACAGACATTCAGAACTTGCACAGTAGCTTGACTATTCGGTGAATAATTGGTCTTTGTTAAGCAGATAATGGCAGTGTCTGCATTCAGAGCCTAGTTTTGAAGTATATGACATAAAATATTTGTGTTTTAAATCATCTGTTATCCAGCTGATGTAAGTAAATAGAACAGAGTTCAGTAAAAGCTTCTAGGATGGTAGACTGCCTCCTCTGCTGTGCATCTCACTGACTGTATCATACTTGCAGTTCTGAAGCTGATGAAGAGATTTGTTTTGTTGCTGTTTACTGAATTTAATTTTGTATGGGTGTTTGCAGCAATGCTTTGGACTGTTTAAACATAGACCGTATTAAAAACCAAACCAAACAGAAAATGTCCTGAAGAATAAAACAGTTTGGAAGCTCTCTGAACTGCTGGTGGGCAGAAAGGGAAGAAAATAAATAGTGAAGGAGAACAAGTGTATGATTAAGACAGGCAAATAGGATTTATGAGAGAAATGCCATGTCTTTCTGTGCCACACATCACACCTTATTTTGCTTATCTAGAGGAAAGTATTTCTGCCTTATGAATATTTACTTAGGCTTTTTAATCCTTAAAAATCCCAAAGTGGAATATGAAATTATTGACTACAGTGTCAATAGCTGATAATTTTTACTAGTATGTCAGAATCTGAGCTCAAGTAAGTTTGCAGGCTCCTTGGGCATTCATTTATGTAAGCTTCTGCCTGGGGGTGACTGTCATCTTGGTAGAATCCCCAGTGCTACAGTACTCTGTTTTGTACAGGCTGGGGAGCAGGTGATGATGAACAGACCTTTCTCATCTGGGTTTTATCGTACTTTCTTTTTCCCAAGATGGAGTTCAAAGGAAAAGCAGTAAGGTGATAAAATTATTGCCTTAAAGGACAACAAAAGTGATCAAACCCACCCAAAGTAATGGTTTTTTCTGTCAAATGCAGCAGTCAGCTAATCAAAACACATGTTCTCTGTCTGGGACTGTTTAGCCGGCAGAAGATGAGCCTGCCTTGCAGTAGAGAAGTTTTATTTTCCGTATGAGCTGAATGCCCATTTGAGCTGTGATCAGCACTCTGCCTTCCCTAAGGAGATGGCAGTGATTGTAGCATTTATCATACATAAAGGAATCTGTCTTGCTCTGTCTATCTGCCAAAAGACATGTGAGAAATAGAGACCAAGGCAGCAGCATCCGTGATCTCAGTAACCCCTCAGACAACGAGACTGATGGTGAACTAATGAAATCACTTCTCCCCTTCTCACCTGAGCCCCATATTTAGCCACAACTAGAGTTTGGAGTTGGGCTGATTTAGAAGCCTGTCTGTAAAGGAATCTGCTAGCAGAATATTGTCTGAAAGGTTTGTGTAGTGCATGAAGCTGTTGGCCTGTGCTGCGGAGACATGAACCTCCAGGTGAAAACAAATTCTTGCTCACACCAGAAATGGAGTACCTGGATAGAGTGCTGTGGCTTACGTTAAAAATGGTTACTTGAAAATTAAATGATATAGCGGGCAAGAGTTGGAATTTTTGGTGTTCAAGGAAAAATTGTAGTGCATATAATTGTTTTAATAAAAGCAGGGAGTTTGTCTGGGTTATTTAGGACTGACAAAAGCACAGAATGTAGTGCATGTTCTGCTGTCATCAAGCAGCCCTGTGACTGAAGCAGAGACATAAAACCAAGGGCAAAAGTTCTATTCAGGGAAGAAAAGATGGAGCAGACCTAAGTTGCAGAGCACTTTTTTTCATGGAAAAGCACTAAATATTGGAATTTTACTTTAGTCCTCTGCCCCAACATATAGCAAAAATGATGGATTGGTGATTCTTCTGACTTGGCAAAATTAGGGCTGCTCCCTGAAAAATGCAGTAAAAGAGCCTCAGAGGCTGCTCTGGTATGCTCACAGATTTGTGTGCCTTGGCAAGGAAAGGAGAAACAAAGGACTTGCAAGCCAAGATCAAAATAAAAAATGATATATAAAAGGTGCCATACATGACCTGTTTTTCAATTCTCTGCTAAGGGCAATGAAGCTGCATGGTATGTAATTTCTAATGATTTTCCTTGTATCAAGCTAAACATTCCCCTAGTTTTTCCCTCTAAGGACTTAACTATAAGCATTCTTGTGATTGGAGCAAGGACAGATGCACACATAGCAGCAGGAGCTACTGGACCTACATGCCAGACCGAGCTGCTTCCCTTCTTGCCTGTCATGGTGTGTGGTGTCCAAGGTGTTCGAATTGCTAATTTAATATCCAGGTGAAAGGATGGATGGCAACGTTTGTATGTCCATAGCTAGAGTTTCTGTATCCCCTGTGCAAGGAGTAGGGCAGTGTTTTCAAGCTTAGATTTTTGTCAGTTTTTGTAGTTTTGTGTTTGTTTTGGTGCATGCGTAAGTGTGTTTTAATTAGCTTTCATCTTTTCTCTGAGATAGAGTTTTTCATTTTTATAATAATTTGTTATAAGTGATATATTATACAACTTACAAGTTATATCTTACACAACTGAACTGTTGGAGGAAATCGTTCAGGCATGGTTTTTAATGAAATAAGATCTAGTAACACTGTTCGCTATTACAATTTATTTGCCTAGAAAATCCTACTAAGTTTTTTCCTTAAATAAGCAGGTAAGCTCTCTTTCCCTTCCCAATTTTCACAAATTTCAACACCGTATCTGCTGACAAAGTGGGTAGGTGGGGTTTGGAAAAGCATGTGGACTTTTGTCATTATCTATAATGTGTGTATGTACATGTACATCCTGTAATTTTTCTGCTTTCTGGGCTCTCATTAAGTTCATCCTCCTGCAGAGCTTCAAGTTTGACTTTTACTTTCCACCAAGCGGTCTCTGGGATAGCTCTCATCCCATTGATTTACTGTGATATTTTTATGCTAACTGTAGCAAAAAGAGATGTAAGGAGAAATATTTCAAGAATTTCAAATGTGCTTTTCATCTTCTGGACACAAACTGGTAGAGCAAAGGGGAGAAAAGTCAGCATAATGTGACCAGCCATCTCTGTAAGTTGTCGATGGAGCAGAGTTTGAGAACATCTGGACTGTGAAATGCACCCCTTGAACTTTCATTGATTGGTTCCTTGGGCTGCCAGCCAGGAAGCGTATTTTTAGATACTTGCAGCAAATCTTATTGCATGCGAGAGAATGCCAGATCCATAGTTCGTCAGCTGCTGTTTTTCAGTAAGTAGGGAAAATGGATTTGGGTTTAAGTGAAATAGTTAATTTGGTGCTGCATTGCAGAGTGCAGTTTGTACAGCTGTACCTGAGTTAGCTGTAAACTGGGCAGCCTGGCAATCCCAAAGCCCAGCACAAGCTGTGGTCATTCTGAGTGCTAATCCAGAGGAAAACTACTCTCCTGGACACAGTAAAGCAATCTTTTCTTTCACTTAGCCATGGCCTCTGAAAGCAGAGATGGGGAAAATCTGTGTGTGTGTGTTTAGTTTTTATGCCTCACCATATATATTTTTACCAGGACAAAGGAAGACATATTAATTTAATGGAAAATGAATGGGTTGACTCCTTATATGAGTGAAGTGTGATGCGTACCACAGTTACATAGTGCACTAGAGTACAGCTGTTCCTTGGGACTTTTGAAATGGGGCACGTTCTTGTTAAAAGCAGGAGAAAATAGTTCTGCCCTCCAGCTGTGTGCTCTGCTTGCAGCAGTGGGCAGGGCAGTGGTGAAGCGTATGTAACGTGTGGGACTGCCTGAACCGATCTAGTCTCACTGGTTGCCCTGGTCCCATCACATTCCTGAAGGGTTCTGCTCTTGGTTGGGGGTGAACTGTGGTTTGGCTTGCCTATATTTTTAACCTTTGGATACTGCCTGATGCTCTTTCTGAATGGCATTATTCTCTGAAGCTCATCACACTGGCTTTGGACACCTCTCCATTTTGTGCTCAGTAGAAGAGTATTTCCAATATTACCGGCTCTTGAAATTACTTGGTAATGGAATATCTTGTCAAAACCTTGTTCATCTTTGATTCAAGACAGGAATTTTCCTATCCTGAAGCATTCCCTGTTTCTCATGCTGTCTGTCCTGCAATTTCTCCTGAAAGGCCCCTCTGTTCCGTATCAGTGTGGTAGGTCCATTAAACCAGCCTATGTTGATAAGTTTATCTATGCTTGTTCAAAACTGTGTGATCTTATTACTACAAACAGTATCTCAAATTAGATTAAGTACTTTGGGGCAGGGGTTATATCACTTTAAAAATCACTTTCTAAATCACATAATGTGTCTCTAAGTAGCATGTGAATAACTAAAGTATGGGCCAGCTTTCTTGTGTTCATTTCTGTTCATTTCTAGGACCTTAAAAGTCATAGGGTTCTAGTTGTCCTTTCGGAGTCTCTCCCATCTTGGCCCACAGTGGAGTTTGCGTTGGACTCCTTTGTCAGCTCTCACTGACAGCCGATGCTTGGGACCATCTGAAAGCTTTCTACCCTCCACTTTTCAAGTGCTCTACGGTTCATAACATGTCTGTTGTCAACGTCATTTTTAAAAGAGTATGTTGAGGGTGAGAAGAACTAGAGTGTACAAGAGAATGTTTTGCTAAGGAGCAGTGTTTTGGAGCTGTGAAGATGAGAAATGAAGGCTCACAAGATATTGTCCCTTTAAATCCTGTATTGGTATTTGCAGCAAATTGTCTCATTTCTCTAGTGCTTGTTTTCACAGTGACAAGTGCAGTACATCTTTCACCTGATGCCAGTATCGTCTTAATACCTTGCAGATATTCTTGGTTTATTGGAAAATTCGTATTGATTTTGGTTTTTATATTTCTGATTCCAAGAAGATTTCAAAAACAAATAATTTTATTTTTGGAATATTTTCATCTGTATCTAAGAAAACCTCAACAAACTACACTTACAATACTGGAGGCTTTTCTTTCTATTGGAAAGTGGTGGGATTTTTACCAACAGAATGCTAAACCAAAAGTCAGAAGCTTGAATACTAACCCAGATTTTAGCATCTATTTCCTGTTTGGTCTTGGGCTTTGTGTTCAGTTAGGATGTCGGTATTCAGTAGCTTATTTAAATTCTGTTGAAGGTGCTGGGGAGTCTTCGGCTGAGTTTGATAGATTGTTTAGCAGATAATGTTTGGGTTGGTGCAATGGTGATACACAAAATATTTCTGAAAATTTTCAGAGCTGTTTCACCAGCTCAGTTCATGATTTTAATCCAGAAACTAATACAGGTGTAGCTTCTTTGCTCTCGTCTGCCTGTTTTTAATATGTTTTTCTGAGTTTCCTATCTCCTAAAAATGTTTAATGACTAGATTGGTAAAGTAGTTACTTTGGTTTTTTCTATTTTTAATAAAGATGAATTGATAAATCTTAACAAAAGTCTGTGTTTGCAGCTGTAAACGACATGGTTCTGTTACAAGCAGGTGACTGGTACGTGTTATTGGTTGAAGAGCAAAAATGTGTTTTATTTATATCTTGACATTTGTTTACTGTTCTGGAGCTTGCATTGCAGTATGGATCCCTTGCATAACCTTTGCTTGAAAAGCATCCTTTTATCTGCTCAGTGTTATTAGACAGAACCTCCTTATTGGATATGGGTCATGGGACTTGAACTACTAAATAAGATACTGCTGAAACAGAGCTGAGGAGGGTGGCAGGATGACTGCTACGATGGGTCACACGGTGGCCGAAGCTTTTCTGCCTGTGTGGTGCCACAGAATACTGAAGGATAGAGGACAAAGGGGTTTTTGTGGGGCGGTGTGGTGGGGATTTCCTGTTTTCTTCATAATCTTCTGTTTTGAAGAAAATAGTTAACTAAAAAAAGCTTTTTAAAATGTGTGTTTTATATATTCCTTGTGCTGGGTTCTAGGGTAGCAGAGTTTGTTGCATAAGCTTCCATTGTACATTCTCCAGCAGACACTGTTGTGTGTGATAGAAGTGTTCACAGAAGATTATTGTATCTCCTTTAATAGACATTTGTTATCATTATTTAATACACTGGCAAAAGCCACTCAGGTCTGATTTGAAGTTAGTGCCAGGCATTTTAAATGAGAATTAACTTTTCTCCATCATCTCCCTAACTGCAAATTAACTACTATGGCTGAATATTGAAAGAGCAGCCTACGAATTAACGTGCATGACTTTTAATTGAAAATACACGAGAGTTTTGTATATGTTATTTATTTCTTCCCAGTTTGCTATGATTTGATGAATATTGGGTGGAGCAGTCACAGCAAAGTTTACTCATGGAATTACTGGAGAAGCTGAGGGCAGGTCCCTCTCTGTGCCAGTCCCTGCCCTGTATTTTCTGGTTGTATTGTCAGTGACAGCAGGAGTTTGCTGGGGCAGAACCTCTGGGATTCTTGGGGCCACTTCAGGAAGACCAGCTCCCAGGCAGGGATCTATTTGCTGCTAGATTCATCAGTTTGCTTTCACTTACCCATTGTGTCTTATCACTATAGTCAGTTCCTATAAATATATTACCAAAACTTTTCCAAGGCAGAGAAGTTCTCTCTTTTAGGTTTGGTTGGGTTTTTTTCTTTTTTTCTCTCGCCTCATTTTTTTTTCCTCCTCCATGAAGGAAAAAATGGGGTCCAGGAAGCCATGGTCTAGTCCTGTGAAGGCACCTGAAGTGGCATTCCGGCTCTGAACTCCAAACAGGTGAAGCTGCATCAGAGCATTAACAGTTCTGTTTGAACCGTGGTGCATGTTTTATCTGCCTCTAAGATATTACTGTTCTTACTGCCCAGTGCCTCTCGCCTGCTCATGTTCTTCTGGGGCTGTAGTTTTACCACGTGTCTTTAGGGCCATGGGTCAAAGTGCCTTGCAGAAGCCTGAGGGAATGCTGAGGTAAATCTTATATCTGAATTTCAGAGTACCATCCTCATTGCTTCACAACATGGACTTCTTCATATATTGGCACTAGCTGCAAATTAGTGTGCCACAGGAAAAGCTGGTTCTAGACTCAGAGTTTTGAATCACCGAAAGATTAATTTCCCAATGAAGAGTGAACTTTGTGAGCCTTCTCATATTGAGAAGTTGATTTTAAGTTTATCTTGATGCTGACGCTGTCAGTGGAAGAGCACAAGCCGACAGTTCTCCCCTCTAAATCAAAGGGAGTTCATGGGTGGGTGTTCCTGCATCTTCTTTGAAATTTATTCAGTAGCTTGTGATGCTCTGCATTTCCTCATGTGACAAGAATATCAGTCCTCGCTGTTCTTGCAGAGTTTAAAAGAGATGAGGGCTGGGCAGGGATGGTGATGTTAGGTGCTCTTGAGAGGGGAAATAGATAAATTGGACATTTTTACTTTCCATGTATGGTTTATTACCAGTAGCTGAATGCATTTTAATATGTATTTATATGAATAAGCAAATAGCTTCATTCTGAAGGAATTCTGCATGCCTATGCAGATCAGATGCTTTTTAACATTTTCAGAAAGTACTTCTCTTGCATACTTCATCGATCCTTTTTGTATTCCATACAAAATAACTAAGGAATCAATTACTTGTAGTAAAAAAGAGCCCTCACTTCCTGTCCCTTTCTGGGCCCTGTGCGTAGAACTGTTGCCTTCTCTGTTCCATGAGCAGTGGACAAACCAGGCGGGCTCCGAGCATCGCTGCCCGTGTGTGTGAGTGTGTGTGTGAGTGTGTGCGTGCGAGTGTGTGCATGTGTGCGCGTGTCTGCGAGTGTGTGTGCGTATGAGTGTCTGTCTGTGTATGTGTGTGTCCATGTGTGTCTGTGTCTGTCTGTGTGTGTCTGTGTCTGTGCGTGTGNGTGTGTGTCGGTGTGTGTGTGTGTGTGTGTGTGTGTATGTATGAGTGTGTCTGTGTGTGTGTGTGTGTCTGTCTGTGTGTGTGTGTGTGTCTGTGTCTGTCTCTGTGTGTGTGTACGTGTCCCCTGGTGCGTTCAGGCCTCCGTTCGGGGTGCGGGGATAGGCGGGCCCTGCTGCAGGAGGGGCCCTGCTCCTCCTGGCCGGGCTGCCTGGGCCGCCCTGGGGCTCCCGGGGCTTCCAGGCTGGCCGGGCTTGCACCGAGCCCCTCACCAGCCGAGCCCCTCACCAGCCGAGCCCCTCACCAGCCGAGCCCCTCGCCAGCCGAGCCCCTCACCAGCCGTACCTTGTGGCAGAGGCCTGGCCTGTCATTTACAGGAAGTGCATTCCATCGCCTGCTGAGGGAACCAGGGTGACCTGATTAAATGCACCAGACAGATATTAAATAATGGCCATCGGTACTCTGCGTACTGTAATTAGGTAGTTAAATCTTGCCTTTTAGGCTCCTGGTGATCAGAAAAGACTCTGCCAGCCAAAAAGCAGTACAGCTGTTGTGTCCCCGTGCATCTGTGACATAACTTGCCTCTGAAGTACAAGACAGATGTGAATTCAAGAATTTTAGTGTGTTTTTGCAGAGTGGAGTTCATCCTGTGTACATCATCAGGATTAAATGCTGCAAGTATTTGTAAATTTGCATTCAAAACAGCTGGGCTGTTTGTTTCCAAAAGCTGAATTACAAAGCATAACACTGTCCAAGAGAAGAGCAATAAATTTCACATCAGTGGGCTAATTGTTATGTACTTGCTTTTAAGATACGCAGTAAAGCCATAAATTCATATAAATTTATTGCATTTTGTCTGGAATGTTGCCCATAATACTTTCCAGTAATGACAAAACAGATATTTCTCACAAATATATTTATGATTTAGTCAGTTCTTAGAATGAAATCTTTGGTTCCAGATGCTTGTTTTGATTTGTCTAATACTGGATTTATTACCAGTCTAGTTAGGTGTATTTTGATTCTGTACTGCTCATTATGTGGGATACAGAATTGGTCTGAAGAACTTACTCTTACACTCTCCTTCCTAGCTAGAAACATATTTATGGGCCTTACAGAGTTGTAATTGGCAAGATATATTGAAATCCTCAGCTTCAAGAGATGCCAGCAATTTCTTCGGAGATATTTCTCTGTACTTTCTCCCATTCTTATTGTATTATTGTGAATCGTCTGTATTTTGGTTGACATTTCCATTCTCTAGAAAACTACAGGATACTTCTAGAATTTCTAAAGGCCTTTCATTCCAGAATCCATTAGGCCCAAGATCTGAAGAAAATTAAAATTAATAGTTTGAGGAAGAGTCTTAAGGTTGAAGGTTAGTGGCTGAAAGACAATCTCAAAGTTACATTGATCTAAGCATATGACCAGAAACTGAAGCGAGACTTTGTCTCCAAGTAAGATGGGCAGCACATATGGTGGATGAAAATTAAAATGTAGCGAGTTTGCCTCTTTTTCTGACAGGTAGTGACAGACACCGGTACTTTCACGTGACTAAGAGAGACTGCCAGTGTCACACCCCTGAACTGACACATACCTGGTACTCAGGGTGTCTCAAGGGTTTGTGTTATCCTGCTGCTGTTGTTAAACCTGAGTGCAATTCCAGCCCTGTCCAAGTAAAATCTGCTGTTGGATTCAAATGGACTTCTATTCTTACCTCAAAAGCCATTAATAGGCTGCAAAAATTAGGTTCATGTGTGATAATCAGAGATTATCTAATCCAATTGCTTAAATCTAATCAGAGATGACCTGCCAGATACCTAAATAGACCTGAAAACATTGATTCTGGCATGTTCAAAAGGGTACTTTTTTTTTTTCTTCACTCTTCTGAAGCATGTCTGGATGGATCTTGCTTGGCTTGTAAACAAAAAGATGTGGCTGCAGGTTTTTGGTTTGACTTTTCACTGCACTTCCAGGGAGTAGGAAAAAGAGAACTAAAACCAACATCCAGGAGTTGACTCTTGACAGACAAAAGCAAACCAAACTTCTTTCAAACTAAATTGGTACTTGTACTTGTTTTGCTTCCAGTAGTAATAATTTAGTTTAATACAACTTGACTAGGTTGGTGTCATTCCTAAACGTTTAAATTCAGAAATGCAATTGTTTTTAGCCAAAGAAACAGAAACCAAACTTTGAGTTTCAAATGGGGAGGGCGGGGAATGGTGCATGTGTTTTTGTTTGAGGGGGTTTGTTTGTTTGTTTCTTTTGAGAAACAGAATTTGTGACACTAAAAATCATAGTTTGTGGGGGGAGCGCCTGTGTTAGAAGATTTGTCCAAATAATCATCTGATATGCTGACTGAGCCAGAGTCACTTCCCTTCCCAGACCAGAAACAGTGCGGTGTTTTCAGTCCAGTGGAGCTGTTGGTGCCCGGCTGTTTGCTGTCAGCATGTGCAGTGGTACTTGTCAGAGGCAGGCTGATCCCGAGCCTCCAGCAGTGAGCCCGGGAGCAGCACCGGCCCCGTGTCGCGCCGCAGCCGTTCCCCAAGCACGGTCCCTGTTGGGATCCCTGTGTCATGCTGTGCAGGGGGATCACATCCCTGGGAGCCCTGTCTGGCCCCTGTGCTGCTCTGTGTGTGCAGCTCTGACCTCGCTTTCCTGCCAAGGTCCCCCAGCAGCCGCTGCAGCTGTAAGCAGAGCAGGAGATGCTCTGGCGTGCAGGGAAGTGCATGAGCTGCCAGCCCTGTGCCCAGTCCTGCTGGGGAACAGCTGCTTAGGGCTCTCTCTTACTGAGGAGGCCCTAACTGGGAAGATCAGACAAATCTGTAAAGGGACCTTTTAGCCATACGATTGTTCTGTTTTGTTTGTTCTCTGGACTCAAGAACCCTGTGGTTGTGGGCATTTTTCCTACCGCATGTGGGAACTATAGATAACTGTGGGGATCACCAATTTATTACAGCCAAATGAGAGTGGTTTGTAAAATGGAAAGGGAAATGGCATCCTTGGAATTACTCCAAAGAAAGAGATCAAATGAATAATCTGGCTGAATGAATGCCTGTTGTTTATTGAGGAGCTAAGAGCAAACTTACTATTTGGATAGCCTTTGTAGATGGACAGGTTTTGCACATCTTTAAGATCCATACTGCTCTCAGTATTTGCCGTAATATTGAACTTCCTCAAGCAGAAGGCCCTCCGTGCAAAGAATACCTTTTCCTTGCCCCATGGCATCTTCTGAATTAGCAACACTGGATTGCTGCAGTACCTGCCAGACCTGTGCCTTTTCTGGAGAACATTGGGAGTGTGTGAGAGCCATGAATTCCAGCCGTGCCAGTACACACCATGTAGCATGAACTGAATGAGAGCACAGAGGAGCTGTGGGCAGTTCTTGTGCTGAAAGCCTACTGTTGCTGGAGTATTTGCAGGTCACAGAACCTCTCTGGAGACCCTGCTACACAACCCCTGCCCTCCTCCCCAGCTTCCATGAGAAGAGACAGCACAAGGGAGGAGCATGAGTGGAGTCTTTTTATAACCTTCCCAGGCAGAGCAATTCCTCCTTTTGGTTCTGGAAGTGCCATGTGCTGCACGCCTGCAAGCTCCTTGGAAGAGGGTGGCCTTGACTGGGCTCTCCACAGGGTCTGTTTCAGATTAGTCCTCTTTTAAAGGCTTGGTTCCAGCTACTGTTACTTGTTCTGTAGTCCAGATTTGCAGTACTGAAACATTCAGGACTCAACCAATGATCATGTTGCATTTGTGAAGAGATTGTTTTAACTGTGCACAAGACAATTTTTGTCTTTGGCCCTCTAGACTTCTCTCTAGAAAGTGTGAGTTACGCTTACAAATAATGAGGGTCTTTAGTTACATGATTACATGCTGGGTTTTTTTCCTTGAACAGGGTTCTGCTTAATTTCAGCATACAGGATGATTCCACAAGGGGATAGAATTATGACTGCATGAGCAAGTGCAAATCTACCGTTTCCTAATACGTGGATGCCTGACTTTTTTTTGTTTTTGTTTTTCCCAATCTAAATACCTTTCCTTTTTTCTTTTTTTTTTTAATGTGGTGTATTTAAAAACTTTGCTGTCAATCCCTCCATGAGAAAGATGCAAAATTCAGTGTCCTTTCTTCCTTGAAATAAAAAGCTCCTTCTCTTGTGCCTCTTTTCTTTTGGACACTGCGTAGGAGTATTAAAGATTAAGGAAGTTAATTTAGTTATTGTTTTCTGTTTGGCATCTCTACATTCATAAATTTTTGACGAATCTAATACTTCATCAAATTCTTGTCTTATCAAATGCATTAGGGAGGGTCAGTTTAATCAAAAGAATTTTTTTTTAATATCATAACCTGTGATTTTTCCTGTTGAGGGAAAAAAGGAAAACCATTTTTGTTTAACCCAAAGTAAAGCAAGGATGTGCTGAAACCACGCCTGAAAATTTAGCCATTTTTCCCCTTCAGAAGTACAAGTTGCTAGATTCCTGGAAGGAACAGTTTTGGCATAGATAACCAATAAAACTCTCTAAATGCAAATGATAGGAGCTAATTAAAATTCTCAGGACAAAAACAGTTGTGATCCCAGGGGGCCTGGGAATTTCAGTTCTTGAAGAAATGTAACTTGCTGTAGTAGCAGTGAGTGATCACATCAGGTTTATGGTGATCCTCAGGATGATATCCATGGTCTTCATCAGCAAAACATTTGGCTTGGCGAATTCACAAGAGCTAAAAGTATAAATGACTCTTGCCATTTTGCTTTGAAAGCTTCTAGGATAATGTGTGTTCAGGTGTTTCCCCTGCTCTTATTACTCTTATTTCAGATTATTGCTTTTCTTCCTGTTTTTCTGAATAGCTCCATGACCTCCTTAGGATTGCCCACCTGGCACAGGAGTAGCCATCATTTGCATTTATGCTTTAAAGTGTATAAGGCTTTCAATTTATGGACTGAAATAAGAATGTAACTAGTTTGCACGAAGGAAGCAAAATTCTGTTTCTTGATGTGGACTAGATTCAGAGTCAAAAGCTCCTGTGAGACGCAGAAGGAGAAAAACCCCCACAGATGCCATCCTCTGCTGCACCCCTTCCCCAGTCTCTCCAGTGATTCCAGGCCGGCTGTTTGCTCCAGTTGAATATTGCCAATGGCCAGGGCTCTGCACATAGTCCTTGAGTATTTCTGATCTAAAGTCTTTCTGCTCTGTGTGCTTTGTTTCTTTGGCTGTGCACGATGCCTTGCCCTGCACTCTCACTTGCTGACACAACTATTTTTGGAGCTGTACTATGACCTGTATCAGGGAAGCCATCCTGCTTTTTTTTTGTGTTTTTTTTTTTTTTGTTTTTTTTTTTTTAAATGGATGGGGTGTGGGCAGAGGAAGGAGCTGGAGCTGGTGAGAACACAAAGCCCCATGTTGCAGCCACAGCAGTGTCTCCTTGAGTGGGGCCATTCCTTTGAATGCAAACTCTGAGCCTGTCCAAGCGTCTTAAGCTGCTGTTGGGGGACTTAGTAGAAGATGTCAGAATTTGGTTTTGTAGCTACTTTGTGAGGGCACAAACTTGGATACTTCAGTTAGCATCTGAATTTTGTACAGGAGCTTACAGATTCATGGTAATGTGCCTCAGAACATGAGCCAGTGCAGCAAACAGCTCTGAATCATGTTGTCTTGACTTCAGCTCAGCTGAATAGGGTACAAGTTAGTAGGGGCTTGGGTGCCAAAGGCTTAAATTAAATCATCTTCCTACTCCCCACCCCCAATTGGGCCCACTACATTGTGACACATATTCTGTAAGACTCTGCTTAAATCAATGCTGAAAGTCATGGATTTCATGCACCAGTGGAGTATAGATGGTTTTTTTGAAGTTTGCTATCAGAGTTCCATTTTGTTTTTTGTTTTAGCTTGGAGTGTATGTACACCATGTGCTATGCTTTAGCATATATTTTCCAAACTCTGTTCTGTGCTTTTCGTTGTTTCAGCTGGATTTTATCTCCCATTAGCAAGCTCCTGCCGAGGTGTGGTGACTGACAATAGAAGATTGATGTAAACATTAACAAATAAACTGGTGCAGGATGTGTGCTGGGCAAGGCCAGCAGCAGGAACCTTTGCCCAAGTGCAGCACATGACCCCAGCACCTGCACAGGAGAGGGGGAAATCCCCGTCAACCCCAGGGCACCTCGCAGAAGCCTTGGGGAGCACTGGCATGTGTAGTGAGGGTGCAGAAAACAGAGCAAACTGAAGGGCTTGGAAGGGAAGGACAACATTTTAAAGCGTTTTGAAGATCTTCTCTCAGAAAGAGCTCAGTGGTTGGGGTACAACTTCCTTCGATGCTAAAGAGGGGTAAAGAGCTGAATCAGCTTGGCTGAGATTTGAGTTGTGATCCCACACGTTTTGAGCTGGGCTACCAATTGCAAACTTACATGCTTCCCATCAGATTGCACTGTCCTCTTGCTACGTACAGGGTGTCAGGCCTTCAGTGCAGTGAATGTTCCTGGTTATTACACTGCTTGAAAGCTCACACTAGAAACTAGTGGGACAATTCTTTTCCTTTCTGTCGTATCTCCCTTTTGAACTGTTTCTGTTAAACTTTGGAAAGCGCTCTGGCTACAGCTATCTCACCTGGAAAACACACCACGGAGCAAACAGAATTGCTGAACTCTCAGGGGTCGGGCACTGCCCATGCTCACGTGGCAGTTCAGCAAGTGCTGTGTGCTGCCTACTCTCAATTCTATGAAGTGGGCAAAAAAAGCCAAAAACCCTGGACCTGTCAGTAATTCCATCAGACGAGACTATGAGAGATGAGGCATTTTTGTCTACTGAACACTGAGTGTGTTAGGTGGGGAAAGGGCTGTATGGAAAAATTTTCACTCAGGTGGTGGATGGAATATCCAAAAGTTGCCCTCTGCTTATCTTTGTTGGCAGGGAGAAGAGCAATGTCATTCCACTTTGCCTACAGGAAAATCCTATAGGAATGCAAGCAGGAGATAAGTTTAAAAGAATAAAATTGCCCTGCTGATCCCTGCTGCCTTTAAACACCACTCAGTTGCACAGAAATTTCATGTGGAAATTGCAAGTGGTTTATGTTGCTATAAAATGTGATTTTTAAAGGAAGTTTAAAACAGATGAGGTGGAGTGGATGGTAAAAAAAATACATTTTTGCAGAATACCAGTATATGTTAAGGTACTTCTGTTGCTTGCATAAAGCCTGGAAAGAAGCATGAACCACAGTAATCCATGTAGGAGATACACATACACAACCTATTACATCTTTCTTGTCCACGTACTGATTCTACTTGTCTCTTCAGTTCTTTAGATCAGCTAATACATTAGTCATTTTTACCAGAGGTTACTCACGTTTTGCCACTCTTTGTTTCAGAAAGGTTGCAGTGAGTCCTTGGGAGAGCTGAGTCCCTGTCTCTCCTTTCGGGTGTCCCGGCGTGGCTCGTCTCAGCGCGGTGAGCTCCTTGTGTCATGGTAGCGATCCCTGCGGCTGCGGCGGCCTGGACTCTGCTCCCTGCAGAAGAGCTGCTGCCCTCCTGCCAGCGGCTCCTTCAGGCCTGGGGTGAGCAAACTTGACCTGTAGAGCTGCCAGCTCCAGCAGGAGGCAGCTGGCCTGGCTTAGTGCTGCTGCTGCTGGTCACATCCAGTTCAGAGCCCCGGCTGAGTTGTAAAATACAATTCTGTTTGATGGCAAATGTACTTACAGCTTTGGGAAAGCAGGAAACTGTTCTGGAGGGACAAATATTTCATGTTTGTATCCTGGCCTGTTCCCTAGAATCTTATTAATCTAAAAAATAAGATTTCTTAAAATCTAAATGTACAGTTTTTGTCACTGCTTTCTTTTATAAGTCCACTTTGGGAGTGAGATTGGAGTTACCAGCATTGTGCTGTCTCCCAAATAAATGGTGAGGTTTTACTAGGCTAAGAAGCTTCCACAAATACATTTGCCTGCCTGTCCTCTAAGGCCAGTTTCTGTCAGTTTTATTCTCATTTCCTAAATCAGCTGTATCCCCATGTACGTCTTAGTCTCCAGGCCTGCAAATGCAGTTAGAGCAGGATTCTCAGTTTTCTCAGAAGACAGGTGCACATGCTTTGACCATTGTCTCATGCTGAGTGCTTAGAGCAACAGATATGGGTAAAATTTTTCATTCAAAATTGTTTGGGGTTGTTTCATGTTGTAAAACTGTCAACTGAAAATGAGGTGCTAGGGATCTAACACTGCAAAACAAGCCTGAGTCTTACATTTTAGTTTTGTTGTGCTGGTAGGTGCAACAATTGCCATCAGAAAGCTCTATGTGATTGAAATACTCATAATTTTAGGCAAATGTTTTAGTATTTTCCTAGCTTAGGGATCTAGTAAATAAAATAATTCAAGGTGTACAAAGGCCAGGGAATAGACTCCTATTGATACTTGAATGCATATCAAATCAAGTTTCTGCTGTATTAGCAAAACTTTATCTGAAAAACATTTGCTTGTTATAAGCTCTGTCCTTAGAAGTATTACAAGATTGTAAATAAATGGAGGGTGTGTGTCTTTATCTAAAGTATGTGTAGTCTTTTGCTTTGAAGTTGTCCTCTTAATATGAAATTAAATTGCTTTTGGCTGACTTACTGACCTGAGGAGGGTGATCACAGTGCAGAACTTTTTTTCTTGCATACCCAGGCACGTTATCTGGAAAATGTGAAAATGCATTGGCTACATTTTGCGGTTTTGTAAAATTACAAAACATGAAATAAAGCCTTGGGAATGGCTCTACAAAAGATGTAAGTTCAATTTTACTTTTTTGTGTGAAGTGATTGTTAAGGATCTTAATGTAGCTACATTTGTATGTCTCCAGTTTAAATACTTGACTAACAATTCAGCCTGTAAGTGACTCTAGGGTACAGTTTTAGTATAAGAGCATTTTTCATGATCATTGGTGTTATTGTAAGTAATTCTAATTTGCCAATGTATGTTTCTGTTTAATCAAAATAGAGTCTGTTTTTTGTTGCTTTTAAAAACGTTGTGGCATCTAATCTTCACAATAGTTTCACAAGGTCTCTCATGATTTTTAAGAGCTTTTGTTTGTTGTGTGATATTCCTCATTTTTCCTGCTTCCAAAACCTGTGTACCGGCAGGTTTCATTCTCACAGGCTTGTCCTCTTTTGCTCTGGTGGCCATGCATTGCTCCAGGTACAGGACAAGTGAAGATTTTGCCTTTTCCAAATGTGTTTACTGGGTTTTGTTGATCAAAATGCTATACTGATAACAGCCCATCTAGAATGTTTCACAACGTGATTTAATTTTTGGAAGAGATTTCGTAAGATAGCAAAGGGAGTCAGGAACAGTGCAAACTGGAAAATGGAGAACAAACCCCCAAACTTCGTTGACAATGTTAATGCTTATGTCTAGAAAGCATTAAAAATGGTAAAAAATTGTCTTCCCCTTCCCCCTCTGATTATTTTCTCAACAATCTAGTGATTTCAAACGATACCTGTGTTCTTATGGAATTATGTATGTGTCTGTGTGTAAAAGTTAACGCCTTGTAACTTTGCAGCTTCCATAATACGGAGGAATTTAATTGTAATAAAAACACATTGACTACGAATCATGTGGGGGAACTAACCTATTAGACACATTTGGAATATGACAGCAGAAGTCAGTGTAGCCCTTTGGATTTCTTTCAGCTGTGTTTTAGATAACCTTGTTTTGCTTCTCGCAGAGACCTAATCTTGCAAGGCTAGAACTTTAATGCAGAGCAGCTGGAAGTAGTTAAATATTGGCGCCACTGCTGATTTGGTTGCATCCTCCAACATGACCAATCCTCAGTAAGTACCATGTGATACAACTTACTTTAAATGAATAGGAGCAGGCTGCTAGGAGAAGAATGGTGTGACGGCAGGAAGGTTTTGTATTTGTCTAAAGAGTGTGAATTAGCAGCAAATACATGAAGGATGCTGTAAGCATGTCTGATGTGTTACTAACAGCAGTGGCTGAAAACTAGTATGTTATGTTCTTTTCAGATCTGTTTATCTTTCTTTTTCCCGCCACCAAAGCTTTCTGCCAGCACAAGTCTGTTTGATTTTCTTTTCAATCAAGTCAGATTTTATCTGTTATCTAGTCTGTCTAAGAATACAGAAACTTAATACTGTTGGGGAGGGAAGGTTGCACCAACCCATTTCCTGTTTCTTTTATAATACTGGAAATTGGATCATTGTATGCTCTTTCATGCGAAGCTGAACCAGCTTGGACTTACAAAGGTAAATGTCCACAGGATGTCATTAAAGGTGAAAATCAAAGAAAATTCTTGGTAAAATTAGCTTTTACCTCTGGGTTTCTGATTTCAGATTGTTTACAGAAGGATACAGTTCTGTTGGAAATTAAAGAATCTCATTATTTTCCATTATTATTAACACATGAATAAAATAAAAGCTTTTAGGTTGTTCAAATAGTACTTCTTTTACCTCCTTTTTCTGCCACAGTATGACACAGCTGCAGCCTTTCCCTGCCAAATACTCTATATATAACAGCATTTTAGTTTCTTGGGTAATTCTGGCAGCAGTTAGCTCCTTTTAATTCAAGAATAATGTCCTCCCTCTGAAAGAATTGGTCTAATGGTGAGACCTTGACCAATGAAAACTTTCAACATTGAATTTTAGTTCCTTCACCCACATCCTTAAATGATATCCTTATACAAGATATACCAGTTAAGTGGTCTTCTCTTATTTTTGGGGGAAAAAAGAGGAGTTGCTAATCAGGTTGCTTAAATTACTGGAAGATTTTAGTAAGCTTCTTTAAAATAAAATGCAATTCTTGCAGTCAAATCACACAGGGTACCAAGAACTTTTTAACTATATCCCTGTGGAAAAAGAGTATCTTCATACCTGCTGTAAACCTCTGACAGTAGCCTGAGATTTCTTCCAAAGTTACCAGGCTCCCCTGGAAGAAAGCTGGAGAAGTTTATGCTTGCACATCCTTGGAATCAATCAGGCAAGCAGCTTTGCTGGGTGCTGCGAAGATCAGCCTTTGACATGCAAGCTGTGCCTTACAGCCACGTCATCCTGTGCATGCCCTAATGGAAACAGATAAAATGCCTACAGAAGTAGTATCTTGTTCTAAACGTGGGAGACATACACATTGTCAGACTGTTTTTACCTGCGTGGAGTCTCCATTAGTGTTAGTGGGCTGCTATAAGAATACATGATCAGATTTAGAAGCTGTACATAAGGTTAGTTAAGATAATCTTTATGGAGGAGGCCATAATTCTTCTGAATCACTGTTCCCTTTCAGAACTATTTTGAAATAACTTATAACAGAATGATCCTTTTTAGGTAAATGTAACAAAGCTGCCATCCGTCAAAACTATTTGAATCAGTATTCAAATCTGCAGTGGAAGAGAGGTCTAACAGCACCTAGTAGTTAACAGTTGATTTGAATATAATAATTAAAAAGCCTAGCTGTTCATTGCTAACCAATCTAACTTAGAAAGCAGTGAGTCTTTAGTTGGCATAGTTACATGCCTTCTTTCTGTTTTGCATAAATATTTTCCTTTTGGGCTCAGGCATTTTTTCTCTATTTGTTTATAACACAGCCATTTATATTTAGCGCTTTTGAAGCAGGTTCAGCAGAGTGAAATGTTGCTCTCCATTGTGAGGTTTCTGACGATCAGAGTGAGATCTACTAAAGTTCAGAGAGATTTGATCTGCCTCTTTAATAACAATATCTTCTCAATGACCTTGCAGAGGCCTTTTAAATTGCTGTCTCTTTAGGATTCAGTGAAGTTCTTCTCTCTAACTTCCTTTTACTTGCTTGCTCATTTATAGTTCTTCATGTGTGTACATGTGTTTATTACGTTTTCAGGCCTACAATTGAAGGCGGTGTTTCGGAAGTTGAGATCATTTCCCAACAAGTGGAAGAAGAGACCAAAAGCATTGCTCCTGTGCAGCTTGTTAATTTTGCTTATCGAGATCTACCTTTAGCTGCACTTGATCTGTCTGTGGCTGGGTCCCAGCTTTTGTCAAACTTGGATGAGGGGTACCAAAGAGAAGGGTAAGTACAAAGGGCAGATGTTTGTCATGTAGTTTTAGGTTACAGGAATTTCATGGCCTGTAAAACAGAGAACCTGAAGCTGGAGAAGTGCAGCCAGTTGTCCTTAAACTCTATGTAAAATCATTTTCACAGGATGGAAGAGACCTTTTTTATTATCACTAATCTGGGCTGGCTTAGAGCTGTTAATCATTTTAAGTGGTTCATAGCTACTGTTTGACCGGTCTGGAAGCTTTATCTCAGGAAAAAACAGATGAAATAACTGGCCTGTCAGACAAGCAGAATGGTCTGGTGAAAGCTCCCTTGAGAAAGGTGCTTCAGGATGAGGAGAGTTGTCTGCCATGATTCTTGTACATAACTGTACATCCCCTGACTGAGAGAGAATATCTGGTACTGCTGATTCCAGGACAGATAGTGTACTTGTCACCCAGTAATTTGAATTGTGTAGTTTGCTAATGTGAGAATGTTGTCTTTGATGATGTACACAGTATATACAATCTGCTTCTGTTTTCATAGAATGGTGGTTCCAGGTTTATTGCAATAAAAGATCTTAATCAGTTCATAGCATCTGCCCAAACGTAGCCCAATGTCAGATTATGTAGCACTGTTCTACAGGACATTAGAAGTCATCCTTATGCCTGGTTCAGACTTGAAGGGCTGTAGGTAGACTGCTGTACTAAATTCTTTATGAAAGATTTGGGTCAACTGGAGAGAATCCAGAGGAAGGCAGTGAGAATGATTAGAGGCTCAGAAAACCTGCCATGGAGTACTGAGATAACTGTGTTTCACATGAGGAAGAGACTTTGTGGGCAACTTCTAAGAGACTTCAGTGAGGAAGGGAGCAGCCTGTTACTACCTCCAAGGTGTTTAGGACAAGAAGTAAAAAGCTTGAATTGCTGCAGAGAGTAGTGAGGGCAGCGAAGTGCTGAGGCAGACTGCTGGTGTGTGTGGGAAGGAGGGGGGTAGAGGTCCAGTTGCTGGATGTCTTCAGGAAGATGCATTTGTCAGGAATGATAACACTATATGTAACATCCCTCCTGACAGAGATGGGCTGAGCCCTGGTGCCTACCCTCCCTGGTTCTGTGCCTGCTGTTCCCCTGGGTGTCACACTGAACACAGACCTACTCCCGTGTAAGGTCCAGGGAGAGCGCGTCCTAGTAAGCCATACAGAATGCTTGCTGCTGAAGACTTTTAAAGGCTTTATATAAGCCTCCATTTATTAACAACTCAGTGCGTTTTAACCCGTGCTCTGTAATCAGCAGAGACCTGCTTGATCTCAGCTCAGCAGGTACTCTATGTGGTACTCAGGAAGCAAGGCATGGGGAAGGCTCTTGCTTCTAATTTCTTTCCAAATTGGACTTCATGAGACTTCTCGAAAAAGTTGTTACTTCAAACAAGGGGAAATACATTTCGAGTAGGTTATATAAGTACGGTACAACTGTAGCATAAAATACCCTGCATAGCAAAAGAGGCACTTGAAAATTAATTGGAGTATGCAGGTGTAACCCTCAGGCTATTTTGGTGTTGAGTCAATACCAGTTTAGTTCAAATATGCATTTTTATTGATTTTTATGATCTGAAACTCAATTCTTCACTGTGCCAAAGGGCGCAGGTCTCTCACTGTAACCATTTGAGCGCCTTTGCACTTTTGAGCATGGAAATAGGCTTGTCATTCTTTGCCCCAGCAGAGATCTCTCCCTTCACTCGCACTTCTTTTGTGGCTTTGTCAGTCTGAATGGAAATAGGCAGGTGCCCTCCACACCTCCTAGCTCTAGAGTGCATTCTCTGAAGGAAGTTCAGAGCTTAAGTTTGGACATCCCAGTGCATTTTGGCTGAGTGTGTTCAGCTGCCTTGTGGGAATGGTAGCTTCTTCCTTTCAGAAGCATCCATGACAACTGCTGCCCTGAGAAATTTAGGAGCAGAGCTGGGCTTCAGAAACCCAGCAGCAAAGTCAAATACTATTCCCTGTGCCACCTCCTGGCTTGGTTGGGAATATGTCTGGTTTTATGAATGTGGTGTCATTTCTTTCCCGTGGCCTTGTTCATTGTGACTGGCTTCAATCCGAGTGAGAAGGAGGTAGGGTGGGTCAGATCAGTTTGATACAGGAGCCGGCAGCCACATCTCCCTTATGTGCAAAGAGGGGGATGTGGGGAGGGCAGCACAGGAGGTGGCAGAAAATGGCAAAAATCCCTGTAGTTTGTGCCAGCATCCATCTTTGTGACTGAGGCTCTGTTCCCCCAGTGCTGCTGGGTAGAGTGCAGGTGGAGATACCAGCAGATACTGCTAATGCCAGAGAGTAAAAGATTCCCTTCCCTGGAAGTCTGCCTTTTGTTGCAGACTCCTTGTGTTACTTTCTGCATGCCTTTCCCAGAGAATGGCAGGGAAGGTGCCAGGCTGCATGGACCAACATGTATTCTGGGTGACTGATATTCTAGATCAGCAGCTGAGCTGGGCAAGCTGGAGTTGTTCTAATTGCAAGGCTCTGGCATGTGCCTGTGCTTGGAGAACACTGGGTGCTTGTTACAAGCTGCGTCTCTCCACAGTCGTGTTGAACAGCATAATTGTCTGCAGTCAGTCGTTCCTGGTTACTCTGGGCAGTCAGCAGTAAGTGTCCATTTCCTGCCATGGAGAAGCAAGCAAGACATCAGACTAGAGATGAACGAAAGGGCAAGAAAGGAGTCTTCTGATTTAATAGTTTAGTTGTGTGCACCCCAAGGTGCACACAAGGTTTTCCTCTACCTTTTCTTCTTTAAGGCTACAAGGTGTTCAAGGTCCAAGCACAAATTTTACCTGGTTGCTACCTAGGGGAGCTTTTTGTTTCATCTGAGGACATATTTCTCTTAATTAAGCTGATACTAATAGGCAATCAGAAATAGGTGGGTCATGACCCTTGTGTGCCTGGAAACTCTCAGACGGCATCACATGAGCTACCCCTCCCACAAGCAAAGAAAGAAATGAGAAGGAAAAGGAAAAAGAAAGAAAGTTATGGTCTGTCTTCAACATATTAGACCGTAAGTAAGCTGGCCCTCCTGTGGCTCTCTTAGTGGAATCAAAGTCTTCCTTTGTGCAGTTTGATAGGTCTTTGCCTTTTCATATCAAATTCTCAGGGCAGTCAGTTCCTGTCTGTTGGTGGTGTTGAAGGAATTTTGTGGACAGTTGGAGCTGCTTTGATCAGACATTTAGATGACAATGCTGATCCCTGTGCCAAGCAATAAAGAAAGGCCTGAGGATTAGAGGCACATTAAGCCTGTCCCTGATGTAGACCTGTGAGTCGTGAAAGGGTAATCAGGCTCAAAAAACCTTTCTGCTCTACCTGAAACCCTCAACAAAACACAAAGCGTGTTGTCCTGAATTAACTGGAGAAGCTGTGGCTGCATTGAACTCAGTTTGCATGAAAAGAGTATGCCACGGTTTCTTTAAGGAGGCTAATCACCCAGAAAGGTGAGATGATTTTTAAATGCTAACACTGGTTTCAAATGCCACTCTTAGTTTCATTTTTTTAAACCAAGTATTCTGTTTATCAAAAAATAGTTTCTCTCTTCGCTTTTTTTCCATCAAGTACAATAAAAGTGGTGGAGAATAGCAGAAAAACTGTCAACACGCAGAAAGTAATGCATGAATAAGGAAAAGCTCTCCTTCCTATATTTTCTATAAGTTCCAGTTAATAGGTATCAATCACAATAAATTACTTAAAAATTGACAGGTAGTTGCACTACAGAGTGTATTTTATTGTGTGAATATGCAGATAAACAATGAGCCCCTCTCTTGATAAAGATCTGTGTTTATTGGAGTTGAGAAGCAAGGGGGGGATGAGTTGAGAAACAAGATGTACACCAACTTCTAAATTATTTGTTGTATTTGTTTTAAACTGCAGCACTTGAGTTTTAATGTTAAACATTGAAACATGAAGGTGTTTTCAAATACTGTGTTTTACATCAAAAGCTGTAAAGTTTGTGAGTTCACGCAGTTAATATGACTCATTTGACATTAGCTGTAAATAGTCATGCTGTTGTAATTTAATAATTTATGATCATCTGCTCATAGCCTTAGATTTGTTTGGTCACAGCTAGAAAGTGCATTAAACTGTGGGAATATTGGAAAAAACAAAACCATAAGGAGAGAGAAAGGAAGGGAAATCAAAACTGAACAGAGATTCACAGAGATGCAGAAATTACCACAGAGAAGAGTTGTGAGCTCTCATTTTAAACTGGGTGCAAGACTTTGCTGGTAAATGTATTCACCCATCCTGGGAAAAAAAGGTATCTGTTCCTGTAGTCTGTCTTCTGTAATTGTACCAAGTAGGTGCCATTATTTTTCTTTTCAGATTCATCTTTCAGATATTACTTAGATTTTTTTGAGGTATTTTACTTGTGCTTTTACAAAACTTAAAAGTTCTTTATCTAAAACAACTTGACTAGATTAAGTTCTCACATTTCTCGTTTTCTACTTTTCATGTGTTTATCTGGTGGCATAATTAGAAATAGTCCATTTTCTGAAAAGTTTTGTGCACCTCTGCAGATCTTGGATATGAAATAATGGTGAATAATGAGGTCCAAGCCCAAGATAAAGTACAAAGGCTTTGGAGGGCACAACTATTTCATGTAGCAAGCAAGCTCCTATTTACAAAAGTGAGTTGTAATTTAGTTCTAGCTGCCAGTCATAGTCTGAATCCAGAAAGATGGTGCAAAATCCTACCGTGAGGATGCAGTGCATGAGACTGTAGTGCTGATCTGTTCTTTGTGCAGTACTTCATCACTGCTGCTCTCGGTGCTGTGGTCCAAAACAGACCTGCACTGCAGCAGAACAGGCGCATTCAGCTCAACAGAACCTCGGAGGTGCCCAGCGCTTCGGTAGAGGAAACATGAAACTTTGGGCTATGTTACAAAGTGTTCAGTGATTTAGAAGTTTCTGTTTCTGTACCCTTTTAAGTGGTTCTCTTGGTAAATTTTGTTTTCCAGAGTAGCTCATCACTGTGTTTACCCCAGTACCTCAAGTACTTTGAGTGTGTCCCCCTGTGTCTTTTATCAATTGGTAGAGAGAGCAGTACTGTAAGTAAGACAAAGAATTCATTTTCTAGCTCAGTGATTTTAAGAGTTTTTTGGTTTGGAGATATTCTGTATTTTTCCAACAGAACTTGCTTTTCCCAGGTAGTTTTTGATGGTAGAAATGTAACATTTGTAGCCCACAGATCACTGTTTGCAAAGCTCTTTATTGGAGACTGGAAATGACATGAGTCTAATTTGTCTGGCTTGACCCTGGAATTAGTTGTCTAAATTGGGGAAGATACGGCTTGGGGCAAAAACTGAAATATGGGTAAGCCATAGGACAAAGGGAAAATGTGGAAAAGAGGAATATTTGTCTGGAAGGCAGGTCTGTAAAAAAATTGGCTAAATGCTGAGCAGCAGTGTAAAAGCAAATCAGATCTTAGGATTGCTTAGGAAAAAGAGCAGAGAATAAAAAAGAGGCCGTTGTTCTGCCTCTGTATATCCAAGCTTTGCCCACTTTGAACACGAGTGCAGTTCTGATCCCTGTCAGAAAGGATATGGTAGATACAAAAGAACTGGAAAAGAATCAAAGAAAAGCAGTGATCAAAGATGGGACACGTCTTCCATTGGAGATCACTATGTAAACTAGGACTCTGCAGTCTGGAAAAGAGAAGATTGACTGAGATTTGATATTCCAGGTTGACTGATTGGTATTACAAAGTCTGTGACACAGAGAGGTTAGAACAGATTTGAAACACCCACATCCCCCTCGCAGCAAAGTCTCTAAGGTACGTTAATAGATTAAGGCCCAGTCCCAAAGAAACAAAAAGAGTTTGCTCTTGGCACAGAGGGCAGTAGATGCCTGAAGCTACTTTCTGAAGGATGTGTGGCTCCCCCCAAGGGGAGGTTAAACAAGTTTGTGCAAGAGAAATTCATTGAGGTTTACTAAGTACAGCCCGAGAAAACGCATGTGTCTCAGGAAGTGACAAATGGAAAACAGTTGGGTGCTGTGAGAATGTTAAGGGGAAGGATTTATATGTTTGCTGTGTTCTTGGTCATCTTGTGACGTCTGCTCATGGCCGCTCTTGGTGACAGGATGCCAAGCCTTTGTTCAGTATGTTCTAGTATGGATGTTCTTATGTTTCTTAAAGGGAGTTTTTGAGGCTGATGTTCTATTGCACTAAAGATTTTAGCATAAAGAGGAAAAACCTAACAGGCAATTTTCTATGAGACGTGTAAAGGGCCAGGTAAATCACAGGGTGTCTGTGAATAACTGGTGTGATATACACCTATAAAGAAAGCAGAAATGATCCTAGAAAGCTTCAAATACTTCAAATAGAACTGGGAAGCATTCATGTAATTAATTAAGCCTATTCTAAAATATTATCTACCGCTCCAGTTGTCTGTATTCTCATGCAGAAGAGGCTGCTAGGATAGCTACAGAAGCTGAGTGTCTGTTCTACAAAAATCCTGGGCTTTAATTGAATTACACACGTGGCTGCCATTTCTGTATATAATGCATCATGGACAAAATGCCAACTGGGAAAAAGAATAATCAAGCTAAAGGATAATATTGGCACAAGAATAAGTGTGTATAAACTGGCCATGGGTGAGTTTGGGAAGAAGAATGGGGGAATCTTTCTGGCTGTTTGAGCAGCAGAGTTCAGCAGGAGTCTTCCAAGAAGTGCTATGGGATTTGAAATGTTAAAAATTTTCGGGGGAAGAAAAGGTGAGAGTGTTGTCAATAGTTAAAAGTTCTGTAGTCAAACCAAGCTTGTAGAAGTCCAGAAAAGAGGTCCAGAGCTCTGTGTGTTCCTTGGCGGTAGCTGCTCCAGGCCTCCAGCTGCTCCCTGCAGCCTGCTGTGAGGCTCTGCTGTCTGTGTTGGCTCAGCCAGATTTTGCATTGTTATTTAGCCTGTGTTCCTGTCACTTCCTGACCATGGCCTTTCTGCTCCTTCAGATAGCAATTTGGATGTCATCCATCCTTCTGTTTTCTGATCATAACCATCTTGTGAGGTGCAAACACTTGCTGTTTAGCCAAAAGAAAGGGGAAAAAAAAGGGTAAGGTATAATGCAGATTCGGGGGTATTTGTTTACAAGACCAGAAAACAGAAACAGTGACAGCTGTTAACAGCTTGAAAAAACTCTTGGTAGTGGTTCCTTACCAGAAAAATATGTTCAACCTTTCCCAGTTTGGCCTTATGTTCTTTTTTTTCCCAAGCTGTTTATTAGTAAGACTAAAAGGATGATGACAGATTGGTTTTGCACTAAGCCATGTGTGAAAGTGTCTTTAAAAAAAATATCCCTGGTAAAATTCCACTAAATATATTTTAATGTCTCAGAACAAAACTTTACAGCTCAGTGTCACCAACAATTAGAAATTTCTTGTGCTAGTACATTTATTTACTTAATCCAGGCATTGCAAGAAAGGTAAATGATATTTCTGTTGTAGAGACAAAGCAGCTGAAATACCTGATGAACCTGTTTGAAGTCATGCAGGAAAGTTTTCCAAAGTCACGCTTGTCTGTGAATTCAAGCAAACACAGTCAGGACACCGATAGAACGTGTGCTTATTTTCTTAATAGAATAGGGGACTTTTTTACTTGTTTGTGGGTTTTGGTGATTTGGGTTTTTTGTTTGGTTTGGGGTTTTTTGTCTGAAGTGAGGGAAAAAGGTCTTCTGCTTGTCTATTGTTAGTATGAAATGTCTTCATAAATTTGTGAGCTGTGTCAGTTATATTTTGGTTTGTTGGGTTTTTTGAAAATTCTGTGTAGCTGACTTTCTAATCTGAGTTTAAAATTTTAAGTGTAGCTTTGCAGTGTCACAGGTGAAATGGCCAGAATTTGGAAGGTAAGTTCAAAGCCATCCTGATTCTGGTAGGAGTTTGTTTTTCTCCAAAACTGGATTTCTCATCTGTTGGATAGATGAGCCCTTGCACATCAGAAAGGAGAGAGAGGGACTACCCTGCTAAAACAGGTTCCAGGGTTACAGGAGTGAGATTGGTGTGTTAGGAGTCAGGGTGGTCGTTAACAGCCTGCAGACAGGAGAGTGCACATGCCAGTCGCTGTCCATGCACAGGCCAGGTGTTAACAAACTCACCTTGGTGTAGCAAGTCAGCGTACGGAACTGAACCCCGAAATCGCTTTATATATTTTATGAGTGTGGTACAGGTGGAAATGTGCGTGTGAGCTGCACTTCACCTCTTAAGCTGATGGCTTTTTCAGTTGTAAACTGGTAATTTCATTGAGAAGCATTTTAGAATTGGTGGTATTAATATTGAATAATAATACTGAACAGACAGAATAATGGCATATTATTTAGGATTCTATAAGTAATCAACAGCCTGAATAATAATTATCATGGTTATGTGTATTGTATGCCAAGTATTGCAGTTGGTTTATTCTTACTGGTACATTTGATGTATTTTAAAATCTTGACTATGCAGAGCTTTTAGAGGCAAGTACTTGGGCCCTCTACTGATGATTTTGAGAATAGGAAAAGCTGCCCTGCAACATCGAAATACTGGCATGATGGGTCTTTTGGAAAAAGGAAGATAAATGTAACCAGAGTCTAGAACGGTTCTGTTTAAACTGAGCCACCCCCTCATTGTTTTTAGACGTATCGAAAAAACCCCGACTCTAAGCCCAAAATCATAGTTGCATTAAAAACAAACAACCCTGTTTTGAGATGATGTAAAATAAAATCCATTGAAAGATGAAGTTGGCAAAAAGGCTCTATCCCAATGCCTTTTTTTTGGCTTATGTTTTTTAACACAACCTATTTGAAATGTAGTGCATTCTGTATTCAGGCGGGAGCCATAACAAAGTTTAACCTAAGGGCAAGTTGCTGATAGTAACACTTGCCAAATCTTCTCTGAAGCTTTGAGAGTCAGTCGAGGAGGTCTTTTACAGTCAGGCAATCAGGCAGTCTGACTGCAAGTGTTGTTGATGTGCTTAATTCTGAGAAGCTGCTCGAAAGTGTCAAGTCTCTGAGCACTGCTTGGCATTGCTTTCTCCTTCATTTGTGAGTATGTCAGAGAACATTTTGTGATGTTTTTCCAAGTGTTTGATTATAATGTGAGTTATTGAGTCTAGAGCTGTTTATTAGGAATTGACCAGTATCATATCTCTTGTACACCACTGATTTCTGTGTAGTGATATTTTAGTCGGACGGTGGTGTTACTGCACCACACTTGCAGCTTTTTAAACCCTGGTTAATAAATCACGTCAGCTTTTCATTACCTAATGTATATTTACAGTGCTTTGAAAATCTGAAGTGTCAGGCAACCATCCCATCTGAACTTTCTGAGGTGAGCCAGTACAGGAGCCTTGCAGAACACTGTGATGAGAAATGATGTGATACTGCATCCGAGTGATACTGATATATAAACATAAATATAATGTATGAGGGGCAGGAGTTAGGAGATGAACAGTATCAGGATTGGCTTTATACTTCTGAAGTCCATGCTTCTGTTATTCCTATTACCAATATTCCTAAAACAAAACAACTTTTTAGCAACCCTCTTGTAAATGTGTATCTGCATTAGCATAACACTAGTGCAACATTTACTGCTTTATCAGCTTCCCTCCAGAGTTCTGGTCCTCAGAGCTCAGCCTCCTCACAGCTTCCTGCATCCTGCTTAAACCTTATTTTTCCTCTGAAAAAGGGCGACCTCATCCAAACCAGGTTTGGAAGTGGTCCCTGGTGCATGCTGTCCCCCAGACTCTGGCAGGGTAGTTCTTGGCCTGATCCACAAACAGATTAATGAGTGTTGGACAGATAGCCAAGCAAGAGTGCCTTGGCCAGAGGCTTGACTCTTTGCCAGGCTGCATAACTTTGCACTAAAAAGTGTAGCTGTGGAGTCACTGCACTGCTTCTTTGGTGTTTCCAAGATTCCTGTTGTTCTTTTCCATGATGTCATGAACTGATTGTTGCAACGCAAATTTGGCAGCCCTTGTCAAATCTGTCTCATAGTAGAGCAGGGATTGAGGTGCATGGCCAGAAAATTCAGTAGCAGAGAAATTATTTTTAAAAAGTCATTAGTTTCTGAATAGCAGAGTTCTGCTGTGCCTTGGTACTCACTAATAAATGAATGTGGCATGTCTGTCAAAATAAGAGCACATGAGGACCTGTGAGACAGGAATAAAGCAGAAATGGGTGTATGATAATTAGGGCTGCATGATTCAGTACACTGAAGGACGCCAGAGCTCGGGAGATCCCAGGTTGAAAGTTTTCCTTACATTTCTTTCAATAAAGAAACCAGTGAAAGTGGACTTCGCAGTCTTTGTGCATTATTGCTGGGTGTATCCATAACAGCAGAACTTACAATTTTGAGTTCACTGCTCTTTACCTCTCTTCCTTTTTCACTTCTTTTCTTTTCTTGTTTTTCCCTTAATTTTATTTCCTTAGATCTAACTGGCTAAAACCGTGCTGTGGGAGACGAGCAGCTGTGTGGCAGGTATTTTTGCTCAGTGCAAGTCTCAACAGTTTCCTGGTAGCCTGTGTAGTATTGGTGGTGATTCTTCTGACTCTGGAACTCCTAATAGATATAAAGCTTCTCCAGTGTGAGTAGGAGGATTTTTTTTTTTGATACTTANTTTGATGAAGTAAAGGCTTAACTTCTTGCTGGGAGGTTTTTGAAGGGGGTGGATGTTTGGGATGTTTTTTCCCTACCATTTAAATGATAACTAGGCTAGGTAAGAAATGTGTTCTTGTGGAACCCTGGTATGGTGAAGTCAGTCTCTTCTTTATTATTCTGACCAGAGCTAGGTCAAATAACAAATTCAGTACAGGACAAATTTTCAAAGGGTGCAAGCAAAGCGTACATGCAGAGATTCACATGTGTTGTCATTTGTACTTGAAACACTCTGTCCTTTACAAACATATTACGTATGCACAGAAGAAAAATCTGTGCATCATTAATCTCTGATACCCATCACATGTGGATAGACAAAAATGATGAACATATAAAAAGTAAATAGGGTACTTGGTGTTAACACTCTTACTAATTTACTTCTGCTTGAGTGGATCGGAATTGAAATTACAGCCCTCTAGCTTGTAATGTACTGAAATGAGACAGATTTTCCTTCTACTTTGCTAACACACTGTGAGTCAAATAATGGCTTCAATGGAGTTTTGTTTTATCTGAATTCACTCTACACAGGTTCCACAAGGGACGTTTTAATGCTGCTGCTGTTTTGCTTCTTAATTCATCTTTTTTCTCCTACTGTTCTTTTCCTCCATTGCACCCCTCTTTTTCTTTTTTTTTTCTTTTATGATACAAGGTTGAAAAGACCACAGATAACACCTGCACTTTCCCCTCAGCTGAATGTTGAGGAGCGGCCTCTAGTATCTCCATGTGATCTCAGATGTGTTGAAATAGCAGCTGGGGTTCAGGCAATCCCATAAATGCAAGAGTACATAGCACAAAAGAGTGTCTGGTGTCTCCCGTGGCAGCTTTAAACTGAGCAAACCAAATTTTTTTTCTGTCAAAGTCCTTTTACTGCTGCAATTTGTCAATTGACTGTAGTAGAGTAAAGGGTCAGATGTTGAAGTTGTATTAAGTTGAATTTAAAGGACTTCATTGATAATTGCAGCCGTTTCTTGAACTCTAAGATGAATAAATGACTGTGTGTCATTTCATGCTGTTGCTCCCCATTTCCACCCGTCTGTCTGCACTGCACGCACTGTTCAGGGCATGGCCGCTCAGCTGTTACTTTCTCTGCTCTCCGGTCACTCACCATTTTTGGATGAGGAAGCCCAGGATTTGGACAAGTCTGCTACTTTCAAAAAAGTCAGGAATGCTAAGTGTGGATATAAGGCCCGAATGAGGAAGAAACTTTCAACAATATTTATTGGAGTGTCACATGTTTCTGTTCATGTAGAGAATTTTCACTTCGTGTGGAGACAAAGGGTTTTTAAGACTGTTGATTTCTCTGAGTTTTAACAGTTTTGGTTACTCTCCTCTGGAAGCAGCCATTTTGTCACTGTTTCTTTTCTGAAGAACCTTCTAAAGAAAGCTTTACTTTAGGAATCATTGCTCCCCTACGTGTCTGGTGCATGTGACACTGCCGAAAGCTCTGCAGCTTACACCTTGTGCATGACCTGCAGGTGTTTGGTTAAGCCAGGTGATTTCACTGTTCAGAGGTGGTCCCTGCCTGGATGGATTTGCTCAGGACCCATCCACTTGTGTTACTACTTTACATTTTAACTAATGAGCCTTGCCATGAGGCTTTTTGCTTTCACCAAGTTTGAATACCTTCTATCTTGTTTTAAATCAGTTAGAGACTGTCTCAGTGAGGCTGATCTAAGTATTCCAGTTGTGCCTTGTAAGGGATGTGTATCACTTACATTAAGGTTTTGAAAAGCCATTACCCATAACTTGGTTTCTCAGAAATGTAATTACAGTTTTAAAGGGTTCCTTATTCTTTATAAAACCAAGCAGTGCATTAGGATACCTTACAGCACATCACTGCCAGTTCTGTCTGTAATAAGAACTGCTAATGCATGCTATAGACTGTAATAATTCAGGAAGCCTCCCTTTATTAAAAGAAAACCAAACCAACCAACCAAAAAAAAAATCACAACAAAAGAAACCTGGTGTTTTCTTTTAGAGTATAGTTCTTCTCGCCTTCTTTCAGTGTAGTCTTCGGTTGCATGGTGCACTTCTCCCATGTACAAAGCTGTTGGTTTCATAAGTCAACACCACATTTGCAAACTGTAGGACACATACCTGAAAAGGTCAGAGACCCTTTGGGGTATTTTAGTGCCAAGTGTATTCATACCAGAATTAGAAACCTCAGAAAGCAAGGGACATATAATAGGTCTTTCGTTTTAGGTCTCTGTTCTGTAATCAAGTTATTTAAGTCTTGTCTTCAAAGCTCCTCACATGCAGTAACAAAATAACATCGCAATTCCTTGTGATGTTTTGCAAAAGCAGAAATAGATTACTATTAACTCACTTGCACCTCATTTAAATAAGAAAAAGAGAGTTGTGGCAGGTTCGTCGTATGCCTCAGAAATACAGGCCACGCTATCCATTCCTCATCTTCTGCAGTTTTGGGGCAAAGGAGCTCCGGAAATGATATTAGTGCTGCCCTGGTTCTGCAGTCAGCTGCAGCAGGTGCGTGTGTGGAAGGCAGCAGCCCTTGCAGAGGGTGGGGGTGAGAGGCTGCGCTCGGGCTGAGCTCTGCGGAGCCGTGCATAGGAAACGGCTCCGTGCTGCAGCAGCGCTCGGGAGCCACCAGCAGCACTGCCCCTGCATTGTGTCTGCCAGGAAATCGGCACCAACATCCACTGAGAGCAGGTGCTGCCCCTGCCAGCTTCTGCAGTGCTCGCTCAGGCTTTGGCAGGAGTTTCCGTCCCAGATTCGTGGTTGCTGTATCTTCTCCTGTCGCTGGGGGGCAGCTGGAGCCTTCTATGTCAGTGGAGCCCCGCTGGAAAAACCGGGTGCGAAGGGTTTCCGTTCTTTAGGCCGGAGATAGTGCCTTAGGAACCGTATTACATTGTATATTGCCGATTAATATGTTCCTTAATAATTTATATTCTTTTGTAGTTTGCCGATTTGTTTCATCTTTAGGTAGTTCCTCCACTGCAGGGCAGCAAATGCTCTCATCAAGCCCCAAAAGAGCTTCAGCAGTCAGATTTCCAGTGGCAGGGCATACTCAGTTTTATTTATATCCTGGTTTCTTCCTACATCCTTCTCTTCTCCTTCCCATATTAATCGATTCTGATTTTAAAATACAATTCTTCGTTTAGTGTGCGCCCTGTATGCTCTTGGGATGTAGTTAAGTCTGCCACAGCCCTGCACTTCTATGCACACAGCCACTGCTTGCCTTACACAGTCATTCTCTGACACTGCAAGAGTGCACAGACTGCTCTGGTCTGTCTGCTGTGGAGATGGTAGACTCACAAATACCCTGCAGGAAGGAGAGAATGTTTGCTCTTCATTCCCTTAGTCCTTGGGAGCATATGGGAATAGGAATTGTTAGCAGTTCAGTAAGTGGACCCTGTCAACTTTCTGCGTTTTTCTGTCAGCATGAAATGTATTTTGAAGCCCATTTTGAGCATGAGTTTTTAAGCACCTGTTCCAGACAAATTCTGATCATCTGAGCTGAATTGTCAAAGACTGAACACAAGGAAAAATGCGAGGATAGTAGAGCATTCTGTTTCCTCACTGAGTCGTAGATCTGGATTTTTAGGTACACAGGAATTAGTCACACATCTTGTACTAAAGCAGCATGTGGGGTGAGAACATGAAGCAGTGGCAGAGCATCAAAGACCTGAGCTGTGTCTACCATTGCTTACCAGCAGCAGGATCTGTTAAAGCTCCAGTGAAGAGCTGCTAACATGGTGAATGAGGGTGAGCAGCTGGCAGGGCTGGAGTTCCATGTCCATTGCATCCCATCCTCTTTCTGGTACTTCCATTGCAAAATCTCAGAAAGCAAGCTTTACCATATGTAATTTGTGGCAGTACTAATTATGCTAAACCTAAGTTGCGCTCTGTTACTGTAATGACCCTTCGTTGTATTATGTTAATTGCAGTTTCAAGTGCTTCCCAGTTTGCAGGAGTAATTCACTGGATCAGCCTAGTCATCCTCTCTGTTTTCTTTTCAGAGGTATGTATAACCAAAGTCTTTCACCACATACAGAACTGCAAAGTATTTAGATGTTGTCACTGGAATTAGCAAGACTTTTACAGTAGTTTGACTGTAAATAATGTAGCACAGTGTATTTTAAGGGAAAAAACAAGCAAAAGTGTACTGTTGCTGCTTCCACTTAGCAAACTAAAAAATGTTCAGATTAGCACTGTGTATCAATTGCTTAGAACTGGTAAGGAAACATGGAAGGGAAGATACTGCCTTACAAATTGTAATTGGAAAGCTGCAGAAAGAAATAATTATCTCTGAATCTACAGGCATTGAACAGGATAGCTTGATCCATTTGTTATCAGTGTCACTGGGTATAAAGTACAGAATTTAGATGAAGATACGTTCTTCAAGAATAAAGATCCATGGAAGTTTTGTACAAAAAGATCTGTTTTGAGAATGGAGTTATCTCCTCTCACAGTTTATTAAGGTTATATATTCCAGGTTGCTGCATACGGACCTAGTCAGAGGATGAAACAAATGGTGAATTTCTTTGCCAAAATGTATATGAAGGCATGCACTGGAAAAAGCTCTTGTCATGATGTAACAAATGACCAACCTGGGATAATCTACCTTTCTGAGCTTTCAGCTTTGTTCCAGAAAGAAATTACTGGTATTGAGACATTTAGACTGCTCTTGAAATATTTCAAAATATTTTTATTGCTATTTTTCAGGTTGTAGTATGTTACTTGCCACAAAAACAAGTTTTATGTTTGTTAAGTTGGAAGACAGCTTGGACTTAAATATTTTAAAATATTTTTTCTGGTTCCATGGGAGAAAATATAATCCAGAGATGTCTGTTAATTACTTCATCCTATAGGAAATTCAGATAGTTACAAGGTGAAGGTTAGAAAACATCAATTATAAAAATCGATTTAGTGGATCACTTGTACTGAATTCATACTCATCATAGATTATTGATAATTTCCATGGTGCTTCTAATGAAATACATATTATGTGTATTATTTTGTATTTCTCAGCAGGGTTTCTGAGCTGGTGGTGTCAGTGGGTGCTTTCTGAAAGGATTGTTTGATGGGCAGGCAGGGATCTCCTGCTGCTCTGCATCCCATTTGTGTGAGTCCTGCTGCACTCACACAAATAGGTCCCATTACTGGCCCCATCCTTTGACAGCGGTGGCAGGCTGTAGGTTTCCATGTAAGATGACTGAAAATAATCTCTGAACAATTAAAAGAACACGCAGTCTTTCCTTTGTGAATTGCATATCCCAATTCCTAAAGACCTAGGTTTGCTAGATGGTGTCCATTCCCTTTAAAGAAATACTCTCCCCTCCAGAGTCTTTCCTCAGTGGGGATTAGCACCCTGGAGCTCCTGTAATCCTGGGCTTCCCACTAGTATCAGCTTATAACTGCTGCTAGCAGCATGGCTGCGCAACCACGCTGACCCCTTTGCCTTCTGGAGCTGCTTTCACCAAGAGCCTCTCCTGTGCTGCTGAGTTCCCGCTGCTGGACTTCAGTCTGCACCTCTGTTGTCATTCCCTTGCAGGACCAGCACTCTGCTCACCCCTGGGCAGTGCCTTGCTCCAGTGTCCCTCCCTGCGGGCACAGCTGTTGTTGGGCTCTTTGTGGCACTGCAGACACATCCTCGAGGCCGGGGCTCCTCTGGCTCAAGGAAGGAATTGGTTCTTTCAGTTCTGCTGGGACTGGGTACCCTCCAAGCAGGAAAAGAGCAACAGAAGTGTTTCACAGAGCCAAAACAGATTCCCTGACTCACAGTCCTCATTTTGGATCTGTGGTGCTTTTCTCTCTTAATTAGATACTTAGGTAACTGCTTTGTCTACTTGCTGTTCTCATTTATTATAAACTTATCACTCACTTCATTATCTACTTCTGTCTTCTAAAGTGGCTTCCTTCACCCATTTGATTATGGTTTGAATTTCGATCAAAGAAAAATGAGGCCACAAGACAGCCATGTGGGGTGCACAGACCAGGGTAGATTTTTGGATATGAGTTCATTTGGCAACTCAGAGGCAGAGGTGGCTCCACAGAGCAGCTGGATGTGCTTCAGAGACCACCAGTCTGGGAAAGAGTTCAGGTGTAGCTTACCTGCTGGGTTTGCTGGGGTTGACCTTGTGCCAGGTTGGGTTCATGTTGAATTGTGTCTGAAGAGAGCAAAAACAGAGGGGGTAGCATTTTCTGTCATCCAAATAATTTTTTTTCCAAGAGGTTACAAAATACTGAAAAAATTGTAAGTGGCTTTTTTTTTTATCCATCCTTGTTTTATCTACTCCTTTGGTCCTTTCAGAGGGTATTTGCCCTCTGATTCCCATACCATGAGTCAGCTGTCTTTGGGATCATTTTTTGAGTGTTACAGTGAGATTCTGCAATATGTGACTGTTCATGACAGGATGATAGTCCAGAGATGCACGGGTTTAATTAGTTTACCTGGATATAACAGGCAACTGCTGAGGATTCATGAGTCCTTCAGTCATTGTTTTTCTACTCAAAGCAAGGATTGAAGATCTCTGGTGTTCAAGAAGGGTTGTTTCCCTAGCAAGTACCCTGTTCTAAATTTGGATGTTTACTGTTTATTCTGTAATTTGGTTCCCATTAGTTGTAAATATGTACACAGTTCTTCAGAGAAGCCTCAGCTTAAAGAACAAATGAAGTTGTAAAGGCTTGTTAGGACCCATAAAACTTTCAGCACAAAATCTGAATATGACTGATTAAAGGTGGTGCTCTCAAAGCATTGCAAGTAATTGCAGTGGAGTTGAAGTTAAACAGGCACTGGCTTTTTGCTTGGTTAAAATGAGGGGGCTAAACATGCTAGCAGCTGGCAAATGCCACCGGAACAGCTGCCAGCAGAGCTAAGTGGCTGCTCTTGCAGCATCTTCCTGCTTTCCCTAGGCGTGTCTTACAGCCACAAGCCTTAAGGGCACTTTGTTCATTTTATACTCTCTGTGTACTCTGCTGGGAAGTCTGTGGCTTTCCAGCATTAAAATAGCCATATTCAAGTGAAGTGTGTATCACCTTTCTTTGCTTTTTTCCAGGTATTTGAACAGGATTTACTAGTGGTTTGTCTCTGCCCACATACATCACTATGATTTGTCTGTGCACCAAATGTTACCCTGATGTTAAGACAGAAGAGAAGAGAGGCACTGGGGGGAAATCCCAGTATCAGCAGCAAGGCAGGGCTGGGGTTGCACCCTCTCATGAGGGCAAATTCAGGCCTTGGTATTAGTTGGTTGAGGAAAGGAAGATGGGGAATGTCACAGAGTTTTGGTTAAGTGGATTGAAGTCTTCTCTTCACAGTTCTACCTCATTGCCACAAGTACTGTGGCTGACGCAGTTCGTCACACACACACAAACACACACTCACACTTTGATCAGAAGTCATGAACTAAAAACTAAGTTTATTTAAAAGAATCGGACTCCATTATATAGTATTTCTACAAAGGCCAGGGATTGGGGGAGAAGGTCGACACCTCTCCCCATCCCATTGGTCGAGACAACTGTCCATCAGCTGTCCATATCCCTAAGAACAAGAATGAAAATTTTCCTTGAAACTACAATAACATTGGCCAGTGTTTACAGACCAACGCATGAGAAAAAAACCAAAACATGAAACTGTGAAACAGAAGAGAAGGCTGAAAAATCAGGGTGACATCGTGGCTGTTGCTCAGTTCTGCTTTTCCCCTAGGACTGATGAGTCAGATTCTGTGTGCAAGATGGAGTTCCTTGATATTGGCTGTTTGCATTGCTCTGTGTGTGCTTCAGCCAGCCCGGCACTCAGGCACTCTGCTGAAAGGAGGCACTTGAGGGTTTCCCTGCAAGGAACAAGTCTTGTGTACCGAATCGCAGCTTTTTTCTGGCATCTGTGTCTAAGAAATGAGCTCTCAGATTGAGTAGAGTAAGTCTGGGCACCCAAAAAAGAAAAGCATCCTGAATGGCAAAACTAAGTAAAAATGTCATTCTTTTAACAAATTCATAATTTATGTTACAGAAACTCAGGTATGTTACTTTTTTTATATTGTTTGTGAGCTTCAAAGAGCTGAGAGGAAAGATAATAATCTTCTATTAATCTTCTGTAAGCTGTGGTTTCTCTTCTGCTTGTTTACTTTTATTCCACGTACACACAACTTTTCTCATGGTGCATAAATGCACTTCATTGCTGCATGTTTTGTTTTTTAAATGAATTGAGTAGTCGGGTCTAGGAACAAAGGTACGGGTTTTATATATTAATATGACTTATAAAGGCAAATTTAGGCTTCTTTCTTTGCTAATGTGTATAAAATAAATTTTAATATACTGGGAAATTTCTTTACTAAGCTGTTTTCTGGCTTCACAAAGAAGTAGTTACCATGGAAAATGGTCCTGTAAAGTTCTGGGAATCTAGCTGGACATCTGCCTGAAATGCCAGTCTGCCCATTTCATTTCCAATAGTATACCTAACCTACAGTGTGCTCTAGCTGTGCTTTCATCTCTTGGTAGTGGCAGTGCAGCCCCTCCTACAGCACGTTTCAGAGAGAAGTGTTAGTGCTTGTGTGACTGCCCAGAGGGAACTTGTGATGCAGGGCTGCCTAAGCCTGGTGCCCTGGCCACTCTGCACGTGTGGTAGAGTCTCTGGTGAGCCGTTCCCATGCCTGAAAAGCCCTTTTAAATCTGTACTGAATTGACGGTTGAAAACTCATTGATTTTCCTCATATGCTAAGAATCAAGATTGTGAGAGTATTGGGAGAACATAAGAAGATGCAGAAGTGCAGAGTTAGCACAAAGGTGCATTTGGGTATGTGATGTCCTGGTGGTATTAGTGAGAGGGAGCAGTGTGTTCGTATCTGTTCATGGCACCAGGCTTTGGCAGGGAATGATTTCTGTGGCACCACGAGCTGATGGAGCCCCAGCAGCTCCAGAATGCAGGACATGGGTGTGGGTTGTACTGGATAATGGTGACCTGGGGTCTGTAGTTTCAGACCTTGGTTGAAGAGAAGCTGTGTGAGGAGGGTGCCTATGCCCTGGAAGCAGAAGGATGTGTTGGTTTGAGCATTCCAGCACATTCCTCTGGGCTCTGGTGGCCTGGGGACAGCGTGTGCTAGGACAGCTCATGCAGTAGCTCGGTACCAGCACACCAGGAGATGGCAAAAGAGGATTCTTCTAAGGACTCGATGAGCTAAGGCCTCTGTGGAGTGACCCAGATGAGAGGGGTTATAAATGACAGATTGGCTACAAGGTGTTCTAGAAAGCTTTCAATAAATATTTGGTCTTATGAGATATGTCCAAAAGGCAAAAGCTTAATCTACAGTTTCTGGAGCCTCTGTAACAGGTAGATAAGTTCTGCGGCAGAGGAGGGAAGGGAGGGAGGGCTTTTCTAAGGACTTCTTTTCCAGCCTCCTCCATCCTATCTCCTGCCCAACCCCTACCCCATCTTGAAATGCAGAGTTATCCTCCTTTGCCTCATGCTGCTGGGCCAGCTTCCCCTCCTGTGCTGCCTCCTGGTGATTTCTTCACACTACAGAGGGATTTGACGCAGTGACTCACTGAGCAGTAAATTCTATATTAACTGTGCAAGCAGAAAAGTACTTAGAATTACCTAATGTACCGTGCAGTCAGCTGACAAATGCAGATTGTGGGAATTCATACAGCTGGCTCAGCAAAGGACTTGGCCAAGTTTCCCTACAAAATCAGAGAGAGAACCTGGAGCATCACACAGTTCGTCATAAACTTCACTGCAGACAGTTAATGTGCAAACAATTGTGTGCCGCCAGGAGACTTGGTCAATTTTGAAATTGAATTTCTGTCTGAAGAATGGTTTAAAATTTTATCTGGGTTACTTCCGCTTAGAGAAGTTAACAGAACTGTTCAGTCATTTGCCTTTATTAGTGCACTGGACAGACTTTTATGTAATAAATTAGCTTTTAGTGGAAGAAAAATGTATTTCTGATACAACTAAAAAATATGTGTTAAGAACTTCCTATTAAAAGATTTCCAGTCAAAAAACATTAAAGCTTGCTTTTCCAAGTACAAAAAACCAAGCTGGCAGTACTTTCCTTTAACAGCAAAGTGCTCACACTGATACTTAATGCTTTTTTTCAAATCTGTATTCAAAAATGCAGAATGCCTGTGGTGTAATGCAAAACTATGTGTGTGCATTTGCTACATGCCAGCACATCAGTAGGAAACAGCAAGGCTACTCCAGTTTTTCCCTTTTTCTTGTACATTCTTGTACTTAAAAATAAATGGTAGAGTTGTGACTAACAGTGGTTTTGTCTGTGATGAATATTTTACAGTTGCAATTCTCTTTTAATTCATATGCAGCTCTCAGTTTGGTCCTTGAACAGTAGGTAGGAAATTTCCTGGATTATTAATTTGTCTCTGTGTTTTTTCAGATTCTGCCACAGGTCCGCACTTTTAAAGTTCTATACAGAGACAGTGTAGAATCAGATGGAATATATAGGTATTTGTTTGAAACATATTTTTGTTTCAAACTGATTGCATTGGAAAAATACTAAAATATTGTATATAAGAAATATCATTTGCAGTCGAAGTATTTATTATACTGGGAGGTACCCAGTACAGTCCAAACTTCTTTGGTTCTACCTCTTCTGGGTGAGAGCTGTGGCAGTGGCAGTGGCTGTTCTCCGTGCCATGGACACACAGAGGCAGTGTGGGGACAGCCGGGCGGGTTTGGAGCTGTGCAGGCACAGGCTGCCCCAGGGGCCCCTCAGTGGCCAGCCTGGGCTCGCTCGGGTCACCAAGGACCGGCTGCCTTGCCTGGCTCTTGGCACCTCAGTGGTGAAGGGGTTTTTTAAGAGTCACAGTGCTGGTGCACAGCTTGAAGAGCTTCTGTATAGAATAATAAGCTTACCCCCAGTTGTGCCCAGCTGATTCTGAAGGGTGCACCTCTGGGATGGGAGGAGCTGGCTTATCCACCGTTACACTCACCTTCCTACAGTGTCTGCTCTGGCTGAGAGCCAAGGTGCTGATTGTCTGGGCATGCCTTACTGGACCCCAACAGCCAATCCTGCATTAAATGTCTGCCAAGTAGACTTCCAGTCACTGCTGACTTGTGCTGATTCACAGCAGCAGAGTGACAATGAAAACATTGGTGCTAGCTTCCAGCCCTTGGAACTGCTCACACCCATTAACATGGCAGTAGCACAGTCTGATTTAAATGCTGCAGTCAGGAATTAAAAAGGCAGGGAGGAAAATCCATTTTACATTCCCTCACCAGTCCGATGTTAAATCATATTTAGGGTTGTGAGGTGGTGTTTCCGTTTTCTTTGTGCAAATATGCTTCATTTTGGTGAAAATACCTTTGTGCACACCTGTCCAAAGGAAGGAAGACTTTCACCCTCAGTTTCTGTAAGGGTGTTAAGTGCTCAGACATCCTGTATTAGTTGGTCATGGACCTAGCACTTCATAAATACTGCCTAAGCATAGCAGAGCATGAGCTGTGCTCTCAGCAGGGTGGCTGTAGGAAAGGTGGTGCCCTGAGCTTTATAGAAGGCTCTGCTTGTCCTCATGTGTTTCTGCAGGGCTTCCTGCTGTGGAACCTGTGTGGACCCCAGGTAACTGATACAGCTGGACTGGTGGGCTCACAGGTAACTTGGACTTCAGCATTCTGTGCAGCTCCTCAGTGGGGAATTGAGGGAGATGCTGGCAGAGGAGCTGGGATGCTTTTGCCTGGCAGAATTCAGCTCGGGCTGAGCTGAGGCTGCAGGAGTTCCTTGGCTGGTCAGCAGCACGTGTACTTACACCTTGTGCCTATGTCACATCACATCATGCTGGCCAGTTTGGGGTCATTAAGGGACTTGAGCATCCCTTCCTCCACATAATAAATAAACCTTGAGGATATAGGTTGTTATGGAAGGAGTCTTACTCCCATGCTGCATTTGTAAAGTGCTTTGGAAGTACAGTGTTCTCAGAAGTACAGACCAGCAGCATAGGAAAATCTTGGTGTCTCTGTAGGGTATCATCTTTTTTTGTAGAGGAGAGAGGACGCTGAATTTTGTCTTCTGGCGCATGCCTCCCTCTCTCAGCCAGCCTTGGCCTGTGCCTTTGCATACCCCATTTCTGAGAGGCGCTGGCTGCTTCACTCTCCTGCTCCTTGTGCTGTGAGGCTGGGCGCTGGAAGCGCCATCTGCCCCGCAGCAGTGTCTCCCTGGGCAAAGCAGGGCTAAGTGCTGTTATGCAGGTTTGCAGTGCCAGGAGGATGGAGCACAGTCATCACAGGCCACCTGAGGCAATTGGGCTCGTGAAGGTTGGCAAAACCACACATAGGAACACTACTGGACAGTTCAGCGTTGTTCTGTGGTTAGGTACTGCTGGTGTGTTTGGCATAAATTCAGAGCTGCTTGGGATTTAATATTTGTACTTGTAATGGAGAGGAGATACATGTATTCATCAGAGTCACTTTCTTCTGCCCAGTCCTGGACATGGTCATCCCTCACAGGTAGGCCTGCTGAGCACTAAGTCATTCTGCTGCTCTTTATTGGAGAAAGTAGCATTTTGGTGGTCTTTGTAAGGCTCCCAGCTGCACGTAGACCTCTCATGTCTGTCAGAATCTGACCTTGTTGCTGTTGGCAGGAAACATCCCTATCAATTAGGCTTTTCTGTGAGTTCAGTATCAATCGCAAGTTGACTGATGGAATTCTTTTTTATTGTATCTTCTGAAAGCCAAATTAGAAATTAGGAAGGGTGCCATTGGATTTTTTATGGGAATTCACCATTGGTTCATTCTGTATTCTTTCTTTATTCCTCTTTTTTAGATGTTGAGGCTACTTATTGCTGTTTCGCTTCATAGAGAAGGATCACAGAGATATTTTTCTCCTTTATCCCATGACTTTCTGGGATCTTGGAATAAAGCAACTACCTTCGACTCCAGTGAAGAGCATCTGCTCTTCAGGCTGATAAAATGTCAGTACCTTTAGGCATCAGGACAGGACAGGGTCTCTTCTCTTAGAAAATCAGTAAACACTGGCATATCAAAGATGGCCAGAAAAGAGAATTTTCCCCTATTCTGACTGAGGGGGCCCCATGGTGGATCATATATAGGCTTGAGTCAGGAGGGTGGAGAGAGTTGGTAATCTAAATCACACAAATCTGAAAGCAAAATATTAGGAAGATGGAAAACTGGTGAGCATTTGAACTTGGAACCCGTTTGTGGAGGTTTTAGTAAGTCAATATAGTGGTTGGGAAGCAATATATGCTTTTTTAATATCGAAATTTAGCTATTTCTAGAGCGTGACTATTATTTAGAAGAAATGTGTGATGCTTAAATAATACAAAAAATTATTCCCTAAATAGGTAAAGGACTAAACATTTATCTAAGACTGCAGTAACATTCATAATCTTTTTTCCCCCTAATCTGTTTTACTAGACTATTTTGAGGATTGTGGTCCTTGGCATATGGGATTACATTGAAAACAAAATAGAGGTAAGCTCTCTCTTGGTACTTTTTTCCAGGCAGCCCCAGCAAGACCATGAAGAACTGCTTTGGATGGCTTTGTTATTAACCTGGTGCAATATAACATCTTTCAAGGGAGATAAATACACATATTTTTCTCATTATGCGTTATCCGTAGCTGAGTGATGCAGTGTCTTTTTCTGTGAGAGACTCAGAAGTTTGCAATATTTGAAAATATTTTATGAAGGGAGGGATTTTGGCCTTCTTGCTCTTTGTGTGCCTTTGGTTGTTAGAGCTGTGCTGGTCTAACTGGTGATGCTGCTACCCTAAGATGTAAAAATTTTTACCTGAGTTTTATATCCCTGTTGCCATAATTGAGTCGAAATTAGTTGAGTTAGTTGAATAATTGCATATAGTTTCTTGGTAGTAAGTACTAGTTTGGCAAAAAACCCATTTTTATTGTGAAATTGTTTTCATAAACACTGTAAATAGTACCTCAGATCAAAAATTAGGTAGAATGTGTATACTTTTGTAGCGAAAGTAAAGGAAATTTGTGTGTTGTAAATAATGCATAATCCAAATCTGAGCAGAAATCTGAAGATCGGGAAGGTTAAAAGCTCTTTCTTGATACTGCCTCATAAACCCCTACTGTGCTGGAAGCACCAGAAGACAATCTGGGTGTTCTTGGAGCTTAAGCAATCTAGAGACTTGCATATTTTTGTAATGAAGTAAATTTTAACTTGTTTTGCTAAAAAAATGAAATGGAACTTAAGTAGTAGATTCAGGGTTTCTTATTATTAAGGCTTAATGCAGCAGTTTCTGTTAATTCATTTGGAATAGTGATATTTTTTTACTGCCCATTGAGTGGCTGCAGTAAGAGCTATTTCTTCTCAATACATGGAATTTTTGTACACAGTTCTGAATAAGTAGTTCTTACAAAAATCCATGTCCTGCCTCTTTATGCCAACAGTTAATCAATGGGCCGTGGCAGCCGGGTGGGATCCCAGCAGGAATGAGAACGTGGTGTTCTGTTCTACCCTGCTAGGCCAGTGTGGGACAGACACAGCTCTGCTGCCACTTTGCTCTGAAACACATTTACTAGCTCATTTCTGTCGAATGCTTTGTAGCATTGCTTTTTCTGATCTAATCCCAGTACAGCCAGTGTCACATAAATCATTCCGAACGGTCCCAGTTGTCAAACTCCTTGCAAGCCTCGCTGCCCCATGAAAGTGAGAGCAGGCAATCTTTCTGTCTAGGTGCGCAGCCATTCCCACACGTGTTGTGCAGCCAGGACATGGCCAAGAGCCATCAAATCTCTTGGCTCCATCTTTTTCTACTTGTATTCTTGATCTCTTCATTTAAACAGTAAGATCTATGGGTAGGGACAGCATCTTTTTTTTAGATGACATTATGCCAAGTAACAAGTAATAAATACCAGTGATGATAAAACTGTATGGCTGTAATAACATTTAGACTATCACTTCTCCTTGGGGATTTTGGCCAGTATTTCCAAATACCTTTCTCTCCCCTTGCCTTTCCACCACAGTTTCTCTCTCCTCACCTCATAAAAAGCACTGAGGAATTCTGTTGTGCTACCTAAAAAGGATGCAGCCATTCTGTGGCTTGGCCACTTCTCATATCCCTTCCCAATAGGTACGATAATTGCATTTCTTTTGGGCAAAGAGAGAGTCCTTGAAGATTTCAAAGAGGAATGGCAGGGATATGATTTTAAGGAAAGGTTTGAAAAAAAATGATTTCTCTCTAGGTGTTTGATGGTGCTATCATAATCTTGTCCTTGGCACCAATGGTGGCCTCAACAGTGGCTAATGGCCCCAGCAGCCCATGGGATGCAATCAGCCTTATCATCACGCTGCGGATATGGAGAGTGAAGAGGATCATTGATGGTGAGTGGGGACTCTGTTTGTGACTCCAAGGATTACCTGACAGGCTGAGAAAAAGGGGTTTTAAAAACACAGAAAGATTAGTTGCTACCACTGTTCCTGTCATTGTCCTTTCTCTTGTATTTTGCTAGCACTGAACAGAAGAGTTATGACTCCCATGGAGGGGAGTAGGTCTGGAGATCATGGCTGTATCTCGTGCTCCCTAGGAGCCTTTATAATTGATTGGTTTGTTTTCCTGTTAGGCACCTTCCCATCCTGCAAGGTAAACGCCCTGACCTGCTTCGTATCTCTTGCCACCAGATGTCATTCCTGATTCAGCAAAATAATTGATTCCAGTCTGCTTTGCTGGTATTTGCTGCACCCTCCCCATAACCACACAGCCAGCTCTGTCTTGGGACTTTATTTTCTAAGTTTTTGTTAGTAAAGAAGTTTTATGTCAGATTCCAGGAGGATTTTCTTGCCCTGGGGATTCCCAGCTGGAGGTGCTCTCTGCAGTGCTGTACATCCTGGAAATGAAGTGTATATTGGTGGTGGTTTGTACAGACCTCTGTGGGGATGTACCAGGGAAATGAAAAGGCCCCGGCAAGTTAAGGTTGCAGAGAGCAGTCTCTGTGGCTGGGCCTGGAAGCGAGGACTTTAGTGTAAGTTACTGTGTGCTCAGCAGCTTAGGGAGAAGAAATAAATGAATGGTCATTTTGCTCATGTGTGAAAAATCAGAGCTAAGTTGTTATTTTGGGTTTAAATACCCAGGAAACTGTATTCAGAGTTCACGACAGGTCATAGCCCTCCAACTGAAGCAAAAAAGAAAATGTCAGGATTTTGTGTAGCTTCAGAAAACATTAATTGCAGTATGTATTGACCAGCTTTTCTGATCAGTCTGGGTCTGCTATAGTTAAGACAGGAGCAAAATTTCTAGAGCCATTCAGAAAACATACTGAAAACTGGGCTGTAGCTTGAAAAGCTATAGAAGATAAATGCCCTTTTTGTTTCTTCAGCGTATCTTTCTTAGTCTGCTGTGTCCATTAAGGACTGATTTCTTACCACAAAGTCTAGGAATTAAGTGGTCAGGGCTCTGGAATAGTTTTTTTCCTGAGGGAGCTGTGGTGTTCAGGTTTAGAGGGCATGGGACTGACTCTAAAGAGAAAATCCTCCTACCCAGCAACTCAGGAAATCTGTGGAAAACACTGGGGAGAGTTGTACTAGCGTGGAATCTGGGAAAAGCAGGCAGCATGCATTTCAGTTCAGCCAAGCAGATGGAGGTCTGACCAAACAATATCTAGACACTGCATTTCCTATGTTAGAAATCCTTCCCTGAAAAAAGTACTCTTGTCCTGCTTCTATTAGAAATTCTCCGTTTCTCTAGACATAAGGGAAAGGGTTGATGCTCTTTGGCCTGTAAAGGTTTTCTTTCTGATAAAAAACCAAATCACAGCTGGGTTGCTTTAAGTTTTATTTGTGTTTTCCAGCATATGTCCTTCCAGTGAAAGTGGAAATGGAGATGATGATTCAGCAGTATGAGAAGGCAAAAGTTATTCAAGATGAGCAGCTGGAAAGACTAACCCAGATCTGCCAAGAACAAGGGGTAAAGTTCAGTTATGTCTTTATTTACACATATCTTGTCAAGGCAAATCAAACAGTTCATGTACTTTGCTGCAAGCTGAGCTTTGAGAAGTACCACTGGGACTTGTGCTGTGGGTGACAGGTCTCAGTGCTAAGGAAGCATTAGCTGCAGCCAGGATATTGTCAGCATGGTATTTGTCAAACAGCAGTCAGCTGCCTCTGTGCTGGGCTTGTGTTTTCAGAGGTGAGAAAAACAAATGTGAGCAACAGGAAATAAATGGTTCCAGTCTGTCATTTATTGAATGAGTACAGCTAGCTTGACGTAGCACTAACATACAAAAGCCATTGTTGGAGACTGTAGCTAATATTCCTAGGAAAAGGAAGTGCAGTTAAAAACAAATGAATTTCCCTGCTTTAAATGCAAAAGGCGGCTTCCCTGTAGGTCAGTCAGAGACTCTTGGCAAGCTCAAAATGTTACAGTAGAAGCTTCTAGTTCCTGGAAGCAAGTCAAGATTTAAGACTCTTCCCAGGCCCCCAAATGTTCAGTGATTCAGTCTAGAGGTAAGGGAAGGTGAAGTTTGAAATATCTCAAATGAATATATTTTACATGAAAACAGTGTAAAACCATTTTGGGGGCAATGAGCCAGGAGTTTTTGCCATTTGTCTTATGCAAACGAGTTCTTGAGTAACCTGCTTTAAAGTAGAAAGCAGGGATGGATGTTGAGGCTCAGGATAAGTGAGTGTTGAGGTGACCATCAGACCACAACAGGATGATCCCCAGGTGATTTACTTCTTTGTATCAGTGAAAGGGGAACTATGAGATAGAGTCCAGATAAATCCTGGAGATTTCTAGCTTCAACTACCACTCCTGGCTTGTGGCAGGTACTTTTGAAATACAAAATCATCAGTATTTACGTCCCCATCTGGATTTTTAGGTTTAGGTCCAGGTCTTCTGGATCTCAGCCTAGGATTCTGTGATGAACCGCTGGTGGTGGTGAGTTGCCTTGTCTGTGTGATGCATTAGGAAGAGCTCTAGACACTGTGTCACTTCATAACACTGGTTTTGAGTCACTCATATTAACCATAACAAAGTTCTAAATCTAAGGCTTGGCTTCTGCCAAAAATTACTGTGTGCCAACTATATTATAAGTGTCTTTGGTGGCAAAACTGCAGTCCTCGTCATAACACCTTTGCACGATGATACTTAGTGATTTGNCCCGGTTGTTGAATTTTAACCCATACGTACAACCAGGTAAATGGTACCATTTTACAAGGGAGAGGTTGTCTCTTCACCAAACCCATTAAGCAAATCTGTGATTTCTTGAGTCCCAGTGCAGTATTTTGTCTGTCAGACCATACTAAAGGTCTTGATAGTCATAAATTGTAAAACAGTTTGCTATACAGCCAGATAACACTCTCAATCTCTAAACAATTTTTGGTGTTATTGTTTCATAGCCTGAGTAAAGGTGGGCTCATAATCCCTGGTGGGGTTTAGGAGCAGCTCTTACTGCTCTTCATTCTGAGCCAGGTACTCCTGAATGTGCGACCAGAGTAGTCCTAAATCCGAGCTCTGATGGTTACAACAACCTGTACATCAAACAAAGAAATACTGCATTGGGAGAGGAATAAATCTGAGAAAACAGAGCAGGTTCTCTTGCAGTTTTCAGGTGTCATGTGCTATGGAAAAATACAGTCTATAGAAAGATGACAGCATGCTAATCCCTCTTACTGGCCTGACTTGCTGCCAAACAACTGTCTCAGCTGTATAATACCAGGTAAATGTACTAATTTGCTGCAGCTAGCAATGTAAGACATTGGCATGAGTACTGCAGCCTTTATTTGTAAATTATTAACTTCATAATTCAGTCAAGAACAACTTGTCAGCATTATAATATTCACATTAATGTTGTGTACAACATCTGATGGGGAAAATGACTCTTAATGGTCTTTAATGTCTAAAATTCTGCCAGGTTGTTGCCTTTTCACTTATCATCTTTCCTGAGCTTTCTAAAGGATGGCTTGTTCATGGTGTTTCCATGTGCTTGTCTGTTTTTGAGGAAGGTTTGCCTGCAGCAGTCTGGCTGTGCCCAGACCAGGGCAGGAGGCAGGAGGATTCCAGGCTGCGCTGTCTGAGTGGTGCCAGCTGTGCCAGGGCAGGTGGGTGCTGGGGGCTGCACTGCCCACGTGGCAGAACAGACAAGGCTCCATGGTTCCCTGCAGCCCAGCAGTGGAGGCAGGCACTGATTCACCCTGTGCTGCACCTCTGGGACCACGCTGGTGATTTGTATTTATTCAATAGTTAGAGATGGGGCCGAGAATATTCCTGTTGGAAGGGTTTCCCAGCACTTCCTTTTCTGAGACCCTGTGTTCAGTTTCTTACTGCTTTGCTGCTGCTCAGGCAGTTGGGGTTAGAATTCTCAGGGTCTGGCATATTCTGCAAATGAAATTATCTTGAAAGTTTCAAGCAAAGTATTAATTATTTCATTAGGGGATTTGGGGAAAATAGCCTGTTTTGCTTGGGATTTAAAACAAAAATAATTGGTGGCTGGTTCTCTGAGAAGTCCCATGCTGATCCGAAGCTAGTGCTTAATGCTAGGCAGACAAAACCAGAATTTCTGTTTTAAAAATTAAAAGCAGGAAAGATACAACCTCCCTTCATCTTTTTGAATTCTCTTTCTTTTGTCAGTTGTGGGCTTTTTGACCAGTGATGAGGTATCACAGCTATAAAGTACATTTCCATTCCTGACTGACATTGGGGATGTACTTTTGCGAACATGGAAACTCTTTCCACATGTTGCTTTTTGGCTAGCTGTACACCAGAATATATTTATAAATTATACTTGCACAGACCACCACTTTGTTCTCTGTAGTACCCCACTGCAACTGTTTGGATAGTTTGCTTTTTATTTATTCTCCATTGGCCAAAAAAGAGGTTGTTAAACAGGAATGGAGCATGAAGGATTTCTAAAAATGGATAAAGGTAAAAAAAGTCGCACTGCAGTCACTGTCAAAAATATGCAGAGTATATTGCTGATGGTGTTGTTTTATCAGAATAACTTAAGTTGCAAAACAAAGTTTTAAAGTTTCATTAGTCACAAATTCCAGTCAGGGAAGATTGCCTTTTTTTCTCTGGAATCCACCTGTAAAGGAGTTTCCATTTGTGATTATAGAAATACTTACCAGATCTTCTCTGCTTAGCTTTCATAAGAGTAATTCAGCTGAACACAGCCCAGCCAAGAGGATGTGCTCAGACTTGTCACACCAGAGCTCCTTTTCTGTCAGTTCCTGTAGAACTGAGGTTTTCATCATTCTTAACACTGCAACAACTATGAAAGCTGTCATTTCGTTTTTTATCTTGGAATATGATTTGTACAACAGCTGCCAGTTTAATGACAGGGCTATTTAGCTGGTAAAATTACCTATTGGAGAAATAACGTATGCTATCCTCTTGCAATAATTTTAATTTATTTCTAACTACCAGTCATTTTCTTGGTGGCTGGAAGGCAGCCAAGGTCATCCTGTGTTTTATTCTACCCGTAAATCATTAGTTTGCAACTGTCTCCTGATTTTTATTGTTACCAACAATGGCTAAACTAATGGAAATAAACATTGGATTGTATCCCAGTGGCAGATGAGTTTTTAGGGCAGGGCATTCTGTACTGACAGCACTAATAGAATTGAGCAAAGTTATTGTTCCTGCATTAGACACAAGCTTCTGGCTAAAGTGTTCATTGATCTCTCAGAAACCATGTTAGTCCTACTTTGTTGTTAGACCATTAAAGGGGAGTACTCCATGATTCACTGCTAAGTGTCTTTTTCAGTCTCATGTGTATTATAAAATATCAGCTAGGATGGGTGGCCCACTTCATAAAATCAGGCATGTAAAAGGAGATGTTATCTAGAGCTCGGGGTAGGTCTGTCAATTTACCTGCTTAGAAATAATCACCTAATGCATTATTTGAGTGAGGAAGTGCACAGGAGTGCCCCGTAATTCTTTCTGGTTGGCTTCCTGACAAAATATGGCCGCGTTTCTACTGCAAGAGGGCATGTAACAGATTTTGAAAATGGTAAGTTTAAATTTCCCATTGATGAACTTTCTCTTCATGCCAGACAATCGAGTTACTCATTCTTCTATAAAGCATTCTGTGTCTCGCTTTTTCTTGGTAATAAGTGTATTATCACATCAGCCACGTGTATTACCCCTCTGTTGCTGTCTTCAGCTGCATCATGGTAGCGTGTACCCAGGCACTTCTCAGAGGTGCACAGTGACAGCACACAAGCACGGAATGTGCAAACTTCCTGTGAAGTACAAGAACAAACGTTTTCAGTATGAGAATGGGCCAGCACTGGAGCATCTTGCCAGGGAGGTGCTGCTGTGTACACAGCCTGGAGATAGAATTTTAGAGAACAGGCTTGCAGCAGCTGGAGCTAAGTGGAGCTGCTTTAAGCAAGGTGTTGGGCTAATGGTCCTCCCAGTTGCAGTTCAGCTTAGATTATTGCTGGGATTCTAGGAAGTTTTCAAGAATATTTTTTCCATTACAAAATATGTTGGAACTTATTGGTAAACACCCACCAGAAGCTACCAAAGTATGTGTAATTAAGAAGCATGAATGTCATAGGTGTCCTGGTAAATAAAGTCAGTAGCAGCTTCAAGTGGACCAGTGCTCTGTGTGTAATTACCATGAGTCAGGAGCTGGTTTAGCTTTGTCTCCTTGGTCACAGGTTATCTTCCACACAAGAGCATTTTTTAGCTCACTGGCTCTCGTTGAGATTTGCAAGGTTCTTCCACAGAGCTGATACCTGTTGCTAATTTAAACAAATCAAAGCATGTGTTTTAAGTTTATGTGCCTCTCTTTTTTTGGTATATGCAATATGCTCCTGTCCTACGGGCTTGAGGGAAGGATGGTGTACCTGGGAGTACAAACTTGTGGTTTCCTCAGTCCAGCTCTGCTGGTCCAGATGCACACTCAGGTCGGTACATTAGCTCCTAATGCAAATAGAAATTTCATGTGTTACCTTGGCCCAGAATTTTATCTTGAAAAGACTGTTATATTTTGTACCTCCTAATAATTTGTTTTAGCTGCTCTGGACTGCCTGAATACAGTCAGAGCAGTCTCATTAGCTCTTGTACACTTTAGAATTGCCTGACATCAATGTGCCAATATAATCTTCAGTAGATAGAAGCATCTACAACCTCATTTGCTCATGCAGCCTTTTGTTGCATTTCGCCTGTAAGGAACATGCCCTTAGGCTTAACCTTTGTTTCTGGGGGTTGTTTTGTGTGGCTGACGCTGTATTCCAGCATCTGCAGGATCCTGGGATAATTGTTAGGAAACAATTCCTACTGAACCCATCTCCTCTGTAGACCCATGCCTTTTAGGAACAAAAATTCTGTTTCTTGTATGTGACGAGGGGCCATCAGTACCCAGGTTCAGTGACAGCAGTACCCAGGCTCAGTGTCCGTGGCAGGGTGGCACCGGTGCCCAGCTCAGTGTCTGTGGCAGGGTGACGGCAGTACCCGGGCTCAGTGTCTGTGGCAGGGTGGCACCGGTGCCCAGCTCGGTGCCGGTGACAGGGTGACAGTGGTACCTGGGCTCAGTGTCTGTGGCAGGGTGACACTGGTGCCCAGCAAGGTGCCGGCGGCAGCGGTGCCCAGCTCGGTGCCAATGTTGCCGTGCCCAGCCCAATGCCGGTGTCTCCGTGCCCAGCTCGGTGCCGGTGTCGCCGTGCGCAGCTCGGTGCC
>WBMY01000217.1:45672-59100 GCA_013397315.1 Donacobius atricapilla | reverse complement strand
CGTGCCCCGCTCGGTGCCGGTGCCGGTGCCGGTGCCGGTGCCGCCGTGCCCCGGGCGCGGTCGGCGGCGCGGTTGCAGTTCCCGCTGCGCCCGGCAGGGGGCAGCAGAGGCGCGCTGCGGGCCCGTGTCCCGCTGGGGTCGGGAGCTGAGCTCCGCCCAACGCCAAAGTCACGGACTGTGCCCGGAACAGCTGCCCGGCCCTGGGGGCTTTACAGGCTGCCAGTAACCTGTGCTGCTTGGAAATGCTCACTTTATCCCCAGCAACTGCGAGTGGGCAGCAGGAGTCTGGAGAGCCCTCATTTCTGCTGTGGGCCCCTTCTTCTTCGCACTTGTATAATTCAGTGATGCGTTCAGGCTTCTCATTGTTACAACGCTCAGCAAATCTTTGTAAATGCTGAAGCTCTTTAATTTGGGTCTGATGCAGACATAGTTATTGAGCTGACTTTTAGCTAGTTCTGTCTGTGTTAAAAAATGCCTGCCAAATTTTTTGTCTTCCATGAAAAAAAGGAAATTGTGCTCTACCTCTAGGCCAGAATTAAGCATTTTAATAACAGTTATTTCTTTTTCTGACACATGTGAATGTTTTTGGAGGGTGAAATGTGGAAAAACAGAAATGATGTTTGAGCTAGACAACGTGAAAAAAATATCCAAATTTATTTTTTGCCTATCGTGTTTGAGTGCATTGCTTCCATTAAACCAAGGGAGTGTCTGAAAGGGTATCTTTCTCCCTTCAAAGGTGGAAAGAATGTAAGGTATTCCTTGTGATTCCTGGTTTTTTTCAAGTCAAGGATAAAACCAGAAATTCCCTATGTTCATACTGGCACAAGCACCTTGAGCCTCAAGATGCTTCAGGCTGGCTGGGAACAGAGTTAGCAGTGCCAGTTCTTCTTAGCAATAGGTTAACACAATAGCAACCTGCAGGAATCTGCCATGGAGGCTCCATTGCAGGAAATCAGGAAGCAGGGCAGTATTCTGACATTTATTGATTGCACCTGACTTCTGAGTGCCACTGCCAGAAGACCTTTGGTTAAAAGCAGTGAGCACTTGCAGCCAGCTGTTTGCAGCTGCCAGGCCTCTGTGCACTCAGTTGCAGATGGAGGAAAAGCTGTGTGCTTTGTTAGAGCCCTGGATTAGCTGCTTTGAATGGGATCTGGAAAGCTTGAACTGCCCTTTGGCTTTCTAGATTTGAGTCTTGCAATGGGCCTTCCAGTTTCTGGAGTTCTTTGCCAGATGCTCTGGAAAGCAGATAGTCTCCATGTGTGACAAACTGGAATCCCTTTTTCTTTCCTAAATCTGTGGGAATTCTGTCTAGTTTCCCTCCCTGTTGTTTGCACCCTGTCTGACTGCAGTGGAACAAACAGGGTGTGGTGGTGGGTTCCAAAATCTGCCAGTGAAGCAGATCTGAGTCACAGCCAGGGCTGTTCCCCACCAGTTTTCCAGTGTGGAGGTACCAATTCCATGTGTGCTGTGAGTGTGGAGTGGCAGCTGCCGTGTCCTCCTGCTCTTCTGTGGCTCTTCAGACCCAGAACCAGGGGAGGCCCAGCAAGGCCACATTTGAATGTTTGCCTGTTTCTCACCTCGTTGGTGTTTCCTTCTCAAACTCGAGAATTAGACATGACTTGGTCACTGCTGTATTACTGATTTTAAAGAGTTAGTCTTTTAAAGAGAAACTCTTTATTGCATGTGCTTGTCTGTTTTTGATGGCACAGGGAGTTTCATCCTGCTTATATAAGGGTTTAAATGGTCTCTGCAGCTCTCTGAAAAAAGTGTTTTCCTTCTTGCATTATGGAAGATGCATGGCCATCAAAAACAAGGGAAATCTCCTGTATTACTCAGATTGTACCTGGTAGCTTCCTTTTGTCAGGTGTCTGCTTTATAATACTAGTCATGAGCAAATCTCCTCATGGCTGCAGAAATTCTTTAACATGTTGGAGAGGAATGGCCAGAAAAGTGGTAACCTTCCCCAGGGTTTTCTGCACACTGCTGAGTACAGATTTCAAGTCAGAAGAGGACTACAGTATCTTCCCTTTGTCTAGTTAATGAGGGAGGACTATTGCGGGTGCTGCTCAGAGAACCTCCCCTGCACTGGAAGTCTCTCTACAAACTCTAGTTAGGGATATTTGTCATGAACCTGACTCCCTAAAGGCCTGTTAAAAGTGGTCTCTTTCTATAAAGGTTAGATGAGGTTGGGCAGTAAGACTTGTTAAAATTGACCAAAATCTTACCTTCAGGACACAGCTGTGCAAAATGGAGGACCAGCACGAGGCAGTCATTGTCTTTAGATTATGTGAGAAATGGTCCAGCTCACATAGGCTCTGGGAGAGCACCACCAGCTTGGACTCTTGTCCTGGCTCAGCCACACTAATTGTTTTACCAGACGTAGTGTTCAGTGATTAAATGCTGTAGCATATAAACTTCTGCCCGTGCTCACATGACATCAGTTTGTGGTGTTGTGTTTTCCTCTAGTTTGAAATCAGGCAGCTGAGGGCCCACCTTGCTCAGCAGGATTTGGACCTGGCTGCAGAGAGAGAGGCTGCACTGCAGGTCCCACACGTGCTGAACAAACAGAGCAGCAAGAGGTACAAGGTGGTGGCCACTGAGGACTCGGACGACGAAGCCACCGAGAGCATCACTGAGCTGCGACCTGCCCGAGGTGAGTGCTGCCTGTGCACAGCTGATCCTCCACGTGGGATCCCACTGAACACCTTCACTGCAGCCGGGATTGATTGCTTCCCTGCAGGCTGCCATGTCCCATTGCTGCAGAGAGGCTGCATCTGCTCTGAAGTGGCAGGAACTGTTGTATTTGGGAGCAGGTTCTAAACACAGCCAAAGAAATGACAGGGGAAGAAAATGGCTGTGATGTTCCTTCCCACTGTCCTCATGATTAGATTCATCAAACACTAGAGAAGCAGCAGCCAAATGAGAGTTGGCCAAAGGATAATCACTCAGAGGTAAAAGCAGGGAAATTGGGAAGAACATTGAAAAACAGTTTTGGTCTTTGGCCACTTGCATTTCTGTGGTTTGGAGAGGACTCCTGCGACAGCTGTGGGGCTTGTCCTGCTGGGGCTGTGCTCTCACCATTTTCCTGAAGCTGCCAGTGTTGGGCAGGGCAGCACTGGTGCCAGGAAAGGAGGGAAGTGCAGTGTGGGCATCCTGCTTGCATGTCTGCCATGTGGCCGTGGTGAGGAGCCCTCTGCTGCCTTGGGGTGTCTGCTGGGCAGCTCTGTGGTTCAGGGGGATAACAGCAGTTAAATTTATTTGGATCAGATTTTATTACCTAAGTGCTAGATGTGAATTTTTTTCTGGAAAAGACAAAGTTCCTTTCCTGTGATCCACCAGCCCTTCCAGTGGAGAGTAGAATGTCTGGTTTCATGTAATATTCCAGAGGAGACAACACTTTCTGCCTTAGTGGTATGTTAGTCTTCCTTGGATATCTTTGCTTAATTTTTGTGAATCTGTTGGAATTAGAAGTTTGCATGGTATCTTTATGTTGGTCAAACTCCTTAGAATTCAAGGGAAAGATGCTTTAAAAGCTGTTAGACATTTTCAAATTATAATTGTTTCCTTTCTCTACAGAGTAGTGAAAGCATGCAGAAATTGTTTTGGTTTTTTTCTCTTTATAATATCTAAGTACTAACTACAGTAAAGTCATTAATTATTCCTGATACGAAATTGTGTTTAAAAGCAGACAGTTGAGCAGACTGACCCCTAAAATGCATTTCCCTCTTTTTTGTAGTATTTCAGAGGTTTCCCTAGTGGATATATTATAATTTATGCATGTGTTCCTTGCGGGTTACATTTGGAACTGAAGTGTTGCACACAGTGTAAGGAGGCTTGCTGAAATTTTAGTGCTGTGGAGGTTGATCTAAAAATTCTTCAGTCCAAGGTATTCATTCCAACATCCAGGTTAACAGAATTACTCATTATTCATGTCTTCCTGTAAAATGCTGCCCACACTTGAAACAAAGTAGACACCCAATCTTCAGGATTGATTTCTGCACTTAGGTTACATGATTAGAGGGATTTGTTCTTTTCACTGAAAAAAAGACACTCTGCAAACAGGAAAACATGGATTGCTTCACATACAGGGTAAGGTGCAGTTACGTTATATTTAAACATTTATATTGAGTATGCAGAATAAATTTCCAATTCCTGGAAATCATCTAAAAGTACTAGAGGAAATGCTTCTTGTGCACTGCATTACATATTGCATACAAAGACTTTGTAGATGCATTGAGTGCTTGTTGTCAGAACATAAATTGGGGTGACTATATTTGAACAAGTAGTTTCTGTGGAACGAGGCAGGAGCTGGACAGGAGAAATTCCCAGTGTTCTTACAGCAGCAGTCTGTGGTAGTCTGTCATGACATGGGGCTGCCAGCGCGGGGCCCAACTCAGACTTCAGGAGACACCACACACTAACAGTGATGTTCAGTGTGCACAGCCCAGGGCACAGGCAGTGGAGGCAGAGGATTTCACTTGGCATTTCTGGGATAATTTTGCAGGGATTGCTTCTATGTAACTTGGAAATCTCAGCTCACAACTGGAGAAGGCAGTTACCTCTGGGCAACAAGGATCCTGGGCCAACCCTGCCTCATTCTTCTCCCTCCCCACCTCGACTGGGGCTTTCTTCTCCAGCTCTCCAGCACCAACTTTACCCCCAGTGATGCACTGGCAGTTGCTGCAGCAGCTTTCACCATCCTCCCTTGCCATGCTGGCAGTATCCTCTAGTTCTGCACCCCCCTGAGCAGTGCAGGTGTCAGCCAGAGCTGCCTGTGCTGTGCCAGGTGGAAGCAGGGCTGGGCTGAAGTGCCTCCATGTCCTCAGTGTGGGAAGAGCATGTGCAGTTGGTGTGGGATCTTGCATCTCCCCAGCTGCTCAGGCATGTGAAGCACTCAGAGATGTGGCTCTGCAGAGCACAGGCAGACCAGACAATTCCTGCACCCTCCTGCCTCTCCTGCAGTCACACTGGCTGTGCTGCCTTCAGGGCTTCCCCCACCACTTGCTCTGCCTGGAACTTCAGCCACCAATGTTTTAACACCTGACCTTTGGTTCAAGGGTTATATTTTGCAAGTTACCCTGTGTGTCAGACCACATTAGGGATTGCTTTGCAACCATGTTCTCTAAGATGTGTTTTTCGTCCCGAAAGATTCCAGAGTGAGGGCTGGAGCTAATCATTCTGAGTGCCGCATGGCGCTTGTGAGCTCTGAAACATACCTGCCATGGCCTAGTGCCCTGCTGGGGAGAGGAGAAATGAGGGACCAGGTCGCTTCCACTGTCGAGAGGAAAGCAGCAGTTCAAAGCCACGATTCAGCTGTTTGGCAGAACAGGCTCTGATGTGCTGTTCTTTTATGCTCTGGCAGAACATTAGCCCTACATACAACACCTGAGGCTGGAGGATGGAATGGAATGCATGTGTTTTTTCCAAATGAAACTTTGTCAGCCTTCAAAAAATCACTGTCTTCAGAGAGCTCTGAATTCTGCCAAACCAGCAAGCTTGAGTTGGCTAGAGAACATACTGCATGAGAAAATGGGATATTCCATCTCAGGCTAATCTTATTTCCCCCATCTACATTGAACAATGGAAACATTCAGTGCAGAATTCTTCACCATGAGGGGCTGATGGAGTAAGAAAGCATTGAGACATTTTATTCATTTCCCTACCTGGAAGTTTTATGGGACAGTGCATAAGTTAAAGCTCCTCAGGGGCAGCTGTAGTTTGTACTCTGGTATTTACAGAGGATTTTGTGCAACCATTTACTACAGCATTCAGTAAAGTAAGCCAGATAACCCCCAGTATCACATGGTACGTGCAGCACCTCAGGGAATTTGTGTAGGGACACACAGTGACCTGCACCAAGAGAGCTGTATGTGTGCTGGCTGATTTGGGAGTTTTCACCCAGATTTTACCTCAGCAGATCTCCTGCTCTTTGTATTTAAAGTGCCTTAATTGCAGGTATGAGACTGGGAGAAGCAAGAACTCTGGTGAGATGGACAGTGGGCCCGTAACTACCCAGCTAACATTTCAGGCCTCCTCCTGAAGGCCAGTCCTGTGCTAATTCTGGGAACAATGAGGTTGGTGCCTCACACTTCTGTCTCCCCAGAGCAGTTCACCAAGAGACCTCCTGACACAGTAGGAATAACTCCATGGAAAATGTATGAAGGATATATCATATTTCCTAATTAGTATGGTAAAGAAGCAGGAATTTTTTTCACCTTTAATTTGCTTTGAATTGAGGTTTTATTTCTCTTGCCAAGAATTTTATCTCCAGATCAGACAAATGTGAAGGCTGAAACAGTTTTCAGCCTGCAAGTCAAAGGGTACCAGTATCAACAGCAGGAAACTAATAGACCCCGGAGAAGAGCAGGGCTGGAGGAGCTGCAAACCCAGGGCAGAGCTCTGACATTTGCTGTACTCTCAGAGCACTTCAGCTCTGTCTGTGAAGAGCTTGGGCTGAAAGCTGCTGCCTGTGAGTGCACAGCAGCATCGCTAATGATGTTCAGGACCATTGTGGTCAGCCTTTCTCTGCGAGCAGGGAAATACTCTGAGTGCTCCTTGCTTCTTCCCGGAGACGGTTGCCATTTCACATAATGGCAAATACTGTCCTGTCTATTAATCTCTAAATTATAAAGGAAGTTCTAAATTATAAAGGATTTCATACCCCGTACAGTATGTAACTGGTCATGGTGAGAATAACAGCTAATGTTTTCTTCTTCTGCACAAATCATTTTTTGTGTTTGGTATACAAAGTTCCAGGCTTCAGGGAGTGCCCGGGTCACAGTGCCCCCTCTAGCCATTAATACTTCCTTCAAAAATTTATTATTCTTTAATCTCTCCCATAACATATGAATTAAGAGTCCCTAGTGTAAATTCCTCATTTTCCTGCATATATCATTTCAGTTTTTGAAATTTTACAGTACTGCCATATTGTAAGATTAATATACCACCCTTCTATTCCTTTGAGCAAGAACCGGAACTTCGCATCGCCAAAAACCTTTTTTTAACTGTTCTGAGTCAAATTTCCATTTTTATGGGGTTAGCAGTGAGTCTTTTGCTTTGGGAGACTGCTGCAATTTATGATCATGCTTTAAAGAAAAGTAAAGCTTGCCCTCCCCATAGGTGTCCACTGTTTTGTAAGTGAAGAAAGTAGGATATTGGGAGGGGAGCATAAAAAATTCTGGAGCTTCAGAGGGCTTCCCTTAAGATAATTCATAAGCTGTCTGAGAAGGCAAAGCAGGGCAGTGGAAAGGATTTTGTCAGTTGTTCCTTGCAAGGCAGTCTGAGCTGGTTGTATGCTTTTAAACTCTAAGCCAGTTCCTTTGGTGATCATCTGTTAGCGCTCTAAGAGAACCCTGTTAGTGCAAAACAATAGATAAAAAATAGTTTATGGTTATTTTCAAATGCTGAAATGTATCTACTTTGAAGTCTGTTCCTGGAAATGGAGTATCTAAGTGCACACCACTTCAGCTTGGCTTCTCTCTAGGTGCCTCTTTCAGGCTTTGTGGTTCTCTGCGCACTGACCAGCCAGGCAGGAATCAAAGGAATTAAACCTTAAGCAACACTTACAGAAATGTGTGTGCAGTTAGTGGAGTCAGGCTCTTGTATTTCATAGTCACCAAATGGGTTGGGTAGAAACTGCTCACTCCCAGAAGGGGTGAGCCTACAGTCACGGCTGTGAGGGTGAAGTTGTCCCTCATCATTAATGTGAAGAGGTGTGAAGACACTGCTGACAGGTAAAGGAACACAGAACTGGAATGTTTTCCACTGTCCAAGCATGCCTTTCATAAAGATCCCTTTCATGAGCAGATGGTGCTACAAGTCTTTTCCAATTCTCAGGTTGCATTTATTTGTTGCCAGTTTATAACAGTTTGTTCTTGAATCCTTTTGCTTAATTTCTTTTGTCTTGATGATTGTTTTGGTGTCAGCCATATTCTTCCATTGCTTCCTTAGCAACTGTTGCTGTTTCACAGAGACACACCCAGGTCTCTGAGTCTGCTTCAGGCTGACTGCACTGAGCCAGCGTAGATGTGGATCTGCTGATCCATACTGGGGGAACAAGGTTGGGAAGAGCACTGGGAGTCCCCCAGGCCATCCTGTGCCCACAGCCACCCTGACACAGAGCTGTGCTGCATCCCAGTCGTGCTCCAGTCAGCTCACCGTGCTCTTGCGGCATCATCTGCTCAAGTGAGGCCCAAAGCCCCCCATTTGTTGTCAGGATTCTGGGTTTCTGTCCCAGCAGCATCTGCTGATAATGGAGCCTGTTGCATGTCCCAGATTTCCTTCTGCACAATGGCTTCGACCACCGGTTGATTTCTTACTCAGAACCAGGCTGAAGCTGTTGCTGTGTTTTGTCTGCAAGCTGACTTTACAGTTGTTCTCAAGATGGAATATCCATGTGCCCAGGCATCCATCCAGCCTCTGCAGGGACTGGATGTGTGTGTGAATTGAATAGTGGCGTGAGTAGTGCAGCTTGCACTAATGTGGCAATCTGTCTTCAAACCAAAGGCAGGGGAAATCTCCTGGAAAGTGCCAGCTGGCTGCTCCTGGTTCCTGTTGAAACAGATGAAAGATGTGCCTCTTTGGAAACCTCCTAGTAAAGATTGTTTTCTGGAAGGAAGTTGGGGTAAGACATTACTCCGAGGACTCACTTCCTCAGTGGGAGGTGGCACAGCAGAAAAAATAACCTTCCAATTCAGAAAATTCAGCTTGGAGAGACAGAAGAAAGTACAACCAATGGCAATAAAAAATGAAATAAAATACTTTAATAATGAAATACTTCAAAATAAAACCCCCTTTTTAAAGCCTTTTCTTGAATGCAGGGGAGTTGCAGATCATTCATTTCAGGCATTGATGAAACAATTAAAGATCGCTGTTGAGGCATTATAGAACTGAAAGAGCTCTGCCTTGGGTGGAATGTCATTTATATGTTTCACTAAATTTATTAGGTTTCTCTGGGGCCAAGAGAGGGAGACTGCAATGTTGTCTCTTGGGTCAGATGAGATTATATGGCACTGTACTCTAAGTAGTTTATTACTCCCTGAACCTTTGCAGTGTGTATTTGGAGTCCTGCAGGAAAAGAAGCAGATAACTTGGAAACCTTCATCAGACAAAATCCAGTGGTTGTCAGACAGATCCTGGCTGAGAACCACACGTTTTTTCAATAACTGGGCTTTGGGCAGAGATGGGACTGCGCTGCGGGGAACAGCCTTGCAGAGGGTTGGGTACAGTGCAGGGGAGGCTGGGTTTGTGTGAGATAGGGCAGAGTCTGAGCAGCCTCCCCAGTCAGGCATTCCCCTCTAGGGGTGGGAGTTCTGATGGTGCTGAAGTCAGCCCCACTGTCCATTTGTGGTCTCTGCTGCCTCACGCCTTGGAGCTCTCAGCCCACACTGCTTGAGCAAGCTCTGCTCATGGACCACAGAGAGCAGCCTGGTTCTACTCCTTCCTTCTTCTGCTCAGCAGAACTCTCAGCTGAATCCCTCCACAGGCTCTCACTGCCTCCACGCTCCCACTCTGCAGGGAAGATTGTAGTTCTATCCTTGTTTGCCACAGGTTTTCACATGGGGAAGAGCTGCCTCACTCTTCCTTCCCAGCTCACACCTTTTCAATCTTCATCACTAAATTTCCTGTCATCCAGATTTCCTCAGGGTCATTTATTAAGCATGGATGTGGAACAGAGGGACACAACTTAGTGGCAGAGTTAGGTTTACTGGTAGACTCAATCTTAAAGGCCTTTTCCAACAGAAAAGTTTCTGTGATTCCTGCTGGTACATGTAGCAATAGGATCCCAGTCACCGTCCATTGCCATTTTCATGGGTATTAAGAGGGAAATGCATTTCCTTTCTACTTACTGCCAGTTTTTTAGTTTGCTATAAATACCATTTGGGCATCTTCATAGCTCAAGATGCGAAGTCTGTCTCCTGTAAAAGGAAGTGCAGGTAACATTTCTATGTGTTAAAGGAGATGGATTTCTAGGAAAGGAGAAAAATTAAATCTGGATCGTGAAAATTCCAAAGTGGTAAAAATAAAATAAAAATTAAAAAGTTTTAAAAAAAGGGAAAAAAAAAGAAGTTTAAAAAAACCCCATGGAAGTTGTGAAGAATGAAGTATTTCTTAAGACAACTCTCTTTCTGCAGCTGAAACTGGAATAGATTGACAGCAGCAAAAAATGTGTAGAATGTAAACAATATAAGTGCTCTGCCCCTTGTGTATGGTCTTCCCTGCTCGCTCCTACACACTCCCTGCATGCCAGCAGCTGATCCTGAGCCCATGGGACCCCTACTCGGAGCAGGGACTTCATCTCAGAATCCCCACAAGCTCTTCAGTGTTCTGTGGTGCTGTGCACAACCATGGCTTTGTGGGTACATTTTAATATGCACAGATAGGTGCTTTCAGTTGGGTGTTGATTCCATTATTTTGAACTCGTTTTTTTCAGCAATGTAGAATATAATGGGAGGTAACGGAATTGTTTATAACCTTCAATGCCCAAAGCGGCTGAGACTCCCATATGACTCAGATGAGTTTAATTGTCAGTTTGCTTTAATGTAATGATTCAGAAACTTAATCTGTTGTTGAAATATTTATTCTGCTGCTGTTATTCCATTACTCTTTACTGGTTTTTATTCATAAGAAACTACGCAAGGTTGAATATATGTCTTTTATATTTACATACACACATGGCTATATTTATACATATATATTTAATTTATATCTAAATAGATCAGCAGTGGTGAGCAATGACAGTAATAAGACCATCACAGAATAACATTAAAGTAGGCAGCTGGGAGCTCCCCCAGTCCTGTGTGCCAGTGGTCACACACGGGGCCAGACCAGGCCAGAATTGGCCTCCCAGCTGAGAGGGAGCAGGGGCAGGGCATCTCTGCAGTTCCTGTCCAGGTGTTTGGCAGTGCCCACTGCTGCCTTACTGAGCAGCCTGGGTCTCTGCTAACTTGGTTTGGACACAGCTGCTGTGTTCGGGAGCAGTGCCCTGGTACGTTCTGTCGGCTGGCAGGGCAGTCAGTGTTGGCAGTCCTTAGGAAAACTTGATTTGAGCGTTGCCTTTAAGACATGGAAAGCAGGTGAGTTAACTTCCAAGTGTTTCCTGTCTTTGATGCAAAGTGTCTTGGCATTTAGAGAGACTGTACTGGGAGTACCCAAGACCCCTGTTGGTGGTTTTTGTCAGGCAACAGGGAGGGTGACCCTCGTCCAGCCAAAATGCTGTGCTGTTTTCCTCGTTTGTCTGCTTAGAATTGGACTCCAATATGCTGAAAGTGTCCTACCAGAAACAGAGCTACACTGGCATTCTCTGAACCAGGACCTGTGTGTGTACGGCTGGCAGGTTTGGTGGCACTGAGAGTATCAATCATGCATGACTGAAGTGAAGTGTATTTTAGTAGCAGATAGCTGAAAAGCCTTGCAATGTACTCCTAATCCAGCGGCATAGCCTTGAGCTACTCGGAGGCCTCTTTTTTAAACTGAGACATTAGCACAAAGCACACCTCTGACTGCAGGCATTTAAAGATCAACAAGGGCCGAAAAAGCTTTTAAGATCCAGTGAAACCCGGAAAACAACTACGTTGCCTTTCAGTGTCAGGTTAGATTGCCTTCTTATGAGTGCAGCTATTTCAGGTACAGAGTGCTTGGTGGTTTGGGTGTTGTTGTGTGAGGAAAGTGTTCCCTGGAAAACATCTGTTTCTTTCACCTGCAAACCGCAATGTGCTGTGATGAGGCAGGACTGTAGCCACAGAGACCCAGGGGACGAAGGAAATCTGGCTCAAAGGGATGAGCATGGGTTTCTGAAACATGGTATCAAAAAGAGCACTTAAAAGGAGAGAAGCTTTTAGGGCACAGATACACAGCAAGTTGGGCAGGTCAGGTTGCTTGGAAGCCTGATGTTCTCTGGGCCTGCCGATACTGTTTCTTAGCAGCAATGTTTGCCTTCCGCTCAGAACAAGAAAAGTTTATTTTTTTTTCCACAACGGTAAAACGTTCTGCATTTCTGTAAGATAACAGTAAATCTCCATCATGTGCAGCATCTAAAATCTGTACATGCAATAGAGCAGCTGCTTTTCCTTCTGTGGTCACATCTTCATTTTTAACTTGCTGTTGAAGTTCAGGTGTAGCTCTGTGCATGTACTACAAATTCAGTACTACACCCTTGATTAGTAAAACTTTTTATAGTAGGTTTTAAACTAACAAATAGTGTAATGTTAACGTTACGCTGTCTATTTATATGCATGTGTTATGTACACCAAAATAACTTTATTCATTTAAAATGAAAGACATGATCTTAGAACGTAGGGAATTACGCATTAAAATTATACATGGTGCCTGCCTTTCTCCTGTGGGGAAGGACATGACTTGGGGATGTGTGTGCAGCAGCAGTGGGTCTGTCTGTGCTGGTGCCCTTAGTTCAGCCTGTCAGGATAAATACCAGGTTTGTTTGTGTGCCCTGGGTGGGAAGGGAGGGCCCTGCTGACCAGGGAAATGCCAGTGTTGTGTTTGTCTCTACAGAGCAAGGGGAAATGGCCAGCCCTGTGTCAGCCTCTGCAAAGATCACAGAGCACCTTTTCCTTTGGAGCCCAAAGTGCCTCATTCCCAAGCTGCTGCTGCAAAGGACTGTGACAAAGGATAATCCAGTCCCTGTGTTGGCTGCAGCCACAGCATGGATGGGGTGTAATGCACAGGCCTTGTGGCCTAAAAATCCAAAGCAAGTGGCTCTGGGCATGCAGGGAGAGGAACGCCTTCCAGGGGATGGGATTCAGCCATTTAACGAAATAAATGGTCTTCTAAGGGCAGCCTTTCTGTTCTTTCAGAGGATGACATGAATAATTACATCAGTCGATACTACAGTGAGCCCAGCAGTGGTGAGTGTTGCTTGAAAACAGAAACGTGAGCAGTATTTTTTGCATTGCATTGTGTGCTGTAAACCAGGTAAGATTGAGCAGTGGTGTAGATCTGTCCTGGAAATGAAACCCACTACAGTCTTTAAGTTTGGTCCATGGACATGTGTGCCAATAGTCATCTCTGAAAGTTGAAGGACCCCAAGTTTGCTCTTGCTGATGGCACTCAGGATAGTTTGGAGATCTGGGAGGGGTTAATTCCCTGTGGCTGGACTGTCCAGCTCACAGAGCAGTTCAAATGGTTCTGAGAATGAAGAGTAGTGACAAAATAAATGAAGAGAAAAGAAGGGGGGAGACAGCTTAGCCCAGCACCATGCTGGGAACCTTTCAGAAAGGTTAAACTGAATGGTGGGAAACCTCAGCAGCTGGGCCCTGACCTCAGGGCAGCCTTCAAATAGATGTTCCTGGCAGGTGTCCTGCTGGCACGGGGGGCTCTGCCTGTGCTGGGGGCTCTGCACACCCTGCTGGGCAGCACTGGGGGCTGTCCCTGTGCTGGGGGCTCTGCACACCCTGCTGGGCAGCACTGGGG
>WBMY01000217.1:8687-38927 GCA_013397315.1 Donacobius atricapilla | reverse complement strand
TGTCGGAGGAGGCCCGCTTGGCGCAGAAGGGGCTGGATCCTGTCAACCTGAAGCTGCCCAGCCCAGCCGGCTCCGTGGGGGCCAGCCCCGAGCTGGGACACCGCCTCAGCGTCTACAACCGCAGGAACCACGAGAGTCTTGATGTCTTCCAGCTCAAGCCACTCCTCGACTGCCCCCAGGGTGCCCCAATGATTGAGGAGAAGTATGGGGCTCTGGGGCCCCCAGAGCCACGGCTGGGCAGGGTTCCTGAGGCATAGGGTGGGCCTGGGGGAATGGGGACTCCCGTGGAGACACGCTCACCGGGCTGCCAGGGGCAAGGTGGCAGTGCTGAAGAGAACCTGTGGCATCTCCTGCAATGGGCACCAGCCCAGGGTGAGGCCCGCGGTGCCTCTGCTCACCAGTGTCTGTGGCACATCACCTACCTGCCCTGCCACCGGCCCTGGGACAGCTGGGACCTACAGCAGCCATATGGGGACAATGGACCTTCCAGCAGCCTGAGGCCAGTACGGACCCACAGTGCCTGGGAGGACACACAGACTGTGCCGGGAACACCAGGGAACTCCCACCAGCCCAGGGCCACGGCCCCATAGTGCCTGGGGGCAGGACAGAGCTGCTGGACAGCTTGGGCCCAGCCTGGCTCCCCAGCTGGACTCCCCAGCCTGACCCTGCCCGTGGCTGAGCATGGCCGGGAGGGGTGTGGAGATTGGAATAAACACTGACAAATACATACAGCCTCCTGCCCTGTGTCGCTCTTGCTGCATTCTCTTACCTGCTTTCCCTGTCTTGCTTTCTTATGCCCCACCACTCCATGTGTCATGCAACTTACCACCAAAAAAAAAACCCCACAAAAACAAAAAATAACCATCCCAACACCACAGTGACCGACCCCACCTCTTTCCAGTAAAATCCTTTATTTGCCCTTACTCCACCGCGGACCCGTCACCAGCACTCACTTCTTCTTCAGGAGCTTCGTCATCTCTGGCACCGCCTGCAAACACCAGTGCCAGGGTAGTAGTGCACGGTCCCCTCTCACCCCCACAAACTCGCCCTGTGCAGTTCCCAGCCCTGCACTTACCCTGCCCACCCTTCCACCCAACACAGCACTCCAGGGGCTGTGGGTCACCCCAGCTCACAGCACTCCCCACTTCTCTCCTGCTGAATAAAGCCTCTTAATTATTTAAGAGAGCTACATTTCCATTAGGTGGAAATAATGCATTCGTACAAAATTTATTAAGGTAATTGTCTACATGGTGTTTCTTCAGAATGTGACTGTCTCTGGCTTACAAAGAGGCCCGTGCTCACCACGGAGCCAGTGGGCATCATTTCAGGAATGGCATTAAGTGCTGGCAGAGTTTCTGCTATGCCTCCACAGAGCTACTACACTCCTGCCACTCACACGTGTGGCCACACACAGGCAGTGACACACAGGCACTGGGACAGGGCTGGCTCAGGGTTCCAGAAGGAACTGTAAGCTCCTCCTGGGCATCAGTCAGTGAGGCAGCAAGCCCAGGCAGAAATAATCACACCTCCTGCCAACTCTCCACTTCCAATCTTTATGAAGCTTAAAAACATGCAAGCACCTATGTGCAGTTATTTCAAATGGTTCAACCTCAGGAAAGCAGAACTGAGGCAGGCTAGCTGTGACACAACCTGCTTGCAAGGATTTGATTTTAAGCTTGCAAATCATGACATCAGAAAGCAAGTTTTTAAACAACCACCCAAACACCCTCACAGACATCATTAACACTCTTAGATGATATTAGGTAAGCTCCCGTCAGCTCTCCCAGAGTTATCCTGCACATCAAGTTTAGCCTCACCTGAAATAAGTCTGCTACCAGTCCATAGTCTGCCACTTGGAAAATTGGAGCTTCTGGATCCTTGTTAATAGCAACAATGGTCTGCAAGCAAAGTTAAAGCACCATATGAATCTAGATATTGATCATCTTCTGGAGCTGGATTACAGGGCAAGATCTTAGCCAGGAAATGAGATAGATTCTCTCCAACCCCCCAGAAGCAGATTTCTCTGGGCATGTAATATTTTTCCATCTCAAAAACAAACACCTCCTTCCCTCCACATACACCACAATGCCCCCCCTCCAAAAAAATAAAACAACAAAACCCTCCCTTCCCTGTTCATCCTGCTCATCATACACATCTCTGCTATCCTTCCCTGTTGAAAAGGCCTAGGAAAAAAATTACTACGAAGTAATTTAGCTTAGAATCTGCACATTCTGAGCTGCACCACTGCAGAAGTAACCTGGAGGCAGCAGTTACAACAAGCAAAATAAAGCCCTGCCCAAAGGCCTCTGTACTTAAAATGGGACACAGCATTTAGTTTGTCACACAGCAGAAAACAGCACAACAAATCCCAGCACAGTGATCCAGAAAATGTCTTGATTTACACTCTGCCATACATCAAATCATCCTTAACTGCCTGTGACAGCTTCCAGCAAGATAAGCGTGGGTGGGTGCCCTCATCAAAATCTGCAACAGGATGGGGAGCACTCCACAGCGGAAGGGAAAAGAATCTTAAAGCAAACCCAGAAGCTCACAGAAGGAGCCTTACACCAAGAAGGGGCCCAGAGGCAGCACTGGGGCAGTGCCTGCCCACCTCCACACTGCCAGTGGGAGCAGTCTAACCCAACAGGCAGCTGAGGCCCTCGCGAGCCTCACTCCACGTGTCTGTTTTACTCCCTCCACTCAAAGTCCAACAAAATTAATGGCTCAGTAAGCAGGGGCCTAGTGGCAGTAACTCAGAGAAAAGTTTACAAATCCTGTGGTTTTAGGTCCCCAGAAATGTTATTTCTTGGCACGCCATTTGTCCCGAGAGTCCCTGTAAAGGAGCCCATCACGCAGGGAAGCGGGCACCACCCAGAGCACTGCCCCTGCCCTCTGGCCAGCTCAAAGCCAAGGACGTGCACGTGCTGCAGCAGTGCTGCCCATGACACGTTCTCCCCAGAGCTTTGCTGGTTTGACTTCAGTTACCCGTTTGCAAATGCAAGCCTCCCCTGACAAGCTGCAGGGCAGGAAGCAAATCCAGGCTGTGATCCCTGAGGGTACTGGCCCAGTAAAGACTTTCTTTGACCCTCCTGAGGCCCTGCCATTCCTCGCAGAACCATCCACAGGGGCTGATGCTGAGGCCCAGCCAAGGCCAGCAGTCAGTGACACAACAGGGGCTGCCAGCTCTGTCCTTAGCACAAAAATAATTTAAAAATTGCTTGCAAAGCTGCCTGATGCTTTGGTTTGGCAGCCTAGCCCTTCCTCTGCCTCCTTCAGCTGAAGTAACTTCAGTAAGATTTGGTTCCCTACCTCACTGCTCACTCAGGTAAGCAGCAAAAGCATCACCTTGCTCACAACAGATCTTGGTGAGTTAAATCTCTGAGTAAGAAAAGACAGGGGAGCTCTCAGGAGGGAATTAGAAATAAGGAAAGAAAGTAACAACAATTCTCCAGGTCTCCTCAAAAGCTGCATTTTCTACCTTGCTGTAAAAGAACAAATAAATTATACATTTCACTTGGTAGAAAGCATCTGACTGCTTTGGAAAACATATCCTGAAGTGTACAAGTTCACAATGCCAGATAATTCAGAGTGCTGAGGGAGGACAGGGGAAGCGCCAGAGAGCTCCCATGGCTGCAAAATTCTTTGTTTGGGAAAACTGGATCTTTTCCATAACTACCCCACCTAAATGCTGTAGCTAAAAGGAAGGCAGAACACATTCCAAATACAAGTAACTAAATCGTAGTTTTACAACAGATACATTAGCTTACACTAAAAAAACTGAGATATGGGAGAAATGGAAGGGTTAAATGGGCACCTTGTATCAACAAATTTCATCTGTCCTTATTTCTTAAAGCAGAATACCTCAAAATATCAAACATGCCTTTGGAAAAGCCATAAAAGCAGAGGTTTTGCTGTCATAGTATAGGATAATATCACTGCTCAATGTTTTTGTAACAAAGGCAATTCTGGCACTTCAAGTCAGAGGTCCCCAGTGCTGCTGGCAGCCTTAACTGAGACAAAGCAGCATAAACACAAAGAGGGTCACATCAAGTCTTTATGCAGCTTCCAATATCCAGTTCTCAGCCAGTGGCTGCTGCTCATCCCACCTGCCCATGTCCTCACCCAGCCACGGGCACGGCTGGAGACGGAACTCCAGACAAAGGCCCTGGAGCCACTGTGGCCCCGCAGTGCCAGGGGGCCGTGGCAGCAGGGCTGTGCCTGGACTCCCCCTCGGCCGCCCTGCGAACAGGAGACACGGGGCAATGCTGCTCCACTTGGGAATCCACTGCCACAGTTCCCACTTCTCAAGAGAGACCTTCACCCCTGCCCATCACACACCCGTAACATTCTGAATTCTGGTTTTTTTCTCCACTGCATCAACTAATGCCAACACCACTAGAGTCCCTGCTTTTAGAAAACTTATCATTTCCCCCTCAGAATATTTATATAATACATGAGGAAAAAAATGGTAAGAAAGCAGAGATCATCCCACCACACAGGCTGGTTTGTGAGGACAATTACCAGTTACAGACTCACTGGTCTGTAGCTTATTAAACACAAGAAACTACCTGCCAACTTTTGAAACCCTTCCTCAGCTTTTATAAACAATTCTAAGTTGTGGCCTGGTTAAGTTCATTCCCCGAAAATAGAAAAAAAAGACATATCCTTTTTTAAAAATTACTGTGGGAGGCAGGACCTCCAGTTTTTGATGTCTGGCATTTGATAGTATCAATCAGCAGGTAACTCTGCTCCTCTTTTTAAACACTGCACTGTGGGCCAAACTGGCAATTCCAATTTTGGATTATTTGCTTTGGCAACTAATGAGTTAAACCTTTTCAAGTTTTCCTGCCGTTTTATAGCAGGTTTCCATTTGAATGGCTAAATGCAGGAATGTCAGAGACATCTTTTACTTTATGGAATAGTAAGTTCATAATTCAAATTGCACATTGTTATGCATGAATTAATATGTCATAGTCTGGAATAAAGGCACATGGAACTATTGTATAGAATTCAGGCATATGTGCTTTGGGTTGGGGGTTTTTTTAAACAAAGTCAATTAGCTGCTTCCACTGATCACTTTGGGTCATAGTGCAAAGGTTTTTCTACTGTGTGAGATGTTTTGCCACAGTATCTTTTTTTTTTTTTGGTCAAAGAGCGTTTTAAAGCAGCATTAAATACAAAAAAGACCTAAAGCACTGATGCAAAAGCAAGGGAGTCAACTCATTTCCTTCCTCAAAAGTCTTTTCTAGTACATCCACCTTCACATACCTTGCTGTCTTTCATTCCGGCCAAGTGTTGGATTGCTCCAGATATTCCCACAGCAATATAAAGTTCCTAGGGAAAACAAGAGAGAGACATTTTTGGTCCCCACACCACAGTCTCAGTAAGCTCTCACCAACGTTAATCCAAATCAATTACATGCAGCAGTTTTTACATTACGGTAGTTTTCAATACTAAAGTCAACTGATGATTGGCTGTCTTCCCCACCTGGGGATGCAATGGGACTGCAAAAGGAGAATCCCAGAGGAGCACCGAGCTAAGACAGATGAGGGAAAAAATAAAGTCTGCATCAAAAACATACAACACTGCTCTGCTAAAGGCCAGGGCAGTCCATGTTATCCAAGACCCTGCAGATTCCCAGTGCAAATATTAGGGAAGATAACCTACAGATGGATAATGCAGTTGCCCAAAGAGCAAACCAAGGCTTTTCTTCGAAGCCCCTCAGAGCCTTTACCTAAGACAGAATGCTCAAAGCTGAAATTGGGGTGTTAGGCCTTTGAAAGGCTCCCTGTAGAGCAGGAGAAACCTTTGAGGTAGCCAGGTGGGCTGGTGCACTGCACATCTGCAGTTTGTGTTCCTCACCCCAAGCCTCCCTTCCCCACTCCCACACAGGGCACAAAGGTACACAGGTACACCAACAGCTTCACACTTTGGGGCTCCTAGTTTCACATCTCTAAGGAGTCTTACAGTCAAAAGAGACGAAAATGTATAGATAAACAGATGTATATCAGCTGTTTCATTCACAGCTGAAAACTATTACTTCTCCTGGGCTGAAAGTCATCCATTCTATCATCTATCCAAAACAAAGGGGATTTCAGCTCCCTGACAGTTTTTCCAGTACCACAAGTCCAAGCAAGCAGTCAGAGCTGTAGTCTTTAGCTAACTACTGTTACAAAAGAAAACTAAAGAAAGTACTTTTCACCAACTCATTCAATAACAGAAAATTAACACATAAATTTAGTTCGGGGCTTATCTATCAAAAGCAGACAAAAGGTGGTACTTCACTCATGCTTAGAAAAGACACAGCTTCAAATACTAACATAATTTCTCTTCTAAAAATACTAAGGGTATTCCATATCTAAGAAAATATAAATCTAATTTAACTCAATAAATAATACTGAGGGCCACAGGGAAGGTAAGAGGGTCAAAAACAATCTTACCACTGTGCAGCTGAAACTGCATTACAGTTAAGTGGCTTTTAGCATGGCAGAGCCAAGCCCAGCTGTGGGACATGCACAGACCTACAGAGGGGAGCAGCAAACAAAGGTGTTCAAACACAGACCCACAGAGGCTTCTGCCATACAGGCCTCAGTCATTACATCAGTTAAAGAAAAAAGGGAAGATTGCTTTCTGATGTTTCTACAGCTACAGACTCTGCTCACTATACTGTTCTTTATATAGGAATAGATAAATGAAATTTATGAAGTCTTTCTGTATTTTTATAAAAAAACCCTCTCCTGTAAAAACTGAAGGGGAGGGGGGGAAAAAGCAGAAACAAAGTATTTCCTATCAAAAAGGCTTCCTTTGAAATGGAAACATGGAATCTAGTCCATGTACTTCCCCAGAACCACACAGCCGGTGAACACACTCAGAACTCCTTGGCCTCAGCAGGCTTTTACCAAGTGGATTACTATTAGAGGTCAATCCATTTTAACCACAGCTGCAATGTAACATAATATGTCCACATTAGATAGTAAGAATGCAATATTTTAATTATACCAAATAAAAGAACAGATGTTACAGGAGAAATTATTCTAACATCATGCTGTCTTTAATACAAGCTCTTTTTAAAGACACATTACCGTAATTTGATTTTTTTAGAGCAATTCATTAAGTACCAGTCATCCAGACTACCAGATACTCTTATCAGTCTGCTTAACATTGTGAAGTTCAATCTTTGGAAAGAATCCAGCTAACCAGGAGCCAGATGCCTATGAATATATTCTATTAAAATATCTAGGAAAGACAAGATGTTTCATTAAAAGGACATTTGTAAATCACCAGGCTTGTCTAAAAGCATTTATTATACATCTAGGCCACAGCCTTCTAGGTTATGTGCTTTTGGCTCCCTGGTTCAGACAACTGGTCCTCTAACCCTGACAGGAGAGCACCTCAGCAATGTTTTCATATAGAGAACACCAGGGACAGCAGGGTTCTTACCAACACTTCTGTGCTGTAAAAGGGACAGGACTGCCGAAATCTTAGTTTTAATCTCTTCTGCAATTCAGTAGGAGGGACCCAAAGGACCCACAATGTCTAAATAATAAAGCTTCAGGACTATTCACTGCTGTCCTGAAGAGAATTCAACTGGTCATCCAGAGACAACATAAAGCACTGAGAAATTCAAATCCTTATTTATCTTCAGAGTAATAACCTTGTTTTGATATTTTCCCTGAAATCACTAACTTCTGTCAGGCCTTTTGCTGAGTCCTGTCAGTGCTGTGTCAGAGTTCAAAGTCCCGTGAAGCAGGTGAGGGAGGGAAGCAGAAAGGAGCTGGGTAGCCCAGGGCAGAGTCCCTTCCAGAGTGTGCTGGGCCGGGGCAGCACGGGCCAGCACGGGCCAGCACGGGCCAGCACGGGCCAGCACAGGCCAGCACGGGCCAGCACGCTCTGGGGAGCTCTGGGGTCCTTCAGAGATCTGGGCAGGAAACCCACACAAGGCACAGAACAGATGAATCCCAGTCTGGGTCACACCTCGCAGGAGCCAGACGTGGCTTTACACCAACTTCAAGCTCCAGTGTTTTGGAACCCTGGAAGTTGCTCTGATTACTGCTGATCCACAGCCCCCAGTTACAGGCTCTTAGAGCCAAGTCCAGGACATGGAGTAGCATTTATCAACTCCCTAGTACTGGGCACAGGCAGATTTTCACTGAAGGGCTGCTGCCAGCACTGTGCCACAAGAGAATGGGCAACGCAACAGCACACACACATTCCAGACCAAAGGGTTCACAGCACTGTGAATGAATGAAGTGCCAAAAGCAACTGAAGTCAAGGAAGTGAAAGTTTTGGTGGTATATGGACATGACATCAGGTTAGAAAATTGTCTTGGCTCTCAGGAACTTCATTTCACACAGGAAATACTGTACAAACATCACAGCCATGCCACAAATACTTTTATGAAGTTGCTGGCAGACATCAGCTCAGGGAAGAGCAGGATGGAGGAACACACGACACGGAATGCACCGAACAGCTACGACTGTGCAAAGCAGAGGACGAGGCGGCACCCTGAGGAAGTGCCAACATCCAGATGTGCTGCTGCTGGAAGGGCTCAGGACATCAAGAGTGGGCAGATGTGAAGGGGGGCACCAGCACCCATGAGGCCTCCCCAAGGGCTACAGCAGCAGCCCAAGGTGACTCTGCCAGCAAACGCACAGAGGCCAAGAGGGATTCCATTTGTCCTGCCACACAAGGTCCTGCACAACTCCGGAGGCAGACAGGGCCCTCACAGAGACCTCCAAGTTTATAAGCACAGATCTGCATCACAACCACTCTAAAAAAAACCTGACAACTCTAACTCCCGAATTTATCCTATTCAAAGTCAAGACTCCAAATCAAAAATCCATCTTCTCAGTTGCTAGCTGTAATACTCATCTAGACTTACATTTTTCCAATAGAAATGACCATGGTATGTCTTAGAGTCATTACATGCTAATCATTAAAATGAAAAAAATCCTCCTTAGCCATTCCCTAAACTCTATTTCTGCTTCAGACATACCCAAGTTATATACTGGCAGACTTCACAGGCATGAATCTGCACATGTGGCTCCAGAATCCATACAGCTGTTTGGATAAATGCATAGAGTGCTATATGTGGATGACTGCAATTACCAGTATACCAATGCCATTATTTTCATGTGCATGCAGACTCTTGCAATTATTTATAGAATAATTTGGGGCATATATTACTTCATTTATACTTATGAGAATATTTAAATATGCCTTAGGCTGCTTTGGGGCAGTTAAGGGATGTTTGCTTAAGAAAACTGCAAGAACAGTTTTTATTTCAACTCCCAGAGTCTTTGAATGGTGCTGTGACAGACCACAGGGTAGCCACAGGTGCCCCACCAGCTGAGGTAGCTACTTTGCAAGCATGTTGTCAGCTGCTATTGATTTTTATGACAATTTTTGAATTATGCTGAAAACCTCCAATGCACATCAATTTATCATCCTACTAATGGCATGCTTTTAAACAGGCCAGTTTAATAAACCCCTCTGGCATACACACTATATTTAAAGGCAGCTCAGATATTTTATTTTCTTTGCAGGAGTGAAAGAACAATGAAATTAGAAAGAAATCTCTGTGATCAAAATTGCTTTGTACAAGAGATTCCTTCCAATTACAAGCTATTAAGCCAATAAAATATTTCTTGACAGTAGTTCATCTCTATTACACTGTATATCACACACTTGTCCAGTATGTGATGCAGCTGAACCCACTCCCTTCAAGAAGCACACATCACTAAACTGGAGCCCAACTACAGTTTCTTTTTCACTTTAAGAACCTTTGATCAGGCAAGCTGTGTAATTACTCTTAAGTGTGGTTAGGGTGTCTGCTGGAGTGCAGGACCACTTTTTTCCCCCCTCTCTCCAGGGAAAAGCACATCAATTGCTTTCAGCTAAATGCACTCACATATGAATATTTTAGTACAATTTAATGTTTCTGCACCAACCCCAAAGGAGCAGAGCATCAATTTGTGAACATAGTTTTCTTGGAGTTAAAAGCTACACTGGATAATGCAGGATGAAAGGGGTTGTCAATCCTTAGCTTTTTAGCAAGTCAGAGAAAAACAGTCTGTAAATTCAGTCCCAGCTGCATACAAACAGCTCTCTAAAGTTTGCCACCATAGAGCTACTTTTCAACAATAGTGAATTATCAGAGGAGATATTCCAAAAACAATTTCCCAAGCACAGTTGTTTTTCCCAATGCTATTCCCATCTGCTACCTACCTAACAGCCCCAACCATTTATACCATGCAAAGAGCACCTGCTGGTCTGTTAATAACACCCACAAACCTGATGTACAAATAACACATTCCTACAAAGCACTGAGCTGAACAGAGCAGAAATTATGTACTGTGCTTTGGAAGAGAGAAACTTTGGTATCTCAGTATTCCCTTGTATGTGCAACAAATGAGGAAGTAATTAAGATCTTATAATTGATAAGCAGAGTAGAACATTTTTTAAATAAAATACAATCCAGATAAGAGGAGTGACAATTCTCATGATGCCAAAGGAACTAATTAGTTCATAATTAGTTAGTAATTTTAGGTAAGGGCCAAAGAACAAAAAAGAAGAAAAATACTAGAATAAAATATGCCTTGTTTCACTTTCCTTATGCTTCCTCACAAGAGAGTGAAAGGAAACAGCAGATAAGCTAATCTGAACAAGCAAAGGATCCCTAAGAAAGCGATGGGAAATAACTCTCAAGGACGGTTAGCCTCCACTTCTTACAAAGAAATACCATACAGGAATTAGGTAAATGATGTGATACTGTGCCTCTCCCTTCCTGCTACTCCCAAAGCAAGATGACCACTACTCAGTGCTAAAAAGCCACTCACAGCAGTGAAAGGGATGCCCAGTAAAATAGTGGGGGCACAGAGAGGGGCTGAGCAAGGAACCCATCCTCTAGCAGAGGAGGGGGAGCAACAAGAATTCCACCCTTCTTCCAGAGCTTTGGTGCCTTTAAGTGAACCAACACCTCACTCTTCAGTGTCTCAGCTGAAGCTGCACCTCTGACATGCCTCTTTTCCTCTCGTTACTACTGTCAATTCCTGACAGTTGTTAAACCTGCCTCCCTTTTGAAGCTCCTTCAATCTATTACAGCCAGAAAGATCCTCTAGCATGAAAATGAAGCTGAAGCAGTGAAGCCAAGCAGTTTCCTCCTGGCCATCATATCAGACCTACACTGAATTCCCCTCTGCCTTGCCCACATGAGGTTTCTCAGCACATGTACCTCTCTTCTGTGCAATTGTATCATATTTCTAGCACGATCACTTAATCCAGTGTCAATTATTACTACATCACATATTTCCTAACTTGTGCCTTCCTGAGTTTTCCACTTCAGTTTCTCATCATCTATTAGTGTTTTGTACCCAATGTTGAAAGCAACAAGACAGCAGCAGCTGCATATCTTAAAATAAAAAATAAAATTTTAAAAAAAGAAAGTAGTTTTGCCAGCTAGAAAATCCTACAGCAGACACTAAAGCAGTTCTAGAGTTAAGACCCTGAAAGAGCACTAATTTTAGAAGAGTGAACATTTAAACTCTGAAGAGAATAAACTAGAAGGACACCTTTCAGGCAGCAGCTGAGCCTTCACAAGGTCAGAGGGTAACAATATACACACTTGTCAAAAAAAGCACCTCTCAGTGTCACGGAGGTTCTGGCTGTTTTCTCAGGACAAGAAGTTGAGGGTGAGATAATCCCAGTAACAAGCCCACCTTCCTTCAAAACCTGAGAGAAGGATATAATTAGTTAGAACAGGCTGCAAGGGAAAACCTGGGAACCCATGGGCGCAGTTTGGGCATTCAGAGCTAGCGGCCCTGCAGTGTAGGACTTCCCACGTGGATCAGGGGTGCTGCTCCAGAAGTGTCCAGTCCCACAGAGTCCCGGCAGCCCTGGGAATGCACTTTGCACAGCCCAGCTGGCCCGTGGCACTGCAGCCCCATGGGTGCCCCCAGCACCTCCTTCTTGCCAGCCTGAACTGCAGAGGTCACAGAGCCCAGAGGCCAGGAAATGTTTAGAGCAGTTGCTTTCCTTTTCTCACAAGGCTGGGTTTATTTCTCGGTTGAGTATCAGACAAATTGCACAAGTTCCTGAGAAAGATTACATACTGCTTTGCATGTTAGAAATGTTGCTGATTATGTCTTGGGTAAGGAAAGCCAATACTGAACTAATAAATGAAGCATTCATTTTCCATTTACAAAAGTTTTAAATAACTGAGAAAACCACTTTTTACCTTCTTTCTTTTCTACACCTGTTTTGTTCTTGTTTCTTTCTTTCTTTGTGAACATGAAAGAAAGAACTGGGAAGATTTTTACTGTGGAAACTAACACCCCTGACTATTTGAAATTTTTAATCTAAAAATAGCAGTTACTCTGGGGTAATGGTGGTAGGCTGGACTTCTGTAGGGAATTTAGTCTTTTCTGACTGCATATACTAACTAATATTTAGTAGTAGACACTCATAGGAAGGATATTTTTATACAAAACCAGCTAATTTGAACATTCTTAAAAGGGCTTTTTCCTTAAACAGAAACTACATGCAGTACTTAACCTGAGAATCGAATTCTATCTTTCTGCAGAACACCTGCAAAAAAGAAATAGTGGGAAAAGCTGGCTTCTAGCTGTAAAAAGTACGCTAAAATGGTTGTCACTGATTAAGGAGACTGAATATACTAAATTGCTTTCTTTAATTAGGAAGAAAACATTTTATATTTTAATATATCCACTTATGTCTAAAAACTTCCTTCCTTCCATCTCATCAAATAATACAAATCAGCCTTCTCTTTCATAAGACAGAATGTTCAAATAGGAGCTGCAATCACCTGAAATCAAGAGGTTAAAAAAAAGGTACTAACAGAAACAGGAATAATACACTCAGTATTTTAACAACTGGACTAAAACTGTACAAAAGAAAAACTGGCAAAGATCCAGTCAAAACCCAACAATATGCATAAACACCAACATGAACAAAACCTTGACGTTTAACAGTCCAAGGCTACTTTGGAAGAGCAGATGTGCTGCATAGAACCAGGGCTCAAACAGTCACAAGATGAAATCTGTGCTCTTTAATTAACTGCATTCTCCCATCACTGAAGTAAAATGAACTCCAGTTGTTCCTTGAGTGGCGGTGTGTTTGTGGATTCGTATCTCAGCATTTTGAAACACTGCTCTGGCTGTGAGGTCCTTGGGTCCTGTGATGCACTGTATGGGCTGCACTCTGAAAAACTGAAGCCAGTCACAGATTTATGAAGGACCAATGACCAAAACTGTCCTTCCTTCCCCAAATCCCCAACTGAAGGCACTCGGGAAAAAATAAGCAGCCCTTTTAGACCATTATCTTACTACCCAGCAAAGAGCACAAGCACATCCCAGCAGTCACACAAAAAGCAGAAGCACCTCCCTTCTTCCTGAGCTTCTAACTAACCCTTGTCCCCCTGTAGTCTCCAAGTGACCCAATTCCAGAGCCCTGGAAAACAATGCATTCCAATCCTCCACTGAGACTGGGCAAGAGACTATTAATAGAAATGTAAGAGCACACGCTAAGATACTTTCCCATCAGAAGCCAACAGCTGCACAGGAGGACAAGCATGTCCTGTCAGGACTATCAGAGTTTCTTAGATCTGAGACTCTTCCCCTGCTTAAAACCCACACACCTAGAGGGCACACACCATGTCAACTCAAAACTGAGCACAAAATTCAGGTCTCAGCTACTCTACCTGACCAGTATTCAAACTTGCTTTGCAATTCTCCGGATAGAACATCACAAGCTCTCCCTGAACTGATACTGAGCACATCTCACACAGAGAGAAAGCAGCATCTTCTGAGAACTGCTAAAATAGCCAGTATCATCCTGACCTGACCAAAAAAGCTCAGATCTTCTTCAACTCAACTCTATTTACCACTGCAGAGAATAATTTTCTAGCTGAAGTACCAAAACGACAGTGAAGTAGAATTAGGAATGTTAAACTAAGAATTTGCAGCTTTCAACTGCTTCATAATTAAGATGCCTATACAGTACACTGAAAAATTAAAACCTCTAGTCGGCAACTCTGTGGGCTTAGTATCAATTCAACTTGCACTTTCATTACAATTAACATTTAATATTTTCTATATTTCTAAGGCACTGAATGCTATCCTTGCGTGTATTTTAAGTTCCAGACTAAATATCTGAAATTTGAAAGAAGAGGCATATAATTTCCAATACTCTGCACAACTCACTATTTAATAAACACTTGTTAAGAAGTGAGATGAGAGAAAAATGCATCAGCCTGCAGACAAATAGATGGAGCACCATGTGACTGTGCCAATTCAGATCATTTATGACACCAGAGTTTAACATTCATTCATCAGTCCTGACTAAAGGCTATTTAACAATCCTCCAGAAGAGGACAATGACGACACTGATGTGATCCTATGATGTGGTTTTCTGTTCTTCATGACTCTCACATGTTGCTATGGGCCATCTGTAGCAAAATACAGCATTGTACCATCACCAAAAACCAGCCTTTTTTGTTTCAACATAATTGTTTATATGCCCTTGACTGTGGAAAGAATGTTCATTGTTGAGCCTTAACACATAAATCAGAGCTGAGCTGTCTTCAAATTAATATTCTCCACCTCATTAACATATATTTGGATAGTGAAGAACTAAGGATGTTTCATCTCATCTCATGCCCTTTCAAAATACACACTTAAATGACATTTAGTTTATGCCCTGGTAAGCAGAAAGAGTTGGGGTTGCATTTATAATCCACAGAACCTCCTTACACAGCAGAGGTTAATATCACTGCTATCAAGATTTTGGAATGACCTTACTCTTATCAGTAGGTCTGCCTCTCAGAAGGAGTGTTTTGTAGCAGTTGGTTATCATATAGATTACAGATTTAAACACTAGCATGCCTAGAAATAGCTCCACTCAGCCCCACAGGGTTATCATCAGATGGCCTTGATGAGGACTTCAAAAAACATAGCAAACATCCCTATCAACAACTCAAGACAGAAGAAATCAGAAGCACAAAACATCTTGTTCAAGAAAATCCAGCAGACAGGTTGACAACAAAATCACAAGTTCCTGTCTTTGACATCCAAGTATTACTCTGTCCTGCTGGATGTATTACTAGAAAAATAATGGTCATGGTTTGAATTTCTTAAATTTGCAGCAATGGCAAAGGCAAAACATTTCAGGAGCCTATCAAGGCTTTGAACATGCACAGCTTTTTAATATTATTTAAACTGTTATGGTTTGGTAAATGCAGCAATTGAAATATGGTGAGTTTCTCTACTAAGTTTCAGCTCACTCTTCCCTTCTGGTCTAATTAAGCCATGAACAAGTAAAAAGCTGCTCCTTGGTGCCTTCTGTTGCCATACACAAAGAGCTGCTTACTGAGAGGCAAACCTTTACTCCACTGTGGAGCTCAGTGTACCCCTGCCCCATCATCCCATCTCAGCAGCGGCTCTGCCCCACACTGAGGTGAGCTACATTTGTACCTTCCCATTTACAAACACTCAAATGTGCTTTATCTGGCTACAGCTTTCCCTGTATGTCCTCGGGTCATAAAGAACAATGAAAGAAGTCAGACTTCTGCATGGCAGAAAGCCCCACACAGACACAGAAAGATACAGAAATCAGTTCCCTGTGATACTGGGATGCAGAAATAGCAGAAAAAGATAAGCAGCGTGTTATTGCCCAATATTAAGCCATTCAGAGGATCTCCTTCTTGGTATTCCACTCTACAGCAGCCAATTTGCAGATTATTCCTTTCTTCAATTTCTTGCACTTTTGCTTCTTATAAAAATGTTGCTTCGACTGTACTGCAATAATCCAGTAACAGTTACTAAATGTTTTTTTTTAAATCATCACCTGAAAAAACCCAGAACACACAATTTCAAGATATCAAGCCACAGATTGATACAATTTTGAGTTTATGTCAGTAATGACATCTTTTAGCATACCAATGCCAGCTGCTAGGAAGCTAAAAAGAGTTCAGGCAGCTATGAAAAAATGCAGCATGCAAACCCCAGACAAAGTTGTGTCAGAACACATCCCAGACCCAAAGGAGAGATTTCCACCCCAGCTTGCTTCTGTCATTTTGTAAACACATCGTCAAGTGACAATATCACAGTGGGCACACTGATGTTCCTGTTAGGCCCCGGATTAAGACTCAGCTCATCTCTTAGTGCTTGCTCTGAAGGAAAATGCACGCTAGAAACCATCCCAGCTCTACGATAAGAGGTATTTCCATACTTACTGGTGCTACTATTTTGCCCGTCTGTCCAACTTGCATGTCATTAGGAACAAAGCCAGCATCAACAGCTGCACGGGAAGCTCCAACTAGTTGAAAGAAAATATTTTCAGTGTTTTCTTTGAAAATACTTGCGAGCCAAATTTATATCACCATAAAAGCCCATGTATTTTGAAGAGTCCCACAGTCTAAGGGCACGTATTTAAAAACTTCCCTCTTAAAAGCTCTTATGGTAATCCCTCTCTATACCACTAGCTAAAAACTTCCAAATAGTAAGTGCTAATGCACTTCATAAGCAACAGGAAATCCCTACTCCCAGCACCAAAGGGCCATATATTTAAAACCAAGGATTTCAATCTGGCATGTTTCCATTATTTTTTTCTTGTTGCTTTGTCAAAAGAAGATTTTCCCATAGATGCCTTCCCAAAATGTTCCTTCAAGTCTGAATGGAACATACATTCCATCTTGCATTGCCGTGAATCTCAGAAGTCAGGCATAGTAAAGAAAAATATCAAAGTAAACTCAAAAATGCCATACGGACATTTAGTTAGCAAAAACACCAATTTAAAAACTAAGCCAATCATGTAAAACTATAAATGTGAATGCTAAAATTAATGGAGTTAAAACATTAAAGCAAACAGTTTCTCCTTCTTTCCCAACCTTTATACAAAATACTTTGCTGAAACATTGTATATGGTTGATTTTCTCCTGTAAATACAAAAGCAAAGCAAAAGGACAAAGCCACTTGAACTATGACAATGTGACTGGGATTCTGTAAAGAAGCAGTAGAAAAGGTTGTATGCAGAAAGTATCAGCTCGCCAAAATGAGCTGTGACAACTTCACTTTTTGTTTGCAAGCTTCTGTTCTGGATATTTGAGAAGCACAGAGAATACTACAGGTTAGTATTTTGCTTCATACACAGGCATTTAAATATAGTTGACAAAACTATATATCTATTACTAAACTAAGAGCATTTTAACCATTTGACAGAGACTTGAAAATAAAAGACTTAGGATTAATTCCAGTTTTAACATGACCTGTTTCAATATAATAAACAGGGTTAAAAGAAAAGGAGGAAAACAAGTTTACCTGCAGCATGCAATTGATCCGCAAGGTCATACAACAACTTAAAATTTTCACCACTCTTCAAGCCCCTCCCTTAAAAATTAAGAATAAAAGAAAATCAAGAAAGAACATGTGTTTTAAGATTTTTTTTTGCCTATGTAAATTTTCCACATGACTATTAACATTTGCAAAGACTGAAAGATATGCTTGAACAGGGTATTTTTGGATACATTACTAACCAGTATTTAATATTTGGAGATTTAGCTTTTGTCTTTGCCATTAATATTTCATATGTATAAACCAACACCACTCTGTCTTGTTTATTTCCTGCACACAGCACCATCAAGGTCATTCTCCAAAACCAGGGAAACAGCATTTTTTAAACTAATTTGTGCTCCCTCTGCTGGCTTCAGGAACAAAACACTGTAGTGGGATTAGAAAGAAATCATTTTGGCTGTAGGCATACAGTAAAAATCACAGTCCATCACTTGATACCTAAGGAGCAGAATACAATCAATACAGGTTTTAAAATTATTAAGGTCATTACATAATAATGTTCAGACTGACTGAAATGATCAGCAGTAGTTTTAAACATGATAGATTTCCATCTAAAAATCACTTCATATTGCTAAAATCTTAAGGAGGCTCACCAAATACAACAATGTTCTTACAAAGCCTCCCAGCATATGCTAAACTCATGTTTTACCACTTTACAAAATATACATGTTGGGTGCTTCCTCAGTGGCCTCCATGGAATATTTCAGAATGACATCATGATTTTTTTTTTTTTTTTTGAATGTATCACATTACAGTGTTCTGCTACAGATCTGATTTACCAAGGGGTACCATTCCTTCAGTGCAACACCAGGCAGTTCTAATGTGATGCACTCACCCCCTGACACAACCACTTTTGCACTGGTGAGCTCCGGCCGATCGCTCTTCGTCAGCTTCTGCTCGATCCATTCAGAGATCCCGACGGGTGGTGGAGGGGTCACTGCATTCAACAGATGAACCAAACACCCACAAGCAAAATGAGAAAGCATGTGTTTCGAGCTGAAATCTGAGCTTAAGCTTAATTCAAAGTTCATTCTAGAACCAATTCTGCCACAAGCTTTTGATGAGTGCCAGCAGTTGCTCCTGGCTCTGAGTAACGAGCCTCATTCACCAGTTGTGTTTAGGGAACCTACAGTACAAACTGCACTAAAAGGAATTCTGCCCTGCAAGTTCCACACTGACACCAACCCAGCGTAAGAAGTGTGAGCCTCCCTATCACAGGCAGACAAGTCAACCAGGCAATGCACCAACGCTGCAGTACACTGACTTCAGTAAGGTTTGACTTCTACCACCCCCAGACGTTAGGAGATACAGCAGGGTTCAGAGGCAGGGACTAAGGCACAAAACAAAAAGGCTCACAGTGAAAAACAGCAGCGGTCACCAGAAGTGGAACAGGTTACCCAGAGCAGTTGTGAAGCCTCCACCTGTGGACATTCTCAAAGCCTGGCTGGACACAGTCCTGAGCAATCTGCTCCATGGGGCCGGACTAGATAATCTCTAGAGATCCCTTCCAACCCCATCTACTCTGTCATTCTGTGACTGGATTCCTCAATTATCAGAGCTACACTGGCTTCATTAAATTGTAAATTAAACTGATATAGTTAAAACTGATCTAAAGCAACAACCGGGTGTTCTCAAATCAATTTAAACTGCCCCTAATCTAGCTTGATGATGTAATGACCTACCTCAATTGCAATATAATTAAACTAAAACTGCGGAGAACCAAACACTTCTAATTTTGCTCAGTCTTGTTTTGAAAACCAATCTGGTTATTCAACAGCTGTAATTTGTCCTTACTTAAAGTTTCAAGACTGCAATGGCAGAACTTTAGGCAGTGAGTGGAACAAGCACAGATAATCTCCATTTCTGGTCAAAGAAAAGGAAGTAACTGCGCAATCTGTATCTTCTCTAACCAGACATCACTAAAAAGTACAGGCACCAGCAATTATAAGGCTAACATTATGACAATCAGTTTGCTTTGACAAATACTTCTACAAAACATCACCATGCATTGAGCAAAACTAACTTTATTAAATAAAACAACAGCATCCCAGAACAAATACTCACACTTTTCTACACTGGCACTACCACCACTCACTGGTGCAGCCTCAAACGAAGTTCCCCGTACAGTAAACACTTTGACTGCTTCATCACACTGCACAGTGCAAATAATATTTCCTAAAAAAAGCCATATTAAAAATTTAAAGATTATTAGGCATAATGTGCTTAAAAAAAAAAACACAAATAAAATTAATATCAAAACCACATTAGCAGTTGTATTAGAATATGCAACATCCACCAAGGTACTTCCCAAAACTGCAGTTTTAGATGACTAAAACATAGCACTTAAAAACCAGAGATTACAAATACTTTCATTTACATTTTAGCCCCATGTTCCTAAAGTACAAATACAAATCCTCTATTTTTAAAGGATACAAAGCATTCAAATCATTTCTTATGAACGAGCTTTTAAATTTCAGAAGGGATGAAAAAAAAACTTTGAAAATACCATTCTTACACACAAAGAATGTCTATAATTCAAAGTAGATCTTTTATCCTGTTGCATGAATTCATAAAAACTGAAGACAATGAGGCCTCCCCCACCTATCTGTGGGACTGTGTTTCTCTCTATAATAAAATGCAATACTTCACACGGGAGGCTGCAGGGAATGCTAAAAGAAAAAATGCTGCAACATTTTACTAAACAAACTATCCATAAAGGAAGTCATCTTGAAACTCTGAATTACTGGGAAGCAACTTAAAAGTGCAGCACAAAACCACATTCTGGTACCATAACTCAAAATGTAATACCCTGCTGGTACATGGGGTACAATCTTTACAGTAAAATTAAGAAACACAAGCTAATGAGCTCATATCTAAAATAAAACACAGTGTCAGCTAAGCATTAGAGAAACAAGACTGAAAAAAAATTACAAATTAAGTTAATTAAATATTATAAATAATTTGTTCAGTGTCTTCGTAATTAGAAAAAATAACCCTGTGGTATCTTAAATCAGAACTAATGCTAGTCCTATTAAATAACTGGACAATTAACTTGATGTCTTATGCTTTCCAAAATCTGATCAGAAGGGCATGAACAAACACAGTACACGGAAAGGATGTGACCAAATTCTGTTCCTTAAGGTGACAGACCTGGGTCAGACCTGCTTCTACCACGGCCCTTGGAATTACCTGCTTTCTCAAGGAGCATCGTGCCCACCCCCAAGCTTCACTGTTTCATTAATCACAGCATTGAGATTGTAAAGTGAAAATTCCTATCATATTCCAAGGTTTTAACAATATCATCATGTAGAAAAATTAGCAGTACTGGATTCTTCATTGGACAAATATCACACAGCTTTTGTGATTACCCACCTGCATAGATAGTTCTCACAAATGTATCTGGGGACTTAATTTCAATAATGTCAGAAACAGGGGCAACATCAAGTTTACCAGCCACTCTGGGAATAAGATTCTAGAAGTTAGAGATGAAACGTTAGCAAAGTAAATGCTAAGTAAAATGTACACGGTCAGTACAAGAACACTGCTGACCCGATTTTATCTTCATATAATGCTGCCTCTAAGACATACAGACATAAGATTTCTGAAGGGCTACTCATGCAGCTTTAGCAGCCAAATAAAACCCCATTACTGTAATAACATTAGACATTTTATGAGACTTACTCTAAGTAAACTCGTAATTCAATATCTTAAATTAGGAGACTTATTTGCTTCAAGTATTCTAAAACTGAATATAGATGTCATTTACTCAGAAAATTGACAGTTATGGATTGCTGAGCTCTTGGCACTTGAAGGAAAAATAAGGTGCATTTGGAAGTTAGATGCCAGAAACGACACAAAAAAACCCTGCATTTTTCTCTCCAAAGAAAAAAAAATTAAATTTAATATTAAAGTACATATTCTGTTGCTCCAAAATTTACTCCAGAAAATTACTTAGCACCTTTAGGAGTGGGAAGAAGGATAAAAAGAGCAGCAGAAATGATGAAGAAATCAATGATAAGATGATTGTTTGCTTTTTGTCTGCCTCCTAAACTGGTGCAAGAAAAAAGGGCCCAGTTCTGAAATCTTTACTCACATGAAGCACTCAAAAATGGCAGTGCAAGCTTTAAAGCAAAAGCCATTATCTCCTACTATGACACTGCAGCTCAAAAAACAAAAATTACAAAAACCTAAGGCTTAAGGTACATAAAGATTTCTCTTAGCAAAAATAAAGGCATATGGATTGATATTGATTGGAAGTGAAAGTAGTCAGATGAGAGGGAAGGCCGATGTCATTACTCGTCCTACACCGGCAAGATTCCCGAAGGATCCTTTTTCTCTAAGTTAGCTGCACCACAATGTTGCCCAGATTCTTAGTACTTAGGCTCTCCATGTACTTATAAACACACTCCTTAAAAAAAAGTTTTGAAAAATTGTATTTTCATTAAAAACCATTCCAAGTCCCTGGCCGGGACTTAGAGCTGTGTTATTTGTATATGTTTACAGACATTTCAATATACATGACTTATATCACAGATGCAAATCCTACTCAAAAAAAAGTTTGCTTCCAATAGGTCTGCACACTTCCATTTCAACACGCTACTAACAGATTTTTCATCTCAATTTGCTGTGCTTTTCCTTACAATTTTCATGCTTTCAGATCACTTAATCTGGTTTGCCTTATTGTACATTTTGCCTTGTGTCCATAGGATTGGATGGTTACCACAGAATATTTCCTCTACGCTATTTTTATCAGATCAGCTCATAAAAGAACTCAAACATGAATCATGAAATCTAATTAATAACCTCTTAAGCAAACTACTGTAAATGCTAATGCAAAACTGTCCACGGCTGATCTCTCTCAGGCCTTTGATTCACACTCTTACATACAGCAGTCTGTCTCTTTTCTACAAGAACTTTTTGATGCTCTCTGAACTACTTACCTTCCCAAAGGCAGATGCTCCAGCACAAATGTGGGTGTAATTAAACTTTTTATGCGTCTCCACAATCAAGGGAGTCAGCTCCTCTGAGAATAAAAATATATTGCTCAGCATTTACATCTATCTTCTTTTCGATCACAAATACACAAATAAATTCATTTTGTCAATAGGTAAGAATAACTCTCACCTGCTAGAAATCCCTTGTACGCATCATGCTGAGCCACGAGAACTTTTGCAACACCCTGCACTTTGCTGAGTTCTGATGCTACCTGTGATTAAAGAGAATTATTATTAGTTTGTTTTAACAGGCACCACAAACGTATAATAAGGGAGTCCCCACTGCAAATAGCTCACAGCCTATAGATTAGTAAAACCAGAACCAAAAGCACATTAATTTCAAAATCCGAACAAACCTGAATGGAATAAATCGCACATCTTCTGATCCCCAGCACAGTGCCTTATGGGATAATGAAAATGGATTTGTGAGTAAGAGAACTACGGAGAGAATCTAGCTTGGGAAAGCTTGCCTCCTGCACGCAGGGCTCCACACCGATCCCGGCATTTCTTACAGCAGCGACAACAATCACACTTGAGGACCATTGCTCAGTATTCCAGTACAATCACCAAGAAACAAATCCTACTTTCTTTTAGATCAGTCAGTATCTACCACACAAAGAAATACAAATGTACAACGCTGTTATGACTTTTGTCCAGACTCTAGGAGCAACCCTTTGTTTGCATCTGACTTTTTGCCCACTGAAACAATGTGTATTTTCAATTTATATTTATGCTTTTTTTTTTTTGTTTGAACTGGCACAAGTGAAGTTTAAATGATAAAAGGGTTACTCCAGATCAGAGAGAAGAGGACTGACAGTGAGATCTGGAGACCACATGCATCATCCAAGAACCAGCGTAGTTTTACCGAGTTCAATGAGTATCAGTTTACCCTCAAAAATTAACAGAAGGAAATAAGGAAAAAATTCCTAATAGCTGCTGCAGAGTATCTGTTCGAGTCACTGGCTCTTAAATAAAAATCTCTAAACCTTCGTACTTCATAAAATACTTTTTCCCATCATAACATACAGACTCCATATATTTAGCACTAAAACAAGCAGAACAGTTGCAATAATTTTTCTCCTATGCAAGTGCATAGAATAAGGAAAATTAAAGGCACACATGTCTGGCAATTATTTCTTTTTTCCTTTTCATTTTCTTGGTTTAGATAAATATTTGCTTCATCTCCACCTCAAACACCTGAATAGCTACTGAGGTTTCTCCACCTATTTGTGAATAAGCTGCTTTAAGTATGCCTTCTTCATGAGATACTACACGTTGCTTTCAAAATAACAGCTCATAAGCAGTATGTAAATATTAGGCACAGTTTTTTGTACTTTTACTGCTCACACAATACCAAGTCATGCTGGAATAAATGTACTAATGTACTATCTGCCTTGTCTCTAGAATTGGCGCATAAAAATTAAACTAAAAATGCAAAGCTAACGTACAAGGAACTTTTTACACGTGAGCTGTGTGATAAAGTCAAGAAGCACTAATTTCAGAATTTCAGGTTGCAAACATTCTCTACACAACTAGTGATTGGTTAGTAAAAGCAACTTGCTCAAAAGCCCAGTTTATCACGGTTGTTTCACTTCTGCTGCTTCTCATTTACACAAGCACAAGCCTCTTCCCAAATTCTTAGCAATGCAATATTTGTCATTTAAACCTTAGAGATGTATCTTGTTTTAAAAGTTAATTGTCCTTTAGTCCTATAAAAATTTGCTTGCTCAAGCATGTAACAACCGTTATTGATACTGTCCCCTGTGAAATGAAATCTGTATCTGTATTTTCTCTTTGGAAGAGAAGCAGTTCCAAGTGCAGGACTTTTCTGGCAGATTAGCAACTCCTGGCACAGTTTCTCCTCACTACAGATTATTTTTCAGGCTGCCCAAGACGCTGCCAAGTATTGTTTCAGTGCGTTCTTTATTTCATTGGTATGAAATAGCATTTCCTACCTTGTCACAGCTGGTCCCAGCCACCAAACAGGACACGTCCCCTCCCAGGCGCTTTGCTGCCGTGATGGTGTTGAGGGTGATGGGCGTCAGAGACTCGTTGTCGTGCTCTGCCACCACCAAGGTGCTCTGAGACCTCCGCAGCACCGACGCCTGCAAAGGAAGGGAGACACACACAGCAGTTGGAAACGTAGCATGGAAGTAAAAAACTGTTCCTCTGAGCTGAGCATCCAAGGCTTTACAGAAATTCTACAATTATACAAATCGTAGAACACTGCCGTCAAACAAAAGAGGCTCATTCTAGGTAAGTGTCATTAAGTAAAGAGAATACGTAGGGTAATACAAAAGAGAAGACAAACCTCCTCGGCTTGTCTGTAACATGCTGTGCTTAAACTGAACTCCACAACAAAATACGGAACAAAATAAAGAAAAACATTTTAACACATTACATTCAAGCTCAGTTGATCAACTTAACCAAGTACCTTAAAGAGTGAAAATTAGACAAACAAGAGTAAGACACAAGAAAACCAACAGTTGTAAATAAATATCTACTTGGTTTTCTAGGGTGGTTCTCTGGCACTGTTTTATTATAAGTTTTAAACAAAATCCAGCTACAGAACCCACTTTCATATTTAGATATATAGAGAAGCAGAATTTTATGCAGTGGCTGGATGAAAATTAAGCAGCAGGGGCTCACAGCCTGAAAACACACTAGGAGAAATCTTTATAGGTATCATGTTCATTTTTCCCTCTTTTCCCTCAGAACATTTGAGCACTTAGTCTACCATCACAATTTAACAGTCCATAAATAACAATTTTGACCAATTCACCATTCATACACAAACTTGAACTTCTAAAGCAAAAATGAAAGAAACAAAAAAGGTAGAAAAAAGGCAAAAAGACCCCAAACCAAAATACTCAAAATTCTGAGACCTTCCTCTCTAATATTCAGATGTATGTGTGAAAAGCATTATTCCTCCAAAACTAATACTAGGGTAGGGAAAACATTTTGGATGGGCAGAGGAATATCAACCCTCAAGTGTTTGTTTACCCTGCATAAAGCCCTGCTGAAGACTCGAGTTATGATCAGTGTAGGATGGAACACATGGAAAACCAAGTAAATTCATTAATATAACCAAGAAACAAATACTAACACAATGCTGAAGATGCCCAGCCAAACACCATTTTTTGAAACTTACATTCCAACTCCATCTCCCCTCATGCCAAACATGCACTTGCCTACAACTTCAAATAAAAAAAGCTTCAGAAAATATGAGAGGCTAAAATTTGCACCTGGACTTCAACCCCACAAAGCCTACCAACTGGATTTCAAACACAGAAAGCCAATCCCTAGGACTTCCCTGAAGCTAATCACAGTGCACAAATAAAGATACAAAGCTTTTGCAGAATGTGGATCATAATTTGTCCTTTTGATTAAAACAATAAGGATTCTTGTAGAAGCGCTGTGCATTTAATCTCTTGTGCTTAAGCTTACTTGCTGTGATTAAATATTCTAACCTCCTTTGAAACCAATTGCCAGTAACAAAATATTTGCTGCCACTATAGATCATATGCTGTATTTTTGACTGGTTTGTACATCATTTGCAATAAAAGTTATGAAAATTTAGTCACTATTTGAAGAATAAATCCATGCCTTTGTGGCAAAAAGTCCACTCTCCAGTGATTTACAATTGTGTCATAGGGTAAAATGGACCAAGTTTTCAGATTTCCAAAGGGAGACACATGCATTTTAAACACACACTTATTTCTGCCTATATTATCATTTTTCCCTAAATAAGCACTGCACCACCACCATCATTCTGTCAAACCATTTTAAAATAAACTGAGAAATAATTGTTTTTTAGCCAAAATTAATATGAGCAATAGAAGTTCTTTATGCAGACTAGCTATTACATCATTAATCAGGTATTATTTCTAAACCAATAATCCCATATTTTATATTTATGGGAATATACACAATATGCACACCAGAAGGTCACTTCATGGATGGTGTTTCTGAACATAAAGACAAGACCAGATTCAAAATAAATTTGAAGTCACATTATATATAATGGGTAAAAATCTAGATGAGCAAACAAGAGTTCTATATGAGTCTGAATTTTATATACTAGGACACATTAAATAATCTTCTCAATAAACAAAACCAAACCAAACTGACTTTTGTTTGTTATAATATAGAATCTGCAGTAAAACCAGAGGGTAACTCATCCAGTCATCTGGTCCTGAAAACTAAGAACCTGCAATGAGTCAACGATAGGACAGGTAGTTATTTTGATGAAGTTACTGTCCAGCTGCACATGTGGGAGAACAGCCCATTACTTCACTGACATCATTTCTGCACTTGAGCAGGACATCTACTTTGAAGCCTAAATAAAATAGGAAAGTAGAGAATAAACCTAACCAGCTGGCAGCAAGGAAAGAAAGCGTAAGAAATAAGACAGACAGATCAATCAAACTATTGAAAACAGCGCCGTAAGAAGGAACAGCACTCAGTGCTTGTGCCACGGAAGGTTCCTGGTGAAAACCAAGCTCTGGAAAATCAGGCTACCCACAGAAATCACCCCCAGATAAACATCCCACCAACTTGGGCAACTGAGCAGCTTCTGCAGCATGACAACATGCCAGCAACAGGGTGGTAGAACTGGGAAGTTTATTTTCCTCAGGTTTAGGTACAAATCACAGACAGACACCTATGTTTCCTCTACAGCAGAAACATCTGCACTTCCTCTCTGGTGGAAACTCTGGACAGTGACACAGTCCATACCAAAATTAACATTCATGAATGAAAACCATGCAGAATTTCTAACTTCCCCATCCCTCCCCAATATTTACGGTAGAGCAAACTCGGCCTCTGATTCCCAGACGTCTAAAAGTTGCTAAGATTAACTCAGATGTGCAGGATTGATCAATTAAGCCACTTGGATAATAGCCGTGGGTTCACTGAACTGATTGTCTCAAGTTTCCCCAAAGCACCATTTTGCTCCCCACTGAGAAACCCATCAATATTTTCCAACCAGAGCACAAAAAACGTAAGTACAATAGCTGGATTTCTAGGCTCCAGACAAAATACCGAATATTGGTCACTGCTGCTGTGCCAGCAAAACATCGGCAATCTGGGCACATCCAGCGCACGTGCACAGGTAAAGCCAACACCACACACACCCAAGGCACCCACTGAATTTGCACAGGTGATGTGCTCTTCACACAAGGCCGCTGCAAACTGAGCATCTCCTGGTCTTCCAGCACACGGACAGGCCACCTGAACAGCACATGTGCCCAGCGCCTCTTAAATACAGATTTGCTAAAAACCAGTTGTGTCGGGAGCTGAAAAAATCCAGAGGGAAGTGTTGTAAATCCCTGCTTGCTGCTGGATGAGGCTGGTGGGCAGCATCTTTGGCCTCTACTGGCAACAGCAGTGGCTAACTGCCTGCAGCCTGCCCCAGGGACACTCATTTAATAACACTGGAATCAGGAAATCAGCTCTAACTAAAACATGTGGCAGGCACAGCAACACAAGATAGGGCAGCCAAAAAGTTCTTTCAAGAAATGCAAGAGATGCAGCAGGTGAATTCTACATAGCCCCATGCTCCAAATATGCATCAGTAAGAAACGGGGTGCTAGAAACTTCACCTGGGAAAATGAAGTTTGTCTCCCTTTAGAAGAGCCACTGGAATTTATAGGAACAAAACCAGAACAGACTTTCACCAGAGCACCAAACAACTGGACCTAGAAAGGTATCTCTAGAGCTGATTTTCTTAGCTGTAAAAGCAAACTGGCCAGAACCTAAAATTTTACAACTGCTTATTACAAATTCTGGATCTCATGAAGAACCATTAACACTGGGCAAAGTTCCCAAGAAGGAACTCCAGGAACTAGGGTATTACTAAAGATAAGGGCTACATAACAACCTGAAAAACAAAGCAATGCCTAACTCTAGTAAGACAGTCTTGCAGCTGTAAAACTTCAACTAAATATATTTGGTAAACTCAGGGAGAGAAGGGAACTCTAGCAACAAAGCACACACTTTTAGAACCTCTCTAAAGACCTGGTACAGAAGAGGTCTAAGAGACAGCTCTATAACTCCAGGAAACACTAATTAGAAAAACAACACTAAAGGCACCTGAATTAAAAGGAGCTATAACTTCAGCAAAGGACAGCAATAAAAAAAATAAAACCACTTTGCAAAAAGGATTTGCAAGACTCAGCATTACAAAGGGATTGAAGCAGCAAGAGAAAGATGTAATACACAATAAACTTCTCCAAATACACCCCTTGCAAACCATTAACAAAAATCAACAAAGCTATTTTGAAATACAGACAACACTGAGTGTATTTCAACAGTGATCTCCCTAAATGGCTTATTCCCACCTCTGCACAACTTTCCGTGCACTTGCAGTCTCCTTCCTCCTCAGTACTCCCATCTTTAAGTAATACAAAAGTCCAGCTTTCCTTGCTGCTCATATTTCACAGGTTTCTCTCTTCTTTTTCTCTAGACTCCACTCACACTTGAACTCTATGTGTCAGCAGGGATAAATTTTGCACTTTTCAAAGTGAAACAAACTGTGAGTTTGTTTCACTTCTGTCACAGACTACATTGTTACACAGACCAGAAGAAGCACACAATGTTTTACTGGCTTTATTATATAAAGTTCCTAGTTCAGATGTGTATGGCTGAAAAGCAAGGAGCTGAACTCACATGTCCAGGCCATAAACCTGAATTGTGCAGAAAGCATGTGAGTAAAGTACTATTTACATAGCAGTACCATATGATTCAGAGATCATCAAGACCTTTGCTCTACAAAGCCTGCAGCCTATCAACTGAGACATGCCCATGATTGTAACAGTTAGAATTCTCTAATTAATTCAATCATCTCTGACCTAGTCATGTTTTAAGAGATTTTGCTCATGTTTTAAGAGATTTTTATCACCTGAAACCATTTAGCATATGCATAACTACTATTTTAGAGCTGTACTGAACTGTAAAAGCCTTGGAGAGCTCAAAAAGAAACTTGTGAGATTTAAAGTTGTTTACAAGGGCTATTTATATTACACAGTTCTAGCGGAGGGGGTATCTCCCGCTGCATTGTAAGAGACTGAGCAGCTATTCGGGGACATCTCATCAATCATCTACTGCAGTTAACCTTGGGTTCACCTAGACCTTGGTAGCACAGCCACAATGACACACCAAGCAGTAAATGGCCTCCAAAAGCCCAGCACCCCTCCCAGCTGAGCAATATGAAGGTCAAACTGGAGAAGCAACAGCTGTTTTGCATTAGCTCCATCCACAGGTTGTGATAATTAAGGCAATCTCATTTCTGCACAGGCGTGACTGAGAAACGCTGGATTAACCTGCAATACCTAGAACGCCGCTCCCTGAGCCACAAGTATTTTTCAAGTGCTCCTGAGAGTTTACAGTACCAAACTTTAGAAGCCTTCTCCACCTGTTGCTCAGCTTGTCCTGCTCAAGGGTGGATGCGAGCGAGCATTCCCCAAGTTCAGGGCTTCCCTGATGCCTACGTTAGTTTTCCACACGGGACAACAGTCCNTGCCGTGTCCGCTAGAAAGGGCTTCCGGAACACCCTGTGTCCACTCGGAAACTTTATTTTTAACAGACAGAGTGGGAGAGGAGTCCAACAGAGAACTTCGACCCCGGTGGCGCGGGACGCTNCCGCCCGCCGAGTCCCCGCGGTCCACCGTCCTTCCCGCACCGCCCGCCGAGTCCCCACGGCCCGCCGTCCTTCCCGCTCCGCCCCGCTGTCTCCCCGAGCCGCCTGCTGCCTTCCCCCGCCCCAGAGGCTGTGTCCCCCGGCCGGCTGTCCCGCCGCACCGCTGTCTCCCCGCACAGCCGGCTGTGCTCTCTCCGCCCGCCCCGTACGGTCCGGGCCGTAGCGGTGGGCGAGAGCCAAG